>OX101753.1:165920336-166520336 GCA_944452675.1 Tachina lurida | reverse complement strand
CATTGTTGAAAGTTGAGGTTAACGAGCAGCGTGAAAAACATTTGCTGATACGTTAAATTTTTAAACACACATAAATGTATGTACATATACATAAGTCAAACATTACATACAGTGTCGGGCAAAATAATTGGCAATCCAACTTAGTAAAGATGTAAAACTGATCGGAATTTATATTTAGGTGGTTTAACATTATAATCATATGTAAACATACTTACATATGTATATACATGTATATAGGAAGAAGAATTGAAAATATGCATAAGAAGTCAATCAAAACATTATAAAAATATCCAGTTACACATACATATTTATTATTCAACAAAATTATAGGAATTAAAATTTTGCTCGTCACTGCTCACTGGGCATGTGTATATATGTATGTATGGTTCATACATAGTATATAAAAGTGTATGTACATGCAACGTGCTTAAATTTACTTTCCTATTGAAAGTAAAACAAAATTCATCATTTATTTACATACATATATGTTCATATGTATGTATGTATGTATGTATGTATATTACTTGTACGTACAGATCTACACACCGATTTTTATTTAGTTTATTGAATAATCACACAGTGCTACAAAGCAAAAGCCCGGCACAGTATACACAATATTTCGATGCAGAAAACGAAAATCGTCCCATCTAACATTATAAACATTTGCAAACTTGTTAAAAACAATTATGAATAGAGAATTTATCATATTTTAATGATACGACAGCTTGCACTTTTGTAACGATACCAACATACATATGTATGTGAATATCGCTCATTTACTAAAAGAAAGTATTGTGTAAAAATTACATACAAGTATCTTATTTACTCAGCTCCATTAAGTTGTGTGTAAATTTAAAACTTTAAACTCGTTCTCTGATAAAATGGTTTTTTGAGTTATGACGTTGTTTGATTAAATGAACGATTTGTATAACAATATCATATGGCATTGCTGCCAAATTTGAGATTTTTTCTCTTAACCGCCAAAACTAAGAAATGTGGCTACTCTGTTTAACACCAATTGGAAAACACATTTTAACGGCCCTTTTCACAGTGTCCGACTGATGTTAATGGTAAACTGTTAAACTGTATTTTCGTATTGGTGTTAAACAGTGTAGCCACATTTCTTAGTTTTGGCGGTTAAGAGAAAAAATCTCAAATTTGGCAGCAAAGTAGGTACGCTATTAATTACCAAGAAATATTATCTGGCTTATTTATAAAAATTATTAAGGTTTACAAAACGATTTCCATACAAAATTTTTCTTATTAAGCCTTTATAAAGCCGTAATATTTTTTTTTATAAATAAGGCAGTTAGATACTAAAATGTTTAACATACGAAAATGGCATTTATATTTTAAACATGAATTGCAAAAACATAACAAGCCATTTCCCAGTAAACAATGCAATAATTTTCTGCCCATCTTTTTTCGATTTCAGCATTTTACTCTTAAAAATTCGCTTTTTTGTTTATATATTTTAAATATTTCTCAGCACATTTTTAGTTTTAATTAATTAATAAAATAAGTACATACATACATACATACATATCGAGCCCTTTTTTCGATTTTATCGTAAGCGACATGTTAACGGAAATATACTTTTTTATTGAAATTAAAATTTTATGGGCCTACACATAGTTTAGAATTATCAAAATGGTAAAATTGTTGATAACTTTTAAGATACAGGCTGTTCAATTTTATCGTAAGCGACAATTTACGTACAAAAACAAATTGAATATTTAAAAAAAAACCTTCTCCTGAAAAATTTAATTTTTGTCGCTTACGATAAAATCGAAAATAAGGCTCGATATGTATTTGATAAGCTTTGAACATAAACATATGCATGTTGTTGTTGTTGTTGTTTTTTTATATTCAAAGTAATTAAAATTTTGAATTGAACTTTATTTCCAGTTAAATTTAAACTGCTTGAATTTTAATTATTTGAGTGGTTATTGGGATGCCTGTAGACTTGGATCGAACTCATTCAGCAGCTTGTTTTGACGCAAACCAATGATCAAAACCCATGCTATTTAAATGTGTTTGATCATATGTTGGTGTCAATAACGAGCTACTGAATTAGCTCGATCCAAGGCTAGTTCATACGATTACCCAAGTCATAATTGTTTGATCGAACTACCACCTATGGTTATGTTAGGTTAGGTTTACAAGAGGAGCAATAAGTATTGACCCAATCCGCTTCGGATTACACCTATGTTTTTACAGCATGTTGTGCGCTCTTAAAAAGAGATATTGGGAAGATACCCAATGAAAACCATAAAAACCTATCACACTTAGTCAATCTAGGAACTTAGTCTCCTCAATATACTTTCTTAGGTTTTTTCAGTCTGAATCCCTAAGGTTTTCGATATCTGGTATGTTTGTATTGTTACTCACAGGTATGGATGCCTGTATGTAATCATGCTTGATGCTGATGCGTATATACTTTAGTACTCGTACACGTTGAAGTATCGATAAGTTATCAGTAGTACTAAAAATGTAATTTTATGTCTTTTATTGATACTTACATACATAAATAATTATAACATTCAGTGGTAAAAGAAACTGATTAACGGCCTGTCCCACGATGTCACCAGAAATCGTTCGATCGACAACTTGTACTGCAAACAACAATAACATTAGAAAACTTGTTGTTGTTATCAATATGTATAACGTCCCTTTTCACAATGTATGGTTAAGAGTTAACGTGAACTTTAACTGACAGTTCTTCATACAAAACTTGCAGTTAAAGTCTCTGTTATCTTTTAACCATACATTGTGAAAAGGTACGTAAGTATGCGATCGAACGAATTCTGGTGACATCGTGGGACAGGCCGTAAGTTTTATTTTAACATTTACATTTGTGTATGTATGTATGTATGTGCTTATGTTTATTTTACAGTTAGCTATTATTTCCCTTTAAAAGTTAACATCCTTATACATACATATACATATAAATTTACGTATGCAAATACAAATGTTTTTGTATACGCACACTTCTTAAAGTGTATTACGGAAGGAACAACATTATCAGTTGAAACACAAAAAACAAGTGCCAATAATGGCTTCGATTTCTTGGGTCTGCATATTTGCAATAATACTTTTCATGACATCCTCAATAGAGGGAAGACGCAAGAAAATATTGGGTTTATTTCCACATCCCGGCGTAAGTCATTTTCATTTCTTTCATCCTATAATGAGAGGTTTGGCCGAACGAGGCCATGAAGTAACAGTTGTAAGTCATTTCCCCGACAAGAGCCCGCCCATTGGTTATACAGATGTTCCTTTAACAGGCCGTGAAACGCTAACAAATAGTGTAGACTTGAAGGTATGTGAAATAAATTGGTCCTATATTGCAATATAGTCATAATCATGTATTTAAAAAAAATCGCTTTATAAATTCGATTAATAATGCAAAATCTTTTGTAAAAATTTCATGAATTAATGACTTGTAAGCTTTACATTTTGTGAGCAAATTTTTCAATAAATATATTATTTTAGTGTGAAGTGAAATTTTTTAAAATAATTTCTTGCTTGCTTGAGTTATGACTATTTTGCAGTTTGTGTACATGCATTGTTATTTTTTTTTTAATTCGAATTAAAAATTTAAGGTATTTGAAAATCGTAAGTTTTATAATCACTTCGTTGAATTCTTTATGTTGTACGAGTGGGGAGTAGAGGCGTGTAATCATACCTTAAGATCGGATGCTTTGCGACAAGTCATGCGTCAAGGTACACGTTATGATGTGATTTTAGTGGAACAATTCAACACAGACTGTATGATGGGTGTAGCGCATTTACTCGGTGCCCCAGTGATCGCGCTTAGCAGTTGCGCACTAATGCCGTGGCATTACGAACGCATGGGTATGCCCATTATACCATCATACATACCCGCACTATTTATGGGACAATCGGAGGACATGGATTTGGGTGGACGCATCGCAAATTGGATATCTTTTCATGGTCTCAACCTGCTGTATAAAATATTTTCAATACCAGCAGCTGACTCTTTAATTCAATACAAGTTTGGTCGCGATATGCCGCCTTTAGCTGAATTGGTGAAAGAAACTAATCTCATATTTGTCAACCAACATTTTTCGTTAAGTGGCGCTAAACCGCTTCCACCCTCCGTTATCGAACTGGGTGGTATTCATATACAAAAAGCCAAACCATTGGATGTAAGCCTGCAAAAGTTCCTCGATAATTCCGAACATGGGGTAGTGTTTATTAGTTGGGGTTCGATGATTAAAGCTGAAACTATGCCAGTGGAAAAGCGAGATGCTATTGTTAAGGCAATGAAGCGCTTAAAGCAACGCGTCATATGGAAATGGGAGAACGATTCACTGACGAACAAACCTGACAACATGTACATAAGCAAATGGTTGCCCCAGCGGGATATTCTTTGTCATCCCAATGTCAAGGTGTTCATGACACATGCTGGCCTTATGGGCAGCTCTGAAGCAGCTTATTGTGGTGTGCCTGTAGTGGCTACACCAATGTACGGTGATCAGTTCCTTAATGCAGCTGCCATGGAACAGCGTGGTATGGGCATCCGATTGCATTATGAAGATATAAGTGAGAATAATGTTATAAGAGCAGTAAAAAAGGTTTTAGAAAAACAGTAAGTTTAGTATAAAATACGAGTAATAGCAAAGCATTCGAAAATTACACTTAAATACGTATTTTCCTTTTCCTCTAGGTATTTCGATAATGCAAAAATGGTCTCCTATTCCTTCAAGCATCGTCCTCAGTCGGCTCTAGATACAGCAATATGGTGGGTAGAATATATTGGCAATACGGAGGGTTCAACACTGGTGAAGTCATCCTCGGTATATATGTCACGTTTTATGTACTACTCCTTGGATGTGTATCTAATTATTGGACTCATTATTTTTACATCGACGCTATCTTGGATTTTGATAATAAAAAAATTCCGTTCCAAGACTAACAAACTTAATAAAATTAAAACTAAGTAGGTACCCATTATTTAATTATTTAAATCATAATAGAATATATATATTTTTATATTTTTATTTAAATTACGTAACTAGAATCCGTTAATTTGTAATTTGTGATATTTTTAAAAATACTTTAAAAATAATGAGACTCGCAAACATTAAAAAATAAAAATATTTTTTAATAAAATTAAAATTTTTTCATTTAGATAAATATACACACATATCGTCGGTTGATTTCTGGTTTGCTGCAGACGTAATGTATTTTGAATATACTGTGCCGCAAACCAGAAACCAACCGACGATATGTATATAATTTGAATAATTAATTTAATATAAAAACTATGATTTGATTATGCTAAAATTCGTATCTCTGTAAGCCAAATTACATGGTATAATTATTAATGAACAAATAACACCAAATGACACATAACAATATCGATCAGCTGCTTCCTATTGTTGCAGTTACTTTACATTACAATCGGGTAACTGAGCCTTAAGTTGTTGCCGCCGTGGAGAACTTATTTCAATTGAATGTGAATAATTTTTATTTATATTTTGTTAAAAAATTCCTATTTTTGACCTTTTGTCTCAACTAATGTTGTTTTTTGTTCATTGTTATATTTTTCTGCTCAGTTTTTAGGTATCATTATGGAAATTTGTCAAGTATAGACAATATGTTAAAGCTTACACACTGTAGAACATGAGTGACAGTTTCTCTCAAATGTTAGCTTAATCGATAGTGTGAACACGAGTTTAGTCAGTCAAGAGTCAACTACAGATTTTTTTGTGGTTGAGTGACAGTCAGCGAACATAGTGGTTTTTGACTGATAGTGTGTTTCAAAAATTGTCAGTCAAGAGCTACTTTTGTAGCATAAACCACACAGCTTGGACGAAAAATATTTAATTTATATATTTTTGTGAAACAAAAGGCTGTGTAAGATTTTACGACAAACATGTTAACACAAAATCGTACGAGAAGTTGTTAAATGATAGCAAAAACTTTAAAAAATTCATGTGTGTGTCAAATTTTTTTCTTGAATGACAGTTTGAGTGTCAAACATAATCAACACTCTGAACAGTCAACACTATTATTCAAAACTGATAATTTTTTTACTGTCATTCATGTTCTATAACAAAATAATCAATCAATTTCATTGCTCCATACACTTCACAATACTATTGAGTACATAATTGTAGAATTATTGTATAGTGTTCAATACATCACAAAATATTACTTCTAGCGGAATATAAATCAAAAGACATATCGTCGGTAGGTTTCTGGCTTGCTGCAGACATAATGTATTCTGAATATACCGTGCCGCAAACCAAAAACCAACCTTCGATTTGATTTTATCCAATATATTGTGCCGCCTACTACTATAACATACACACAGGCAATTTTATTATACAATATCAATTATTGCACAGTAAAATTGCAAATTTAAGAGTACTTCTATTTGTTTTTTTTTATAAACTTCGCACAAATAGTATTGGACCCGTCTATATATAAAAGAAATTTCAGCTTGCGATGATTTTTTGATAACTACTTATCGAATATCTGCCATCTCCAATTGCTGTAAAAGTAAAAATAATTTCACCACTAAGAAAAAGTGCTACCAAATCTATTTGTGCGACAAACAAAACAAGAAAATTTTCATGGAGCTTATCTGTCTGTAGTTGGTGGTGATAACGATACATATATAATTAACAAATTTAACAATTATTCCCTCTGCTTCATTAAAAAGAAGTTGTTCCAGAAATTCATACTTAAAGAGGAGCATTCCAAATACTAAAGAAAAAAAATGGCTAAAACCCGTGTTTATGTTGTTGGTGTCGGTATGACCAAGGTAAGTAAGATGAAGAAATAAATAATGGAATGTACGGCCTTTTGAACTTTGCTCACTTTAATGGCAGTAAAAGTTTTATTTGATACATATGTACATATATCTTCATCTTATGTATTAAGGTACATATTTATACTTGGTGGAAAAATTTAAAATGTTGAAACTTTTAAAATCTAAGATGTACGTATGTAGTATGTACCTCCTAGATGCCTATTTATGCATGTACAAATGCCCATTTATATACATATGTAACTAGTATATAGTACGTATTTATGTTTTAATGGTAAACGAAGGGGGATATTACAAATTTTAATCCATATGGATTATGTCTTATCACGAAAAGTATTGCCACACAGGGCATTAAATGGACTTTGACTTGGTAGTGATTATTGTACACAATTTGGTTTTTCCAAGTGTCTGAGGGTACAATATGTGCAATAATTGTTATCCTTAAAATAAATAAATAGTTGGACATATTTAAATATAAACGATTAAACTGTCCTAACATCTTAAATGTATTTATTATTTGTACCTACTATAAATAATACATATTAATATTGTAAATAATATTATTTCAAGTTTGAAAAACCTGGTCGCCGCGCTGATGTATGTTATCCAGATATGGCCAAAGAGGCCGTAACAAAAGCTTTGGCTGATGCTAAAATCACTTACAATGAAATTCAACAAGCTGCAGTGGGTTATGTTTATGGGGATTCTACTTGTGGACAGCGTGCCTTGTATGAAGTGGGCATGACTGGCATTCCAGTGTATAATGTAAACAATAATTGCTCTACCGGTTCCAGTGCTCTTTATATGGCTAAACAAATAATTGAATCTGGTAATGCAGATTGTGTCTTGGCTCTTGGCTTCGAAAAAATGGAACGTGGTTCTTTGTCCTCGAAGGTACTTTGAACTTGCTTTTCAATATACTACCCAGGTACATAATAGAATAAATAATAAATTTATTATTTCAGTATTTTGATCGCGCCAATCCCATGGAGCGCCACATAACTGAAATGTCAGAATTGGCCGAAATTGGAACTGGACCCATGGCTGCTCAAATTTTTGGCAATGCTGGTAAAGAACATATGAAAAAATATGGCTCCAAACCCGAACATTTTGCTAAAATCGCCTGGAAAAATCATAAGCACTCTGTAAATAACCCGTAAGTACAGAAAACAAAACTTTTATTCATTTTAATCCATACATTTTGCTTATACATACCACCTTTCTCATCTCGAAACCAAAAAAAAAAAAAATTCATAAGTTACTGAAAATATTACCGCTAAAAGAAAATATGTTCATACCCACATGGGTATATGTATGTATGTATAAACAAACTAATATTGATAAATTTCATACAGGGCCATTTTGCATAATGTTTGTTTGAATTAACAAATTGGAAAGTTCTCCCTTATTCATATGATGAAATTTGTTTTGTTGTCTTTGATTTATGAGTGATTTTAAATTTATGCCTGCTACTTTGATAATTTATAATTACTTGCAATAAAAACCATTTTTTGCTCGTTAATCTATTGCATTGTTCAGAGTTTGTTGTCAAGTAAATATGTACTATTAGTAATTGCTACCTTAAAAATAAATTTAAAAATAACATTGTTGCCTAAAACTGTATATGTATAAGAATTCAACAATTCTGTTGAACTTTGCCATATACATGTTGCTGGTATTCGTAAAAAGGTGGAATTTGAGCATTACAGCTGCCAACACTACTAATATAACAAATGTTATTTATACATTCAATTTTACAAATTATAACTAAAAAATATAATTTCAACTTCCATAATTTAATGTTCACACATAAGCTATTAATAATGAAAATCACCAATACGATAAGATAAAGCAGTTGATATCCCCGCTTATACTCCTTTTCATTCTATTTATACATTTTTATGAGGTTATTTGGTTCCACAAAGAGTTATAATTGCTTAAGTTTATTTAAAAAAAAAATTACATATTCGAAACATATTGATTATTTAATTGAACTATAATGATTTTTAATAAGTCATACTTTTTTAATCTATTCTTATTTTAGAAGTAAATATTTTATTAATTGATCTAATTTCTCAAAGAAGTCAAGAAACTGTTTATATTAAAATTATTCCTGCAGTACACACAGAATTACAATATCATAATTTTAATTTATCATTTTGTAATTCACAAGTGCCGGAAGGAACTCATTATAAGGGCCTTAATTAAATTTTAATTATTTTTTCATATTTCACTGAATAAGTAAAATAATAGTTTATATAATATAATAGTTTAATAGTTTAATAGTAGGAACAAACGTTAAACTTTCTTGTAACAATTCCCAAAAATCACCAATTGTGAACTTAAAAGCACCCGGTCAAAAATAATTGTGTGGCAACACTCTATTCTTGCTAAAGCAATGTATAGCTGTTATTGTTTTTTATTATAAAGTATGATATTGGTTGAGCTGCTTATTTATTTGAATTAAAGTTTAATATCGTTGTTTATGATTTGATTAGGCTAAATGCCAAATTAAATGTGATAATTTTTAAGGAATAAATTGCACCAAAGGCAATTGTAAATTATTACCGGCCTTATGTATGTATAACAAAAATTGGCATGAAGTTAGCATAAGTGACAAATTTGAATTAGGTGTTAACGAGTTCCTCCTTACAAATTGATATTAAAAATGAATGCATTACGTAGTTTTAACCCACTAGTAAGTTCTAGCGTGAGTTTTAATGTGATGTTTTATGGCCCAACTCTTTAAGATCATGTTAAATTATGCCTTTTATTCTAACTTCATGCCAGTTTTTTATTATTATTATACATAAAGTCCTACGATAATAGTGTTTTTAGCAAATGAAACAACATGCTGATTTCTAAAGCCGCCTTACCATCATCAACAGTGTTCTTGTATTTGGTCTACTGTGTGTTTGGGCCAAATTTTGGCGATAGGCAATCTGTTTTAATCTTCTTTCAGGTGAAAGTTCTATACTCAATAATATTAATTACTCTAAAATTTTGCTAAGCTAAGTCAGTCCTTCTTGTAGTTTTTCAGAATAAAATTTTTCTCTTCACATTCCGTTGTCCGGTATATTACCCAATTACAAGCACGGCTGCTAATATGACGATTTATGCTAATTTTGGAAACTTTTTTTAAAATTGAAATTATGATGCTGTGCGTCATAGGAGCAAACTTTAATTAAAATGCAATACAAGTTAGCTGAAAATGTTTTTTAGTAGTAGCCATTCTTGTACCTCATATTTAAAATTTTTTGTGCTTTCTCTTCTTCAGTGAAGAAGAAGACAAAAAATATATATAAATTACACTGCTTGGAGGTACATTAGAGTGGTTCGAAAAAAAATTGTGCCAGTCACCCCCTAGGACTAAAGATAATGTAAAAACAATTCCAAAAATTTTTATTTTATTTTTTTTGCCACGCCTACAAATGCCGCCCTTTTAGTATTTTTTTCACTGTGTCGCAATTTTTAGTCCGATCATAGCATTTTGCATACCGGTGTTTAAGGCTCTGGAAGGGCTACATTTTTGTTTTTAATAGTTTTTTAATACCACGTCACAATCTAGTCGGTTCGTACCCACCCTAATGCTAAATGTTTTTGAACGAATTTTTAAAAGTCATGACTAGAATGTGACGTGGTATTAAAAAACTATTAAAGACAGAAATGTAGCCTTCCAGAGCCATAAACACCGGTATACAAAATGTTATGATCGGACTAAAAATGGCGACACAGTGAACAAAATACTAAAAGGGCGGCATTTGTAGGCGTGGCAAGAATATTTTTGGAATTGTTTTTACATTGTCTAATCCTAGGGGGTGACTGGCACAATTTTTTTTTGTATGGAAGGCGAACCACTCTCAGGTACATACATGGGATTTTCTTTCTATAAGATTAGTTATGAACATTAGCTATTAAACATTAACATTTAACGAAACGGAATACGAGAATTGGTTTTTTATTGTATACACAATTTTTAATTTAGTTTAATTAAAGCAGATATTTTTTTAATCTATTAAATTTATTTCGATTTTAAAGTGGAATCCAAAATGCAAACTTCATAAGTTCTCACTTTTTAAGATACGTTTACTCAGCTTTCGCATGAATTGGGATTCAGTGGTTTTTCATTACATCGCTAACAAATCAATATTTTGGCTCGCAATCTAAATAAAAAAAAACATTCCTGCTTGTACATAACAAATAATAATATTACTAACAATAACAAAAACAATATATGTAACTATAATTAAGTTTTACAAAACATTTCAATACAAAATTGCTTCTAATCACTTCCAAAAGAAAATTTATCACACTTTATAATCCATCACATTTTCACGAATTCCTTTCCTTTCACTCTGCCAAAAGTGCATGAACAGTGTAATATTTGAGCATTTTTGTTTTTCGTTTTCTCTTACAAATCACAAAAATATCAATAGCTATTCTCAATTCCGTGACGAATACACTTTGGAGCAAATTATGAAATCTCCAACTGTTGTGGAGGGCATTCTTACAAAGTTGCAATGTTGTCCCACTTCGGATGGTTCGGGTGCTGTCATTCTGGCATCTGAAGCTTTTGTACGTCGACATGGTTTGGAGGCGCAGGCTGTTGAAATTGTTGGTATGGAAATGGCCTCAGATCCGGAATCGACTTTTAAAGATAAGTCTTTGATGAAAATCGCCGGCTATGATATGACCAAATTGGCTGCTTCTCGGCTTTTCGCCAAATCCGGCTATAAACCAAACGATGTTCAAGTTGTTGAGCTGCACGATTGTTTTTCAGCCAATGAGTTAATTACATACGAAGGTTTGGGTCTTTGCCCTGAAGGTGGTGCTGCGGAGCTGATTGATCGCGGTGACAATACTTACGGTGGTAAATATGTAGTCAATCCCAGTGGCGGCTTAATCTCCAAAGGTCATCCTTTGGGTGCTACTGGTTTGGCTCAGTGTGCTGAATTGTGCTGGCAGTTACGTGGTTTAGCTGAAAAACGTCAGGTAAAAGATGCTAAATTGGCTTTGCAACACAATTTGGGCCTGGGTGGTGCTGTAGTTGTTGCCTTATATCGTTTGGGATTTCCAGCAGCTGCTGGCATCAAATACAATCTAACTTCGGCTCCGAATGGGGATGGTTTTAAAGTGACACCACTTTTGAAGCTACTGGAACAGGCCATGCACGAAGATGAAGATAAACTTATTGAAAAAGTGCGTGCTATCTATGGGTTTAAGGTTACAAATGGTCCTAATGGGCAGACAGGTTTTTGGACTATAAACGCCAAAGAAGGCAAAGGAAAAATTACTTTCAATGGAAAGGAAAAATGTGATGTTACTTTTATTATCAGTGACGAAGATGTCACTGATCTCATGTTGGGTAAATTGCCTCCCCAAAAGGCTTTCTTTCAAGGCAAAATTAAGATTCAAGGTAACATGGGTCTTGCTATGAAGTTGATGGATCTGCAACGTTCCTCTGCTGCTCGCATTGAAGCCATTCGGTCTAAGTTGTAAACTATTGTTTACCATTCATTTTCAATATTTTATTTTGTTTTTTTTTGTTTATAATTTTGATGTAATTTTTTTGTTTATACATATGTGTATCATACAATGGAGGAAGGTAATTGTAAAATTTTTATACGAAAAAAAAAACTGTTAAATTTATTAATTTTATATAATGCTTAAGTGCAGTAAAATAACATATACTATGTAATTATAATTAGATTTATGTGTTTTTACTTGTTACCACAACAACTTGATTTGATGAGTTATGCAAACAATTTTGAGGAAAATAAAAATTGTGTTGTTATGACTTTGTGGCACATCGATCGGATCAAGACAATTAATTGGCTTTGAGAAATTTATACTTTTGATATCAAAAAAATGTACCGAAAAATGCGTGTGTTGAAATCTAGGGGATGTTAAAACTAAAAACGGTGAAAATAGTCACCTGTAGTGCGATTCACTAACTTTCTATTAATTATAACGAAAATCTATCGAATTTGTTATTCAGTATCATTTTCAACGATATTCGCTGTCGTTATTTAGACAATGGCCCTAATTACGAGTGTCGTATTTCGAATACGACTACGACGATTTTTTACTAGATTAAAGAAAAAATTTTGTAATGTTCTTTAGCCTAATATAAAATCGTCGTAGTCGTAGTCGTAATACGACACTCGTAATAAAGCCCAATAATTTTATGTGCTGTTAATTTTATAGACAAAAATCAACAGAAAAAACGAAGTTACAGAATCACACAATAATTACAGCAAGCGACAAAATGTATAGACAAAAATTACGATTGTCGGATCGTTAAAAGGCCACCTAATATGTATTCGCCTTGAATCGGGTTGAACATAATTTTATCTTATGTTTTTAATTATTGGAAATATTTAGAATTATGCTTTTGGTTCAATATTTTCAATTCTTTTAATTAGAGACGACTATAACTTTAAATTTTTTAATGAGATTTTCTAAAAGAAGAAAAGTTAAATCCAGCATTTGCTGTTCTACCACTCATTTCATCGGAATCCAAGTAAACCTACTTGTTAGGAAATTAGTTATGAACATCAGCATCACATGATATTGTTCAACTAGAATACGAGAAATGATTTTTATTGTATATACAATTATTGATGCGCCTTCGTTAAGTACAATTATTAATTTCTGCTTTCTTCATAATTTACTGTGTACATATGTACATATATTTTCCTATTTGGAAAATTAATCAAATTTTTGGCGTAATTTTTAAATTTTTTTTTATTTTTCTGAAACCAAAAATAAGAATTTCGGGTTTTCGTTTTAAAAATGTTGCATTTTTAAAAATAATTTTCAAAATAAAAATGTTTCTTTTAATACTTAACTCTTTATTTTTTTCGAATCGAGATTTTTGCATTTTTCGATACATGATGCTCTTCTTCGAAATATACAAAAACTTTGATTTCTAAAAAAGAATGAGTCAGGGCCTTTCTATATTAAGGTAACGATATATACATACATATACATATATAATCTGAATATAATGACTTTGCACATTGAAAATATTTAAACATGTTGAAACTTCCCTACAAGAACAGTGACAGTCAATTAATCGGTCATTTGATCGCTAGTGTTGAATGATGTACCAGTCATTGCGTAGAATAAAGTTTCTATAACATTATTAAATGAAAAATGTGATGTAAACTTTTGAGTACGTGTGATATTGCATTTTGCCGCATTAATAATGTATTTTTAATATACTGTGCGCAAAGCAGTAACCACCCGACGATATAAAGATTTTCGTAATGTATATGGACAGCATATAAATTTATAACTTATAAATAAAATATTTTAAGCAAAATGTTGCACACTGATTCAATCCAATTCTCGTATTCCATTTCAATTCAAACTCTGTATATAAGCCAGAAATTTAAATTAACTAACATCACATGCAGTGAATCAAATACCTGAACTCAGATATGACGCTGGGCTGTCTTCCTAAATGCGTGCTGTTTTACATACAAGCAGTCCTAAACTTGCCCAATTCTAAATGTTACCCGGGAAATAATTCCCATGGAATTAATTTTTGTTCTTTCTAAAAATAAAATCAACAACTCATCCTAAACATATTTGCCTAAAAATTAAAATTTGAGGGAGAACTTCGAATTTTTTAACTGAAAGCTTGCAAATGGCTTTTTAAAATGTTGAAACAATGAATAGGAAATGAACTCCCGGAGCGGTGTTATTGAGAATACGGCTAAATAGTTTTTATTTATTTTTATTCGAACTGTAATACATTTTTGTTCAAGTCATAATTTCTTAGTTAGGCTCGAGTTCGCTAAATTTGGTTTATTAAACGCAATTTTTATTGTTAAACAATGTGAAATTTATTATAGCTATGCTATTTATTCCGCGATACAGGAGTTACGACGTGATATCCGTAACTAAAATAATCGACACTATTACAGTTATAAATTTATTTTTGTTTTGATTTTTGTGTACTTAAAATCAGCGTACGAAAATAAACCAAACAAACTGTTTAATTTTGTTTCGTTCCTTGAAGTGATTGAAACAAAAACAAAACTAAATCAATGAGAATGAATGCTCAATTTGTTTTTGTATTGTTTTTGCACAGGAGCAGAAACCAGAGAACACAGCCGATCGGCTGTAAGGCGGCTAACAGCCGTCACCGGTCAGAAACAATAAATAAATGGAAACGTTTTGAAATATTTGTGGCGAATTTGACATCTGCATATAATATAATTTTATTGCATTGTTATTTAACACATTAAGTTTGTTGTATATAGCTAAGCAGCATAGCTATAACCAGGTGTCCTAAGAAACCTACCTCTCTTCTTTTTTTATTTATTTTATTTTAATCAATTATTAATTAATGTGGTTTTCTTAAGAAGAAAAGTAAAATTATACCGGTTGATATAATGCAAACACTGTGTACAAAGTCTGCTAGTAATCCGTTATAGAAGTAGGCGAAATATGTAAACTTTTAAAGGACGTGTCCCCGCCCACTTCTCTTAAAGCTAGATTTTAAGAGCTCGAGGCCAAATTAGTTTTAAAGTAATATTAAAAAATACAACTGAATTGAAAGCCGGCTTCTTTTTCTCGGTCGGGTGGC
Organism: Tachina lurida; assembly: GCA_944452675.1. Classification (NCBI taxonomy): domain Eukaryota; kingdom Metazoa; phylum Arthropoda; class Insecta; order Diptera; family Tachinidae; genus Tachina; species Tachina lurida. The sequence continues at coordinate 166,504,932 of OX101753.1, read as the reverse complement.
AAAATTTTCGCACACATGCTCATACATACATACATGCACACATATGTATGTATGTATGTATAACATACATACTTCATTCAATTAAATAAATACATTATTTTGCATTAATGAAAAAAAGCATTAACAATTTTTTTTTGCACAATAACCAAAATTGTCAACAATTCGTATAAAAACTTTTTTTAATATATTTTTTTTAATACCTATTCTCATGCATTCCAATGTTTATTAAACATCCTGTTATATTCTTAATAATATTTCCTTAATTTACCGACAATTCTTTAATTCTCTAATTAACAATTCAACCAAGGCCTAATCGAATAAGACATACCAACATGCACCTTCAAAAATCATAAAATTTCCACATAAAAGAACACATAAACAAACAATCGCACTAAATGCACTGCATAAGACGAATTTCAGACGCTCTTCTTAATACTTTTGGAATTGAAATACCGTCTGCTCGGGTCACAAATTCAACAACTTATTCAAAATATCACGTATAGGTCAGTTGGGTTTTTTCCACCTTATTCAAAAAATCAAAAAATTAAAAAAAAAATACTTAAAGGTCCGCTTAATAAATCATTTGTATCTTATAGTTTTTATATAATTTTTTTTTATATTTTACACATGATGACAGAATGCAATGTAAAATTATTTCTAATAATTTATACATTTTAAGACATTAAATAATGTCTCATGCACGCGTTGCATTAAATTTTTTTTGTGACTGAATATTTGAGCAGTAAACTTTTTAAGCGCTGCTTAAAAGAAATGTTTCTGATACATACTTATTATGCACATAACAAACCACGCTTAAATAATTTTTATGAGAAGAAAAGTTCTTAAAAAAATATAAAAATGAGTTACACACAAATGCCTTATTTAAATTTATGCAAAAGAACTTTTTTTAAACCTTTTTTTTTTTGTTGTTTTATAATATATTTTTCTGAATCCGGATATTTCTCTTAATTTTCCAATAATGGAAAGAAAAGTCCTGGTTATTGGAACTAAAAAAATCAAAGATAAAACCTCATATGGGAAGTTTGAGAGTTTTACGATGAGATATGGTGGCATATACATACTGTGTACATGGAGGCCACGCCCTTAAAGCTCAGAATTAAAAATTAAAAAAAAGAGTTTCAGCACTCGAGATTTTAAAGAAGTGGGCGGCGTGCGTCATGCTCTTAAAATTTAAAGTAATATTTTGCGCTAGAAAGCTGAAATTCACCACACAAATAGGTGAGTAACCAAGAAAAAAAGCGGAAAATATGTAATTTTTAACCAAGGCAAACGGTTGAGGGTGGCGTTGGCTGAAGTAGTTAGCACGTTCATTACAAAACCGAAGGTCCTGCGTTCGAGCCCGGTATCCAACAGTCATTATAACAATACCACGCATTATACATTAGTGTCCCTTTGTATCAGTTGTTGTAGTAAAGATCAAGTGATGAAGGCATAAGGCACTGGTCACTGAACTATACCGACTTCAGCAGATACTAATGTCACATCATAAAGCAGAGTTGTAAAAGAATGAAGATTTCCTCTATCTCTTCCTTCACCACCTATCTTCTCTATCACTATCCCTTTCCTGAAGAACCTAACACCTAGTAACATGATACAATTATACAGGTAACCGTGAAGCGCCAGCTGTTTTGCTTGTTTCGTGATGTGATCTGCCAAATGTTTTACTAACTAATAGCCTGTGACAGACATTCGGACAGGCGGAAAATATAGCGAAACCAATAGGCTTCCTTTTCGCCTTTGGTGTACGGAACCCTAAAAAAATAAGAACCTTTTAAAAATATGATTTTTAACAAAAAGTACCTTTTCAAGAAATTGCCTTTTAAGTTGCTTTTAAAAATATATTATCTTTTAAGAAAAGTATCTTCCCTGCGGGAAATGTAGTAAAAATATCACTGGTGAAAATAGGAGTAGTACAAAAAGTTCCTGAAAAGAGGAAATATGTATCACAAAACTAAAACCAATGTGTCAATAAAATGCCCTCGCTAATCGTCACATGGAAAGATATATGTATATATTTTTTTAAGTTTTTTTCGGACGCAAAATAGGGATAGTTTTATTATAGTTTCTTATGAAACCATAACTAAGAAATCACCACAGGCCACAGGCTAAGTACCGTAAGTCCAGAATCTATCACCGAGTATTGACACCCTTCAATGACAACGCCATGTAAAAGTTAACGGTCCTTGCTCGTATAAAATTCCGTAACTCGAAGCGGTTGCTAGTCCCTGGGAACCAGTCACAACAACAGCAATTCTGGCCTTTCTGCGCCTATATTTGCCTCTAGGGTATGTATGTATGTATGTACTCGAATGTGTATGTGCTATTAAGTATGTATGTATGTATCATATTTTTGTTCTTTAATCGTCTTTCTGTTGTTTTATTTAATGTAGCGGTTAAATTAATGCTTTAGCATTTTCATCAGCTCAAAAAAATATGTATCTACTGCAAGTCCATTTAATTCTATCTACTACGAGTATTAAATAAGTAACAGCAGCAAGTGCTTGTAATATCAATTTTTATATTCTTGTGCATACGTAATGAAACACACATGTACTATATGTTCTTCACATTACATTTATTTTATATAAATACATACATACTTGTATGTACCCTGTCGGGGAATGTGTGGTTTACTACAAAAATAATCAACTTATACTTAACTATTCGTAGACTAACTAAAAGCTAACTACAATGTCATTCAGAACTGAGCCAAAATTAATTCTTAAGTTGAGTAAGTAATGGGACTTGGTGAGAGCCAATACATTCACTCTTAGCTACTTTGAAACTAATTTCAATTTTATATTAACATTTTGCTGTTATTATTTTAGATGGTTGCTTAGCTGGATAGCAGCGCATTGACTAGGTGTGATGATTCATAGTCCGAACCCCAAAAAAATTTTTTTTAATTTACTGACTACCAGCTGACTTAAATAAAATCAACTTTAAGTTAGTTGAAAAGTAATGCAGAGCGAAATAGTTAGCTTAAAGTTAGTTTAAAGTTAACTTAGCTTCCGACAGGGTACGTACATATGTGTGCTTGTATGCACTGTATCAAATGAAATGATCATCGTAAACACTTTGTTAAAATGTGTTCATTTGCATTGTACGAAACACATCAACATATGCATACAAATTATGATCGGTAAATGCAACAATATACAAATACAATCAACAGCAGTGACAACTGCAACAATAATATACATACATACATATGTATATAAAAAAAAGTTCATTCAATTCCTTCACGTGCATGTTCTCCATACACCACATTTATTTACATATTCATACAAACAACAACGTTTCTTACGTACGACTAAGTAAAGCAAATGCGCCCGCGTACCGCTTCAAGAATAACTTACTTATTTGTTCTAAAAGGTTTTCAAATACATACCAATTCAGCGGTCGCGCTTACCAAATCCATTTGTTTCATTTTAACTTTGCGCCTCAAAGTTGGGCCAGGCCAAAATGAAGAAATAAACCCAATCAAGTGGTAACCAACCCAAGAAAAGCCAATCCCTAATGACAGTATGTACACGAACACTATACTACACTACTCACATTCTATACCACAGGTAAATGTTATGTGATAATAAATAAATGAACAAAAAGCAATAAAAAGAAAAATACAAAAAAGAAAAGAAAAGAAACAAGTGTAGGTGCAATGTCCGTTTGAACGTTTGTCCATCCGTGTCGTCTTGATTCTTATGACCAATCGAATTATTTACATGCTCGTACGGCCCACGTCGTCCCCCTTTCGAAGCTCGTTTGCATACACGATATGATGCACCTTCAGAATAACATTTCTTCCTAATCAAAAAGGTATTTGACTTTGTACTCATTGTTTAGCATGCGGATAAATGGATGGATGGATGTATTTAAGCGTGTATGTGTGATGATATTCTGTTAACGTTTAATCATTAACTGTCATCGTCTACTGTCAAACAAAACACATACGCACACACACACACACACACACACACACATACATACATACAAACGAAAACATTATGTGATTTTCAATTGCGGTTGTTGAACGATTTGCTTCAACATATACAATTTATTTATAGTACGAGCACAATATCGTATATTGTATTCTTGTTAAGATTTTGAATTTCACCTTTCATTCCATAGAAAATCCAGAAGTGTTTGTTTGTATGTCACAAAGTTTCTTGGGGATTATGTGGAGACGTCATAAGAAAGGTAGGGTTTGAAAAAAAAATACAACACAAACTTTTGTATTGTTTAACTACATATGTGTGTGCGTAAATTTAAAAGTTTTCAACCATGTGCCATGAATCCCTAATTAGTTCAACAAGTAAAATTATGGGAATTTCGAACGCCACTTCAAAATACACTTGTACAGAGGAACTTGTAGTAAATGGAGATACATATGCATATATAAATATTTTCTTAAGAACTGTTTTGCAGTTAGTTTGTTTTTCTTTTCTATTTTTTTAAATCGAGAACTTGTACCCGAGACCTCAACGTTTTTGCCGTACGTACGTACATGACGTCCTTCATGTAAAGCAGCATTACAGTGAACATTATTTTTAGGCCTGCAATTTATACAATTGCTAAACTGCGTTAAAACCCTAAAGTTCGCCTACTAAAGTCGGCCTTCAATCAGGCCTCTTGAGTAAGGAAGCGTGGAAGGCCTTGGTCGCCAATGACACCGCGTTTAAAAAATAAATGAGTACGCAATGGGACTAGCAGGCCTTGAGTCTGCTAAATAAGGCCTTATAAAAGGCATATTTACTCCTTCTACTTACCGCTGGTTAGTACCGAGCAAAAATTTTAGAAATTTTGGTAATGGTGTAAAAACAAGCGAAAATGACGAAAGACAAAACAAAATGAAATATGGAAATGCGTTCAAAATGTCGATGTTAATGTGTCCTGAAGTTCACACTTTGACGCACAGTTTGCTGCGTTCTTCATCTTCCATGAGCGAAGTGATCCACCGTTTAGCAAACAATTATGTTCCCCTTTATATTCCTTTTACCTCACTGTGTATGCCTACTACGCATTCAGGAACTCCATAGGAAGAAACTGGGGTCTGCAATCGAAGATAGTAAACTGGATTTACACATCGGTTGTCAGGCCGGTTATTTCCTATGGTTGTGTAGTATGGTGGGAAGCATTGGGGAATTGCCTCGATGGGTATCGCAGGTGCTCAGAAGATCACACCTCAGGCTGCCATGGACGTCATTCTTCATCTACTTCCTATAGAGGACTTCGACTAGAAGTCTTCTTATACTCGTAGAAATAGGTTTGGTGAGGACAGGAATAACAGGTCACGCATCAATCTTAAATGAGATCAGTTTTAGTGATGAGGGATCCGTTACCCCTGGGTTGTCGGACTATAAGGTCGCTGAAATCGCTTTTAATAGAACCCCCTCACTGGTAATTTCGGATAGGGGCTATTGGGTCAAATCCGATAAGCTATATGAAGGTAGTGCAGTCTTTACAGACGGATCAAAAATGGTGGAAGGCACAGGGGCTGGTGTCTATATCTTGGGAACACACATTCGTAGTTCTTTCAAGCTGCCGAATGAATACAGTGTTTTCCAGGCTGAGATCTTGGCGATCCTCAGGGCCACAGAGCTGGTGGCCTGAAATGTAGCTGGAGGTGAAAAGGTAACCTTCTACGTCGCCAGGCAACGCTAAAAGCGTTGAAGGGACACAATGTCAAATCGAAAATTGTTAGTGACTGTAGTAAAGCCCTCAACTTCTTTAAGGATAAATATAGTGTCAGACTATGTTGGGTTCCTGGTCACAGGAGTGTTGAGGGAAATGAAATTGCCGATGAGCTGGCAATAATAAGGTCGGCATTAGATGAGGGAATGGCAGACAGATCGGTGAAATGACCGATAGGTCATTACTATAGGGATCTCAGGAATTGGGTAGAAAGCGGGACCAACAGTTCATGGAGAAGTAGGGAGTATTGTAGAGTTTCGAGGGGTTTGACTCAGGAAAATCCAAACTGCTATTGGGCATGAATAGGAAGGCGATGCGAATCATGATAGGCGTGTTGACAGGTTACTGCTCGGTCAGAGCAAGAACCAGCACTTGGGAAACTGCCACTCCAGATTTTGTAGGAACCAGAAACCATTGAACATACATATCTGTCACTGCCCAAAGCTGCAACGTCATAGGCTTAGATGGCTGAGCAGACGTTTCCATGAAAGCATTACTGATATCGGGAAGTGTAAACTAGAGGACATCAGGGGCTTCATCATGGGAATTCGGTGTTTCAATGGCAAATAATAGGGTCAGTTCTGGTTACAAAGGGGTGGGGGGAGGGGGGGTGTTTAAATAGTACTTTTTCTGGGCAACAGAAGGTAATCACAATGGATCCTAACCTACCTCACTGTGTGAAGCCAGTCTAAAATCTGTGTGATGTTGTTTTTAAACGGGTCCAAACGTATCTGAAGTAGTAAACATAATAAAATCAATAAAGTGCGACTTTGACAAGCACACGATGGGTTCCGTACAGACACTACGGTTTCCAAGATACAGCAATTAATTTCGACTTTTTAAATTTCAGTGTAAGTTGTTTATGTGTAATCTGCATTAACTTTGCAAAATTCAAGTGTCTAGGATTCGGATTTCAAAATTTTTTCGTTGCTCGCCTTAGAACACCCTTCAATTTTGAACTGTCATATAATTGTTGTTTTAGCAGACAAAGTTTTACATATTCCGTGAAAATTTCAGGTACGGAGCTCCTACGGTTCTCGAGAAAATAGCCTGTGACGAACAGACGGATTTGGCGAAAACAATAGGGTCTCTTTTCGCCTTAGGTGCACGGAACTCTAAGGAAAAAAAATAAAATAATTAAAATTAAGAACTTGCCTCCCGAACAAAAAAAATGTTGCTGTTCCAATTCATATGAATTACGAATGGTTGAGTTTATGAATGCTTTTACGTCTCTTTAAAAGTTGTTTAAATAAATATTGGTTACAGTGTAAAATCCTGAAATTTATTTTACTCACAATCTTTGTCCTCAACAAACCATTTAGTTGTCAAATCCTTTAATCGATTTTCCCTTGAATCACCAACAACGTTCGATGCAAAAATGAATACTTGTATATCTGATTTAATACACGGAAGTTGTTTGTTGTATCAAAAAAAACTCTTAAAATAAAAAAGCAACATACGAATACATACGAGTACATACTTTTATTTGATATATTTCTATTGATTTTGTTAGTGATAACTTTCAAGATTATTTGCGAGAAAGGGAAGTGAATTTTTACTAACTTTAAATGACAATTTTTAATCTATAAACGATGATATTAAAAAGTTCGTTAACATTTCTTAATAACTTTTTATAACAAGCATAATTTGTATTTTAAAATTTTATGACTGGATTATGAATGACAACTGAACTTCAGTTGTAGATAACATAATTCTTTCTGCCAAAAAGCCGACTTCAATGCAAAGATTTGATAGAAGAAGATAAGAAGAAGTACGTGAAACATAAAATTAAATCTTAATGGGCGTGCCCATTTTTTAAATGTAAGATTGTGTGTTTTTCAGAGCTCAGGGTCTTGTAAAAATCGGTAAAGTTGAACCACTTAAAATAAAATATTAAAATTTAATGGGCGTGACTCCGCCCACTTTTTTAACTTTCAAATTGTGTAATTACAAGAACCAAAAGTGTTTTATGGGTTTCGCAGCAATCAAATAAGTATAATATCATAAAATTATATAAACAAAATTGTGGGCGTGTCACCACCCACTTTTTTACAATGGGACCCATGTGAAGCTATACCCTCTCAGGCAGCAACAAAATTTTTACAATCGATCTAAAATGTACCGAGTTATGAAGTAAAAATATAGAGACGAATTGTTAACCTTCTCCTTTTTTTGAAGTCGGTTAAAAGAAATTGTAGGGATAGTTTTATTAGTACGAGTATTATTTATTTATTTTTAAAAATTAAAATTACAATAAACTAAACAAAGAGAGAAGCACTAGAAACTATTGGCTATAGGCTTAGGAATAGTTTTACTCATAATTTAGAAATAAGTGCATTTTTCTATTTAGGGATGGAACCGTGACTAAATGTGTTCTCTAGCTCATGTGCGATTATGCTCATGAGAGATCCCAATGTGGAAGTTTCTTTTTTCTCGCTATTTTAGTTGAGCAAATTATGAGCTTATGGAAAAGACAGGAGAAGATAATGAAGAGTGAAGCCATACGCATTCACGTGAGTGTAAGGCCGAGTTTATATCTGTGTGCCATGTGCCCAAAAAAGCGTAACCACTAATTACGAATGAAAAACTGTTTGATTCGGTGACGTATTTATTAATTTTCATACATAACTAATGTCTTTAGCGTTAAAAAAAAATTAATCTTGCTGACGCATGATTAGGGTGCCCCTGTGGCTGAGTGGTTGCGATGCTAGCCTCTCAGTCCAGAGGTCGTGGGTTCGATTCCCGCCATAGACGCTGGGTGTTTTCCGCAGACAAGCTAATCGCTTCGCGGGTTGTGTTGTTGTAATAAAAAAAAAAAAATCTGGAGTGACTAAAGTCTCTCACATGAGAGCTGAATATTTTCGTTTATAATTCAGTAATTGTTGGGTGTATCAACTGCTATAAGATGACGCGTTTCTATCTTAATTTAAATTTATATTTAATTTTGTTTCCATATTAATTTACAATTACAATTACCTTAACATAAAAAAGCAGTGTTTCTGGCTCGATTCGGATTTTTTTTTCAATTTAAATTTAAATAATTGTCAAGTGAACGCGAAATGAATTTAATAAAAATTATATAATAGATTTCAGTACTTGAAATATTTAAAACGGGCAATATAGAAAGCACTTTCTTAAATACATTTTAGTTCCGTTCTACATTAATATTCCACAAAGGATAAGACATAAAATAGCGAAATGAACAAGTCATAAAGGATGCCTCGTTTGTAGCGAGATGTGTATATGTATGTATTTTATTTATTTTTACACAAATGCATACAACAACTGAAGCAAAATATATAAAAAAATAAACCATCATCACTTGTATGAAAGAACAATAAGTGAGAGACTGAGAATAAATACTCGTACACTCACTCGTAGTGTACAAACTAAATGAACTGAATAAATAAAACCAACCAACGAACATGTGTATTAATATTACACTACAAACAGGAACTGTCAGCAGGAGGTACAACACACGGAAAAGTGGATGTTGAACGGGTAGAGAGATGTAAATGGCAACAAGCAAAAATAAACAAACAAATATTTATTTAAATGTGATGGAAACAGTTAGGGAAGGCTTGTGGGCCGTATGACGTTCTTCTTAAATGCAAATAGTAAATGGTAACAGGGCGACGTACTTTGTTTCCTGAAAATGTTCTCGAAAATGCAAAATGTTACAATAAGTTGAGAGTATATCCCGGAAACAGGAAGTTAAACATTTTCAAGGAAGCGACAGTATTCAAAAGCCTTGAAGCAAGGAAGCAAATACAAAGATCATACACACACACACACACACCCACATGTGAAACTGTGTATTTATGTGTGCTTGAATGTATAAAAGTATAAATGTACGTACAGACACTACGAGTAAGCAAAGAAGGCCAGCACTATCAAGTCAAGAGATGTAACATAAAGGAAGTTAAGGATAACCCACTGGTTGCATAGAATTTTAGCGACACTACTCTATTGGTTTATTTGCTATAAAATAAATTTTAATAAGTTGAATATGTGTATGTATTTTGATATTTAAATTACACCTTTCGAATCTTTCCAAAAAAAGAAGATTGATTTATTCGTAAATGACTTTGAAACACATAATCTTGGTAGTTTTTTATTACTTCAAAGGAGTTTTTTTCATTTTAGTTGTCTTGTTTTTACAAGAAATAGCCGCATTGATGTTCTTTTCAATCTCTTTTTCGTACTATAATTTAAAAGAAGATTGTCACTTTTGTTTGATGTGATTTTCTTAAATAAAATACTTGCCGACTTAAAAATTGTTTGCAGTTTGTTCAAAAATGTCAGTTCGTTAATGTGCAACAAACAGAGTTTTATTTTGCCGTCATTAAATAAAACTCTTTCAAGGAGTTTTATTGTTTCCCTCTAAAATGAAACTCTTTTAAGGAGTTTTATTTTTTCCCTCTAAAATAAAACTCAGTTTAATGAAGTCAAAAAAATAAGTCGCTTAAGCTTTTTTGATGGTTATGGCACGATATGTTTTTATTTTAATTCCGATTTATTCAATTGCAATGCAAGGTAATTGTATTGGAAGACAATTTTAAAAGAGTTTTGTTTTATATGGAAAAAATAAAACTCCAAAGATGAGTTTTATTTTATGACCTTTTACTTTACGTTGAAAAATAACTGTCTTAAGCTCAAATTAGACGTGACATACCCATAACGCCATAGCCATAACCAAACCAAAATTCAATTGGTTTCTATGGTGAGAGTTATGGCGAGTCTCTCTCACTCTCACTCTCACCATAGAAATCAATTGAATTATGGTTTGGTTATGGCTATGGCGTTATGGCTATGTCACGTCTAATTCAAGCTTTAGATGAAGTTTTATTTTTTAATTCACAAAATAACTGTTATAAAATAATTTTTTGATATCGATAACTGTTATTTACGGTCCCTGATAAGTTGTCGAATAGTTTTGCGATTCAAATGTTTTTTGTACTTTAGCTAGAATAGATTCTTAATAGGTTATGTAAACTTTTTGGGTCATTATCAGGGACAAGGACGTCATGCATTTAAAAAAAGTATATTAGGTGCCTAAAATATGACATTAAGAACGCAAAATATGCACTAAAAACAATAAAATATGCACATATTTTAAAAATTTTTTTTGACGATTTTTTCTTCATTATTAACTCCGAACACGCATTTTTCGAGATATATTTATATTGCAGTAAAGGACCGATACGTAAATAGAAAAAGAAAAGTGTAGTTATTTATTTATTTTCATTTAAAAATTTTATTATTTTTCATATTTTATTCATTGTAACTCAACCCGCAACAATCCAAGCGAATAAATTTGCCAACAAAAAAATAAAACAGTCTTGCAGTAATAACTTTTCAACAGTAATATTTTTGTAATTAGAATTTTTGACAAAATATGACACAAAACCATGTAATTATACCAAAATATGAGACAAAAATATGCGTTTGTGACTAAATTATGGAAAAATATGAATTTTCAGCAAAACATGCAAAAATATGCACTAACAAATCGACGCAAATTCAATGTTTCGTAAATATATTTCGTTCTTGCCATTATCAGGGTTACGGGGAAAAACATGCATTTGCATGAAACCCCTGTCCCTGGTCATTGTACTAGTACATATCTTTAGTGGTGAAGTTTCAAAAATATTTGCTATTTACAGTATTAAAATGCGTTCTTAATTCTAACCACAGTCAAAGGAATTTTATTTGCGACAGCTGACTCATTAACCAATTTAAAAAGTTTTATTATAGTTTTGGATACTAGAAAGTTATTTCAAAACGCGCTAATTTAGCGCTTTTTTTATTAAAAGCGCTAACACAAAAAAAAAACGCATTTGGCAAACTAGCATCGCTGACAACAACCTGCCGCGGATTATCAAAATAATCGTTCTCATATAAACATTCCATCCTTAACATTTCGAAGTCGGTAGCTTTGCTGTGATGAATGTATTTAATGGTTGAATGATTTCGAGTATATATGATAAATACACCCTACACCTGAAATCTAAGGGGTTACATGATTTCCCCGTGATTCAGCGAAAATGATTTGTTGACGAATCGAAAATCGGTGCCACATATTCATTCCTCTTCTAAAATTATCGGATCTTGATGACAAGATCTGCATGTTATGGACGTCCTTGAAAGTTCACTTAATACTGTTGTATTTCTATTTCAGCAGCTTCTAAGATATAATTTAGCAACAGCCCAGTGAAACGGTTATGCTTGAGTAGCTCATTTCCACCACTTTATCTTTCCTGTGATGTGTATAACAAGATTCTGAAAGCAACTTACATCACATGCAAGCACATACATACATACATACGCAATAAATAAAGCAAAAGCCACAAAGTGAAAGTTGTTAATGGTTAGAGTTTATGTTCCTGTTGATTTAGTCTTGGCAAGGAAGATGATGTTAATGGCATAAAGGATGCTTAAATGCGTGAGAGTGTGTGTATGTGTGTGTGTGTGTGTGTGTGAGTGTATTGCTAAATCATTCCATAGAATATTTACTGTGCATTGAAACATAAGCACTTTTACTTGCTTGTAAACAAGACAAATCCAGACATTAACAACATACACGCAGGCACGCACGCATTCATTCATATTTAAACATTTTATAGCAAGTGCTAAAGAAATTTTGCTCAAAATGGTAATAACGTAAAATTTGTTAATTTTTAGCTGGGAAATAAAACTACAAGTTTTTTTTTTTCAAATAATGACATATTCACTACTTCCCAATACCCCTTTTAGACACGGAAAGTTTACTTTGCAAAGTCTTAATTCAGCTGGGAGACAGACAGAAAGAGATAGTATTTCTCCCTCTGTCTTTCACACAGCTGAATTAAGACTTTGCAAAGTAAACTTTCCGTGTCTAAAAGGGCTACAATCAATACATTTTCGAAAAATTAATCTGGCTGTTATTATTTTGCTTAAACTTGGGTAAAATGACAGCGAGCAAAAATTACTATCAATAAATTAGATAAAAATGTTCAAAAAAAAAACATTAGCGGTATTCGGTGTTTGATGCAAATGTTTTTGCGAATTTCTTAATGCAAAGTATCGTAGCCTTTCTTTAAAATCTAACAACAAAATACACAATCCAAAGAAAACAACTACGATATTTTGCATTTACACTTACGAAACACCATTTGCATCAAACACCGAATACCACCATTGTTTGCACAACAATAAAAATTTTACTTCTGTATTAGAAATTTTTGCTTGTTTTGCTTGTCTGAATACATTATTGAGAATTGCAATATACAAACATAATAAGTTTAAAAGCCTCAAACAAAAATCTTTACAAAACAATTACCCTTATTCGCTTTTGTATCTATTTTTATTTTCCACCACCAAACAAAAAAAAAATAAATTCAGTAAAGTGCGACTTTGACTCGCGCACGAAGGGTTCCGTACGTTGGACTTTGAGCATTTTTTTAATACAGTGTTTTTTTTACGTTTTTTTGATTAATTTTCGCTTTTTTCTCGTTTTGGCGATTTTTTAAATTTTGGCGATTTTTTCATTTTGGCGATTTTTTTCAATTTGGCGATTTTTTTTTCATTTTGGCGATTTTTTTTTACATTTTGGCAATTTTTTTCATTATGGCGATTTTTTTAATTTTGGCGATTTTTTTCATTTTGGTGATTTTTTTATTTTGGCGATTTTTTTTGGGTTTGGCGATTTTATAATTTTGAGATTTTTTTGTTTTACCGTTTTTGAAAATTTCAAGAAGTTTGCTCTTACGGTTTCCAAGATACAGCAAGTTATCAAAATTACATAGTCGAAATTACATTAACTGATGGTACACCCTTTAATTAAAATTTTTTAAATTTTAGTGTTAATTGTTGTAGTCTATATAAAAATACACTAACTTTACAAATTTCAAGTGCATATACATACAATTGTATGTATATTACATGGGATTTTAAAATTTTTCGTTGCTCGTTTTGGCACACCCTTTAATTTCCAACTCTCATGTATTTGTTGTTGTAGCGGCCAAGGGTCTACACACTCTGTCCAAATTTCAGGTCCGTAGCTCTTACGGTTCTCGAGAAAATACCCTGTGACGGACAGACGGACAGACGGACAGACGGCCAGACGGACAGACGGACAGACGGACAGACGGCCAGACGGACAGACGGACAGCGTAGCGAAAACAATAGGGTTCCTTTTTCACCTTTGGTGTACGGAACCCTAAAAAGTAAAAATTCCTAATACATACATATATGTTCATTAAAGACTGAATGCAACTAAGTTCACACACAGCGATTTTAGTTGCTTAACATTTTATAAATTTTTGCTGAAATTACTTTAACGTTCTCACACGAAATTTTTTCCACCAACTCGTGCTTTCTTTAGCTTAATGCTAGGAACACAACTGGGACGAACGACGAATTTTTCGGTGCGAACTTTCGTCATAAAAAATAAAACACATGTGTGCATATGAAAATGAACACAACACCGCCGTACAACGAAATTCGTCGTGCGTGACAAATTCTGAGATAGGTTTATTTCTAATTTGTACGCCGACGAACGACGAAAAAACAATTTTCTCTCTCTCACTCTCTGTCTTTGTACACAAAACAACCAACTTTATCAAATATAAGAGAGGAATTCGCTGCGTAAATTCGTCGTTATTGTGCTTCACACGACGAATTTACGCAGCGAACTCATATCGTCCCAATTGTGTTCCTAGCATTAGTTTCTTAAACTTTTTACGCAGCAAAAACAAACCAGAGTAAACATTTTCTTAAATTAAAAAAAATTTTGGGTATATGTGAACTATTTTTATTAACTTGGTTATTAACCGACTTCGAAAAAACGAAGAGGTTAACAATTCGTCTCTATTTTTTTTTGAAATGCACTCAAATTTTCTAGACGAGTCGCCTGCCTGCCTTGTGGAAACAGGATGTAAGCTAAGTATAAGAAATCTAAATTTAAGTAAAAAAAAATTCTTAGTTCAAGTAAATTTTGTATAAAAATCTAGTAAAAATTACTTATTGCGGTCGGTTAAAAGATGTTTTTTTTTTCAAAACATAACATAACAGCCTGTCGTGCCACGGTGTCGACAGAAAACGATCGATCTCCAACATAATTTATTTACAGCGAACGTTCGATCGAAAATAAAAATAAATTTTCTTGTTTTGTTATTGTTTTCAATACAAGCTGTCGATGGAACGTTGTCTGACGACATCGTGGGACAGGCCATTGGATTACGTATTATTTGGAGTTATAACGATTTGTAGCACAATAAAATGTTTGTTAACGTCAGGGTTGGAAAAACTGATAATAAATATATTCTCTTAAAATTGATTTTGTTTTTTCGCACATTGCAGCCAAGTTGTAAGAAAATTTGTGTAGGAATCATAAATTTTTTTTTTAATTATTTGTTAAAAAGTTTTTTTTTTAATTTTACTCCCAATGCTTTGTTTGAATTAAAAAATAAATCATTTATATGCAGTTTCTACAAGTCAGGCAGACGACTCGTCTAGCAAATTTGTATGAAAGTCACTCAAAAATATGAGTTCTTCCCATGTAAATTTTATACTCAAGTCGACCGTCTGGGTTGTAGTAGAAACAGGGGGTTATTCCCTGCTTCTACTTGTGTAGGAATTTGTTTTGAGTGATTTTCATAAAAATTTTCTAGACGAATCTACTGCCTGGATTGTGGAAACAGTGGTTTATTTAAATTCTAATAAAATATTTTTAATTAATAGGAGAAACATTTTTAAACATTTTTTTCCTACACCTTCACATTACAATTTGTCAAGATTTTTTTTTAAATTTATTTTTATAACAATTCTCCGCTTAAGCTGAATTTTTGTGATGTGGAAACTAAACTAAACTTCGGTGTTAAAAAGAAATCTATAAAAACAGAAATTATTTTATAATTGTGCTATAGGTACATACTGAAAAATATTTTCATGGAAAAAATTAAGCAAAACTTATATATGGGCATTTCCACAGGAATGTCAAATTTTTGTAGCGTGCGACACCAAGTAAATATGGTTGTTTTTTCAAAGAAAACTAAACTTGTTTTTACTTCTTTATATTTTTGTGTAGGCCGATAGCAGCTCTACGTTAGGTAAAATTTTAAGAAAAATCGAGTCACGGTGTTCAGAAATACAAGGTTAATTGCTTGCTGTCGCACGCGACAAAAAAGTGGAATTTCTCGGAGAAATGCCTATATGTATTGCGTGATAATATTCTCAAACAGTGAGTTGGTCATACTTTTGATTTTCTCAGAAACCTGAGAACACAATCATGTTACAAGACTGAAGTGTAACGTAAATAATTCCTCCATATTATTTACTTAATGCTTATGAAAAATATAAAAAATGTAAAAAATCACATTTAATTTCCCATCTCCGGAGTTAAAGCTGTTGATGCTTTATATAATACTTACTTAGACTTATTCCATAGACATATTTATGGTGATGCGTTTGTAGGTTTTATTTCCGTTGTTTCGTTTGTGCTTTTGTATCATTTAGTTTTGCGCATTAAAATAAACTTTTTGATCTAAAATAATGGCAGTGTTGGTCGGTCGGCACATCATCGCCCTTGATTCTAATTATTTTAATGCTTGTCTACAAGTTTTAATAGTCAGTCTCGTGATTTGTGCGGAAATAACGGAAGCTTGAAAGTTCCTTCTTCAGGAAATCATTGTCCTGAACGTAAATTACATTCGAAATGAAAATAAAGCAAACAAATACATACATATTCAAAAATTTATTCACAATTGTGTTCACACACACAAACACAAACACAAACACAAACACACACGCACACACACACGCACACACACACACACACACGTATATAGTATATGTATGTATGTATGTATATAAGGTTTATATTATAAACTCATGTAAATTGTTGTTAAGTTCAAACGAAATGATAACTTTAATAAAATAAAAATAATATTAAACTTGTGTAACTCGCAGCGCACAGTGGGAGACTTTAAAGAAAATGTTGCATTAAATGCGAAGGGTTGAGAGTTTTGAAGTTGTATATTATGCGGAGAGCAGCAGCTCATATAGTTGGGAAATTTAAGACGATACAATCAATCCTCAAGCTGATTATATAAGAAATATATATGGGCATTTCCAAAGAAATATCAACTTTTTGTAGCGTGCGACACCTATTAGCTTGGTTTTTCAAAAAAAATTAAACTTATTTTTACTTATTTGTATAGGCCGTCAGCAGCTCTGCGTTAGTTAAAATTTTAAGAAAAATTGAGTCACGTTTTTCAGAAATACAAGGTTAATTGCTTGCTGTCGCACGCTGCAAAAAAGTGGAATTTCTCGGAGAAGTGCCCATATATTGCAACCAGAGTAACTAAAAATATTGGACTCACTAAGTTGTTTTTTTAGAGCGTTCAGGGCTTAATTAATAATAATTGGCAGTCAGCCCATTTACCGGGAAGTGCAAATCAATGATGATTCCCACATATCATACAGCGCACAGTGAGTTTTTTTTTACTGGATATAACGTTGTCTGGAGAATCTATCTATTCTGAAAATATTCAATTAAGAACAACATAAACAAAAGCATATCGTACCATAGCCACCAGAAAAGCTTAAGCGACATAATGTTCGAGCTTAATTTTTTCACCAAAATCAGTGATTTTCAATTTTCGTCAGAAAGCGAAGTTCAAAAAATATGTGGCTTAAGCCTTTTTGTCGGTTATGGCTCGATATGCTGATAATACTTTTAGGAGCAACAAATAATATTTACATATGTTCCACTTTAATTAGTTGGTTTAAAAACTATTTAAGTTGCCGCTTTGAATGTATGGAAAAGTTTTTGTGCAAGAAGCTTTTTATGAAAACGAATAAAAGCAGAAGCGTTAAGACCCAAATGACAAATGAGAATTAGGTAAAAGAAGACTACATACGTACGAGAGTTTGCTAAAGCTAATGACTTCGAGTGTAAAAAGCAACACAGGTTTTCCCAGCTCTCTGGCACAGCAGCCTCTACAGAAGCCAAACTATTGAAATCCAAATTCCTCACACGATGCAATTTAACAGTTTAAAATTTGTTCCACTTATTCTTTTTTTTTTCCTTTTCGAGTCGCATTGCAACTGAAACAAAATGTTTTTTCTCAAGCACTAAACATTTTTGCTGTTTTTTTTTCAATTCAATCCTGAGACGAGTGTAACTAATGATCTCAATAAATTGCGTTAAAATTTTAGTCCTTCAGCTCTTTAAAATATCTGTTTCCTTTTTTCCCAAAAAAAAATAATGTCAGTTATGAAACATTGCTTCCTTAATGTCAAACCAGAACTCAATAGTTTGTGTTTCTTGTAATAAAAGAATGCATGAGTAAGAAACAAAAAAAATAAAACGCACACAATTTTAAAGGAACCCCTCAGTGTTAGCGTGACAATCTTAAACGAGAACAAACAAACACCAACGGAGATTGTCTAGTTGCAGCAACAATCTGCTGCAGCAGGTCCTTCATCGAGTACCTTAAAGGAAAGTAGAAACCGTGGGAACACTTTTAATGCACATGTGTGTTTAAGGAACAAAAAAAAAAGTAAGAAAGAAAAAAAACTTAATATCCCTAAAATAATGAGCAACAACAACATAAGCCACCACCACAAAACTATCATTGTCCTCTTTCTTATATATTAAATAAGAAAAAAAGGAAAATATGTACACTAGAGCCCCGTTTGGCGCCATTTCGAAAGGCATCACCTTTTAAAATTGTTAATAAATTTGCTTTGCTTTGCGTTGCTACATACACTTAGAGTTTTTCACTGGAGTTATAATAACATGTGGAGAATTTTTTAATTTGCTCATTTTCGTTGGGAAGTGAGAATTTAGTTCTCAATAAGAAGAAGGGCCTGTGGTTGATGTACTACAGGGTTTCCCACCAAATTGCTGCTCACGGACACTTGTGACTATGATGTATATTGTTTTGAGGTTGAATTAAAAATGCAAACGAGTTAAAGACAAAAACATATTTTTTTATTTAAATACTCGGTATGTATATAAATCCAAATTTTAAATAACCATAAAAATATTAAAATGGCAATAAAAACAGCTGTTATTGATACTGACGGCAATATCAGTCATTGCAGACAGAGTCTTTGGTACTTAATATTAAGTAGTGAGGAGTAACAGTTTCCACTAATTGGGTTTGAGTTTCGGTTATACACATAAATACATATGTACATATATATGTACATAAATGTAAAAAAATAAAATAAAACATAACAAGTAGCCTTTGTATGATTGATACGGACCAGTATTTGGTAACAGTTGACGTACTAAATACACAATTCAATATTTTGCACAATCAATAAAAATCCGCTCATTTAAACAGAAAAAGTGTATCGAGGCTCCAGTGTAAATACTTGTATATGTATGTAACTAAATACATATATGTATTGATCACTGTACATGCACACTTGTGCGTAAATGTATTGAATCTGGAAAAACGTTATACATAGGATGCCAAAAAAAAGGAATGATAATCATTTACTTTATATTCTTAAGGACCTATTGCCTGGCTTTTGAATTAAAAGTGATCAAATCAATAAAAAAAAAATTGTGTGTTTAAGAGGCCCCTTGAGAAACACAATGAATGCAGAAACACTAATGTTAAAAATTATAGCAGAAGTATAAATAAATAAAACATGCCTTAAAACTCATTCCAGACTTGGTATATTTTTTTCTTACTACCACCTTTGACGGTGGAAAGTGAGCCTAGTGCCTTAAACACGTTCACCACAGCAAGCTACCAACTACAAAATGTTAAGGATAGAATACAGATTTTTATATACAGATGTTTATATGCTACATTTGTCGTTGTAATCAAATTAAACTATGTAATTTAAATTTTTCAAGAAAATTCGCAAAAACTTATTAACAGCAGGATTATAACAAAGCCCAATATTGTTTAAAAATCGGCAGGAAACTAAAAACATGCAAAAAGTCACTTTTATCGCGAAGTTTTCAAAAGTTGGCGTGAAGTTGCAAAATAGGAAGCAAGTCCTAAAATTGATTAGAAATCGCGAAAGTTCTAAACCTTTAAATAGTAAAATTCGTAAAAAAAAGAATACAAAGAAATAAACCAGGCAGCTGGCAAAAGGGGTGGTACACTTTTAAATAAAGGGTAACTTGTTTGCTTTTTTGGTTTTGCAAAGAATTGATAGCCTGCAAAAACAGCTGTTATTTCACATTAATGCCAGTGTTGACACAATATTATATTTTAAACTACACATAATATCTATATGGTGCACCGACTTGCTGCTATTGAGTTTAAACTACATATAAATTTAAGTTTAGTTCAACAATTAGGGAAATGTTTATTAAAAATTTTAATTTAGAAAATTTGTTTTTGTTTTCTTAAGTTTGTCTTTCCATCGCAAGAAAAACGCGTAAGTTACAGAAACGCGTGAGAACTCACACGAGACTTAAAAATCATGCGCGTGTCAGAACATACTTGACGGTATCGCAAGTTGTTCCAGGAAATTTTTGTGCAAATATTCTCTGATGATCTGCTTTAGCAGCAGTGAAATTTGCATAAGAACCAGCAATATTTTTTATTTTATATTTTTTATTGAAGTTAAGGCTTTATGGCCCTACCCATAGTTCAAAATGCCAAAATTGTTGATAACTGTCAAGATACGGGCCTTAAAGCGTCAATTTATGTATATCTATATATGTATATAAAGCAGGATGTGTGTATGTATGTATGTATGTATGTGACGTATGGACTACTAAACGGCTGGGCCGATTTTGATGAAATTTTCAGGGAATCTTCAAAATATTCAGGCGGGTGACACTGTGAAGTATGATTTTTGATTTTCGGTCTGCGGGCGGAGGGCCGTGGCAAAATCCAATTTTCATATTGCACCACCAATGCCATATATTTTTTTTTGTGGCGTGGGGAGGGGTAGCGAAGCACTCCGGGTTAAGCTAGTAAAACATGTTTGAATTAAAAAAAAACAACCTTCTTCATAAAACTTTAATTTTTGTCGCTAACGATTAAATTGAAAATAAGGCTCGAAATGTTAAAAATAATAAAGCAAGAGTGAAATGTGCATATGATCCAGCTAAACCCCTCAATAATCAATTTCAATGTGTTTTTTAATAAAAAATATTTTACTGAATAAGTAAAATAATAATTTGGGATTAATAGTGCGTTCATAAATGTTAAACTTAAATTGTAACAATTCCCGTAAAAAATCGCTAATTATTAACTTGATTGCTCCCGGTAAAAAAATACTTGTGTGACAACACTCTATTCTTGAATAGCTGTTGTTGTTACATATTTACATTTATTTTCCTTCTAACATCAACAATTAAAGCTGAAAAAAAGTCAGCCAATGCAGCAATGGCAAAGTAAGAAAATAAATAAATTCAGTAAAGTGCGACTTTGACTCGCGCACGAAGGGTTCCGTACGTTGGGCTTTGAGCACTTTTTTAATACAGTGTTTTTTACGTTTTTTCAGCTGAAATAACTTTTTTTGATTATTTTTCACTTTTTTCTCGTTTGGCGATTTTTTAAATTTTGGCGATTTTTTTTTTAATTTTGGCGATTTTTTTCATTTTGGCGATTTTTTTAATTTTGGCGATTTTTTTTTTCATTTTGGCAATTTTTTTTTCATTTTGGCGATTTTTTTAATTTTGGCGATTTTTTCATTTTGGCGATTTTTTCATTTTGGTGATTTTTTCATTTTGGTGATTTTTCCGGTTTTTTGCGATTTATTTTCGATTTAGAAATTTTTTTTAATTTGGTGCTTTTTTTCGTTTTGGCGATTTTTTTTTTGATTTTGGCGATTTTTTTTTCGGTTTGGCGATTTTATAATTTTGAGATTTTTTTGTTTTACCGGTTTTGAAAATTTCAAGAAGTTTGCTCTTACCGTTTCCAAGATAAAGCAAGTTATCAAAATTACATAGTCAAAATTACATTAACTGATGGTACACCCTCTAATTAAAATTTTTTAAATTTTAGTGTTAATTGTTGTAGTCTGTATAAAAATACACTAACTTTACAAATTTCAAGTGCATATAGATACAATTGTATGTATATTACATGGGATTTTAACATTTTTCGTTGCTCGTTTTGGCACACCCTTTAATTTCCAACTCTCATGTATTTGTTGTTGTAGCGGCCAAGGGTCTACACACTGTGTCCAAATTTCAGGTCCGTAGCTCTTACGGCTCTCGAGAAAATACCCTGTGACGGACAGACGGCCAGACGGACAGACGGACAGCGTAGCGAAAACAATAGGGTTCCATTTTCACCTTTGGTGTACGGAACCCTAAAAACGTTGATTATTGAGTTCTTGTTGCAACTGTGTTATTTGTTGAGGTTCTCATGCTTCTTCTCTCAAATGTTAAACCTAAATAATAAATTTTATTAGTTGCATATGACAAGATATAGGTATGTACAACAAATCTTATTGACTGTTTTAAAAGCTGCTTTTCACTGTGCTGGTGCTATAGTTTTAACCATCGCTGTATGCACCACTACACATTTACAAGTATTAAACAATCTGTGCGTTTGTGTAAAGTAAGCAAGTGATCGCTTACAAAATGCATAGAATATAATTTTCGTATAAATTAAAACATAAAACTAAACAACATTTAAAAAAACAACAGCAGCAACAACAACAACAACAACAGAAACCAAATATTTAAACACCAAACAAACGTTAAAGGTACTGGTTGTAACTCAAGTTGGTGAAAGGTTTCAAATTTCATGGAAAAGTGCATAAAGAAAGATACAAAAATCGAGTAGTGATCCCTTCTAAAGTACTGAGAACAAAAGGTTATCAGCACAACAAATGAACAAATATGTATGTATGTAATAAAAAATAAAAAAATAAAAACAACAAATAAACACACACACACTCACACACATACCCACACAAAAGAAAACATAAACCAAACTGAAAGGATATGAACGCAAAGAACACAAGTTACTCGTATTGTAAGTGAAATGTTGTTGCTGTTGTTGTTTGTTGTTGTGGTGTTGGCTTGTCTGCCTGCTCACAACATCCGTCTAGTGATTTTGTTTAAACGAACAGAAGAAGAAAGAATTTCTTTCCATTTTTCAATTGATTTCTAATCATGGAATGTCATAAAAAAAAAAGAAATGCCACCGACTCAATATCTAATAATGATTTTTCGATCTTGTGTAGAAATTCTTGGAAACCATTTATATACGCATGTTCTCTATGTTTTTTATCTCTGCTATTCATAACATAATGAAAGAACAAGAAACGAAAAAAAAAACGTTAGAATAAATGAAGTGAAAGGTGGATAGAGGAGATTTCTTTTTAACTATTTAAAAAAAAATAATAACTTAAGGTTAAGAGCGTACGTAATCAGGGGTAAATGTAACTTTTGGATGCGTGTACGTGAGATTGCCTTTATGTGTAGCGTGGTGTTACGATTTCAAACAGGTCATAGAATAAGAAAAAAAAAAGATTTTAATGATTATAATTGAAATACCTACGTAATATATAATTTGTTAATACACTTCAGGCTATCAAGTCAAATGTTTAATAAATAATGAATAATGGGCACATAAAATAAATGTAATACATAGTACATACATACATACATACATACATACATATATATGAACATATGCATATATGAACGTATGTATGTATGTTCATATACATACATATGTAATATGAAGTAATTCAACTGTCTGTTGAGGAACTATTCCAATAAATCTTGGCAGCTGTACTTCAATCCTTTTTTAAGGACGTACCGTTATGTGAAAAATTTCTCTGTTCTGAAAATATTCAATTAAAAAGGCTATACTTTTAGGAGCAAGAAATAACTATTTTCAACTTAGATTTCGAGTATTAAAAATTACTTCAAGTGACACCTAAAAGTACAGTGGATTTGATTGTGATTTTCGCTTTCTGACAAACTCTGTTAGAGCCCCACCTTTTGCACACGCAAAGTTTACTTCAGTGCTGGCCAATGAAAGAAATTCATTCGTGTATGTGTATTCCTTTGTATAAAAAGACGATTGAAGTTCGGTACTCTGGTGACACTTTGGCTATCTATGGTTTACTTTGAAACAATTTTAACTATGCCAAGAAGTAATTACCCAAAACGAAGGAAAAAACTAGCGTAGACCAAAGAAACTTTGTGAATACATACATCAAAGTCTGTACTCCATCGAATTCTTTTTTCCCTTTTCTCCCACAAACTCAAGACTATAACAGCTACGTCCAAGCCATATGCAGAATGTGCGAGCTTTAACAAAAGAGCTATGTGCTTTCATACCGCCGAGAGCACAACAGCCAATCTACGAAAAGGAGTCTTATGCAACTTTTTTAATTAAAGTAAGAGTATATGGGGCTAGTAATTCCAACCAAACTTTTGTCGTTTTCACGAATAAGATCGTAAGTCTTAGTATTACTTTATTAATTACTTTCTAGATATTCGAAATTTTTTTAGGTTAACCATCGTGGGAGCTGTCTATAAAAATTATTCAAATCAACACACAATCAATCGTAAAATTGTTCAAAACTAAAGATGGCTGCCTGCCAATAAGTCTCCGCACTACTAGTAAATAACATATCTGTGACATATCTTAAAAAAAAACTGATTTTCGAAAGTTTTAACGCTAAGTTATAAATTTTCTCGCTGCGTTTTGCTTTCACAAGACTCTTTTCAAGTGAAAAGAACATGAGTTGCATTGTTCAAAAGTGAAAATTGACATATGCAATCGTTTGAAAAGAAATGCGGAGTCAAACCGGGGAGATTCCTTAAATGCACTAAATTAGTCATTGATGTAATATTATACTTGTCGAGTTTGAATAGTAACAAAAAAAGTGCAATTGTACCAGATTTACCATCCCTGATCTGAATTTTTAATAGAGTATTTCTATTAAAAGTTAACCAATAGCGAATATTTCACTATAACGAATAGCTATGAAATTATATCATTCGTTATTATACGGAGCTTCGACTGTACTAAAAGTCACCAAAATAGTCGACAAAGGTACATCGTAGCTTTTCTTTGGATTTTAAAGTAAGGCTACGATATTTTGCATTTACTCATACGCAAGACCATTTGCATCAAACACTGAATACCGCCAATGTGAACGTCATCGCACACATTTTGAAAATTGAAACAAAAGAAATGCCAAATGTGTACTTGTGCTTAAAAACGTCTCCTTCCACAAGTGATACTTCACTACTGTACAGTACTGTAAAATAACTTTCGTACTAAAGCAATATGGAGAGTGAGTGCACTGGAACAGATACAAAACTATTCATCATTTTAAAAAATCCTTCATAATCGTTTTGTAGTGGCCTTGCATAATCTTCAGTTCAAAATTTATGATTGTCGCAACTTTGCTTTCGCTTTTTTTAACACTCATAGTAATTTCACCCATTAAGCAGCAGACTAAGCCAGGTCTGCAGTTCTTATCTGAAGCCAATAACGTCTTTGCAAGTTAAAGCAACTTATTTGCCTGTCTGTAGCATAGTCGTATTAAAAAAAAAAAGAATTTAGTTATAGAAAATTAAATCTGAAAGAAAACAACTCATTCGAAAATAAAAATTGCAGACTATGCCCACCCAAATAAATGCGAACCTGATTGCAATTTAGGAAATAACAAAAGCCGACATAATGCAACAATAAAAATATGATAACAAAGGAGAAAGAAACCCAAACGATAAATATTATTCAATGTTTGTAGTAACACATGAACATTTATTGTTTATGTCGTACAAACTTATACCACTCACCTCATTTTAGTTAAAAGAAAGGCAACAAAAAAAAAACTCACTGACTTACTGACTGATTTTCTCAAATGCACTTTTTCCTTAAAAAAAAAAATGAAGAAAATTCGCAATATGAGCAAATAATTCCGCTTGTATAATAATTGAAATCAGGGGCGTATCTGTGCCCCTCTTGCGAAGCTTCTATTGCGCCTTTAACAAAAAGCTCAAAAAGAAAAGAGAAAGTAAAACAAAATGGATGCGAACCTGCTGCACATGCAAGTGATCGTTTTATACATGTAACAAAAACTCTTAGGATACATAATGCACAATATAATATTGGTTACATGGGAGCAAATAATACATACATACATACATACATATATGCATACATATCGAGCCATAACCGCTAAAATAGCTTAAGCGACACATTTTTTGAACTTCGTTTTTTTTTTTGACGAAAATCGACATTTACGATCGCAAATAATCGATTTTGCTCAAAAAATGAGGTTCGAAAATTATGTCGCTTAAGCTATTTTCGCGGTTATGGCACGATATGTAGGTATATACATACATACATGCATACATATATTTATGATTAATGGGTATTATATTTTGCAATTGACGTACTATAGGATTTCTAATTACCCGTACGAAAAATGCTTTAATTTTATTTGATAACTGGCTGCGCCTGCAGCGTCTTTTGCTTAAAGTGCGACACGTAACTTTGAGACTATCAATAGAAAATTTTGTGTATTGATCACTCTCCTAAACAAAATATTTTTATGTAAGAAAATAGAAAATCACATAAAATTTCATTAAAAAAAGTGCAGACTTGTGGTGAATCGACAGACATGTAACGTTAAAAGTTGGTGCATACAAAAAAAAAGTTAAACATGAATCTAAAACTAATTTTTACAGTTAAAATTGCACCAATCAGCGCAATTTGTTAAACTAACCAAGTTAGTTGTAAAAAAATTACAGGTAAATTCAACCAAATTTTGTGTATGCAAATTGCATCAATCGCAATAAACTTGTGAGGAGTACTATCCTATAGAAACGTACGACTTTTGAAAAAATACAACCCTGGGGGCAAATCACGGCATTCGATACGACTCGTATTTTAAAAATATTTCAATAGAGTTTATATGGAAATATTTTTAAATTACGAGTTGTATCGAATGCCGTGATTTGCCTTCTCATCTAATGAATTCTTGGTCTTTTGAAAATTTTCATAAACTCATTCATAGTAGAGTTGTATTTTCTCAAAAGTCGTACGATTGTGCAGGACACTGTCATACATTTGCTACCCAATCCATACCGAGTCAAACAAAGCCAAGTTAGAGTTCACTTGCCACTTTGATATTAAACTTTTTCATAATAGTTATTTAATTTAATCATTTTGTATTGTACCTAATGTACTCGTAGTAAATTCATTTTATGTTTGTAAATAAACGCCTTGACTACGAGAGCGGTCTCCCGATAAGCCGACATAACAAATAAAACACGATAGTTTTCCTTATATCTGAACATAATTTTTTTACCTCGATATACTTTTTCCGATATTATTAGCGATATTCAACAGATTCGATATCCTGTTTATGGGTGTCCCTGTGGCTGAGTGGTAGCGATGCTAGCCTCTCAGTCCAGAGGTCGAGGGTTCGATTCCCGCCATAGACCCTGGGCCTTTTCCGCAGACAAGCTAATCGCTTCGCGGATTGTGTTGTGTTTGTAAAAAATAAAAAAGCAAGAACTTCTCGCTCCTGTGAACTGGTGCATTGTCTTTTTTTCGTTTTGGCGATTTTTTTTTAGTTTTTGGGATTTTTTTTTTTAGCTTTAGCGCTTTTTGTTTTGGCGATTTTTTTAAGTTTTTGGGAACTTATTTTTTAATATATATTTTTAGTTTTAGCATTTTTTGCGCTGTTTTTGTTTCAGGGATTTTTTTAAGGTTTTTGGCGTACTTTTTACATTTGGTGATTTTTAGAATTTTAACGATTTATTTTATTTTTGGTAATATCTTTCATTTTGGCGATTTTTTGTTTCGGCATTTTTTTTAATTTTGATTTCTTTTAGTTGTAGAATTTTTTTACTTTTGGCGCTTATTTTTAATTTTGGCGATTTTTTTTCGGTTTTAAGCGACTCATTTCGTTTTTCGATTTTTTTTAATGAAATTTTTTAGTTGTAGCGGTTTTGAAAAGTTCAAGAGTTTGCCTTTTACAGTTTCCAAGAGGCAGCAAGTTGTCAAAATTACATTAACTGATAGAATACCCTTTTATTTTGATGTATTAAATTTGAGTGTTAATTCATGTAGTCTGCATAAAAATACACTAAATTTGAAATTGTCAAGTGTTTATAATTGTCAGTACACATAGAAAACAGTGCTTACTAAATACCTCATAAAATAGAACAAAATTAATAAGAAATCTCTATGGTTTTTTTTTCAATAAGGAAATCTTAATAATTTCATAAGGAAAACCTTTTTGAAAAAAATCAAGAAGAAATCTTCTAGTTTTTATTAGGTTATCTTATTGATTGTTTCAATAAGGTTTTCTTCTTGTTTTCATTAGGCGACCTCATTAAAAATAAAATAAAATTGCGTCTTTATTCTCTATACTTATGTATTTTCATTTAAATTCTATACCATATACATACATATGTATGTATGTATGTAGTATATTGTAGATGTTATTTATTTATTCATACATACATACACATGTTATATTCTTAACTAACTTACTCACCAAGTATTGAACCAGCAAACTTCTGACTGATAGACAAGCACTGTAACCAATATGCTAACAAGCAGCCTGAATAACCATTGAAATTATTGTGCAAACATCCTTATACAAAAATGAAAAAGATCATGAAAGAAATTGTCTCTATGTCTATTTATAGAAACGAAATAACAAGACACCTCATAAAATCAAGAAGATTTCCTTATTAAAAAAATCAATAAGATGCCTAACACATAATCATATAGGAACCTAATAAAATCAAGAAGAAAACCTTATTGAAAAAATCAATAAGATAGCCTAATAAAATCCAGAAGAAACCCTTTTTAAAAAAATCAAGAAGGCAACCTAATAAAATCAATAAGAAATCCCTATAGTTTACAATTTATAAGAAAACCTAATAAAATCAAGAAGTTTTTCTCCATGGATTGTTTTTTTTTTTTGGTGCCAAAAATAACGGAAATTGAGTAAAAAAAAGTTGTGAATAATAAGATATCTTCTTGATTTTATGTGTTTTTCTGCTCGATAAAATTAATAAGATTTACCACATAAAAACAATAAGGAATCTCTATGAAAAAATCAACAGGTTTCAACAGGTTTCTTTGCTCGCTTTAGAACACCTTTTAATTTCTTTAGCTGTCTATATTTGTTA
This sequence comes from Tachina lurida, assembly GCA_944452675.1. Classification (NCBI taxonomy): domain Eukaryota; kingdom Metazoa; phylum Arthropoda; class Insecta; order Diptera; family Tachinidae; genus Tachina; species Tachina lurida. Next base: position 166,476,113 of record OX101753.1, on the reverse strand, counting down.
GTCAACGTTTTACATATTCTGTGAAAATTTCCGGTCCGCAGCTTTTACGGTTCTGGAGAAAACAGCATGTGACAGACACACGTGCAACGTAGCGAAGAAGAATAGTTTTGCTTTTCACCTTTGGTGTACGGAACCCTAAAAACTAGTTTTGCTGAAAACGCGTTTAAAGTTTTAAATTTGTGTGAAAAAATATTTTTCTTTCAGGAAGTGGTAGTTAGTATGTACCCGCTATTTATATGAATTTTTTTTCAAGATAAACTACCAAATTATTCACATTTTTGGAGTTATGACACTATTGAAGTAAATGAGCGATATGTATAAAAAATCTTGTCGATACAAAAATTTAATACGAAACAAATGGCTGAATTCATGTTAAAATTAGTTTTTCTCTTAATGTTTTCGTTTTTTTTTACTCACCAAATGCAAACTGTCTAAATATTAAAAATAATAGACTATTCTGTATGTGTCTAAATAATTTCTCGACACACTGTTACGTGCGGTGATTGCTTATGCCCAACATGTTGCTCATTTAAAGATCACCTGCAGTTAACTTAAGTATCTTCTAAATGCATCTACACATTTAAACAAACGTTTTATTAAAACGCACGTACATACGTAATTGTTCAGATACAGAAATTAAGTATGTATGAGCGTGTGTGTGTGTGTTTGTGTGTGTGTGACCATATGTATGTATGTATGCGTCTGATACTGCCCTGCAGTCAGACTGGGGCCAAATGTCCCTATGTCAACACTAAAATTCTAGTAGTATGTACATTGTCTACAATTTCTCTTCTATTCGTCAGTACAAAAGAACGAGAGAAAACAGATGTGGTGCATTTGTGGTGGGTTTTGCAACAACTTGTCAACATTCCTATAATTGTATGTACGTAAGGTATAGAAATGTACCACTAAATGTCTGGTTGGTCTGTCTCCATGTTCCCATAAGAACTATGTATTCACTACCTAGTCAACTGTTTAAGTGTTACTAGTAGATTTCCAATGACAAGCACATGCTAAATGTCTATAGCACAAAGTATTGTATGGGGAATAATTAGAGAGTAGTACTGGTGACAAAGTCAAAAGCGACTCAGTACATTTTCACCATCGACATTTCCTTCAGGGTGATGATCATTTGTTTTATTTCTTGTAAACGTAATGTGACGGAATTTAAAGAGAATTAGTGTAAGAATAATAAAAAGTTACATGCATACAAACATTTGTACATACATACATACATACATACATACATACATACATGTGTATACACACTTGTTTACGTATGTATGTATGTATGGAAGTTGTAGATGTACGACAATATTTCCTTTTTGATTTCGTTCAAGTAAAAAATTTGACCCGCTATTTATGCCGCGTACACTCGTTTATGCGAGATGCAAAGGCTTACAATAATGATGATGATGATGATGACGATGATGATGATGATGATGATGAAGATGGAACAGATGACAGTCTGGTTTGTGTTGTGTGCATTTCTTTTGCCTTCCATCTACTCGTATGTGATTATGTGCTCGATTTGTCTAGACCTTTAGACAAATGGAGGGCGTTATCGTATACGGAAGTAGTTTTGCATTTTGTAATAATAAATTTTGCACTTATTTATTTATAATTCGCTAGTACGTTTATGCGTAAAGTAATTTTTCAATTATGAGGAAAAACTTATGTAAATTATCACTTAAAAATTTCAAACATCAAATATTCTTTGTATATCATGGCGAGAAAACTCAGAAAAGTGAAAACTGAGAAATTTGAAAAAAGACCAGAATCTCGATATGCATTCAATGCAACAACAAAATGGCAACAATTCCTTGTACTAGAATGATTTTTTATAGACTTAATTTTATATTGATATTTTAGAATGATAACGATTTTTTTTCTGCATTTTTCATAAATTTCGAAAGTGTTATCTAGACGATAAACAGCTGTTTTGCATTCCACTAGCAACTATTAGAACTACAATCCGAATAGAAAACCAAAGCGAAGCGAACGAATGCTCACATAGCAGCTATGATTATAGCCGATTCCAACATACAAAAGCATCTCCACTTAATTTATGCAAAAGACTAAAATAAACTACAACGAAAAATAAAAAGACACATTCATATCAAGCGCATTGACTCTCTCTCTCTCTCATACTTATAGTCTGAGTATTCTTATACTCCGGCTATGGATATTTAATCGGACAAAAAAAATATATCCCCAGTATCATGGGTATGTACTCGGGATATGTATTCATCATTCGCTTCGTTATACATACTCAGAAAAAAATTTCAAAAAAAGTAATCGGGTTTGGAATTAAACATTTTAGGTGGAAGCTGTTCCTTACTGGATTACCAACTTAATTATTTTAACAAGGCGTGAGACTAAAATAATCGATTCTTGAGAAGTACTTCCTTTTTTTATTTGGCTCTTACTTGTTCACGTAATCTATTTAATCTAAAAAAAAATATTCTCCTCATTTAGCAAATTTTACATAATTTTTTTACATCTTAGGTAATGTGATTTGTAAGCGAGTAATGAAATTTGGTAATCAGAAAAGTAAGTCATTATATGGCAAGCAGTTCTGATGGTAATGTGTAATTTTTTGCTGGGTACATTTGTGCATATAAAATGGAATGGAAAATGTGTGGGTGGGTGTGTTTTGTTGTTTGAAGACATGCTTTATGGATGTGTATAAATAAAATAACCCTGTACATACGCACGTGTAGCCGGTTAATAGTCAGAGTATTTTTATACTCTTGCGTATGATTGTAGCTTATATAGTCTGTAAATTTTAAGTGTTGTTTGTGCTGCGTAATTTAAAAAAAAATGTGTATACACATACTTGTTGGTTGTTTATAGTTTTAAATATTCCGTTTAAAATAAATGCGTGTGTTCGCATATGAGCGTGTTTTTTTATTATTTTTAGCTGTATGTATTCATAGTTCTTTGGCGGCCAATACTCAAAGAGTACTTAAAACGATATTTCTGTCATTTTCTGGTATTTACATATGTATGTATGTAATTTGTAGCATAATGAATGACATTCTAAATCCAACATGGCGGAACACGCAAAATGGCGGATTAGTTATTTTTAATGCTCTACTACAATATGGGCATGAAATAAAGTGGCTTTTTGAGAGCAATTCGTAAATTAAAATGACTTCACTCCAAATCCTGTTCAACGATAACTAAAAATAAAAGTAAATGCGCTGAAAAAAGTAAAACAAAATTTTCCTCTAAAACTTTTGTCATCAACTTAGGGGCTCCAGGTAGGGAGGGGGGCTTAAGGATTTGTTATGGTTTAGAAAATATATACTGAAAATTTTGTTAAAAGCGTTACTGTGGAGGGGGGGGGGTAAAAACTCCGTCACTTAATATGTGAATGGCCCCTTTTTATGATATAATCACGAGCTTTAACTGTGTGTTTACCTGGAGGCAAATGACGGCATTCGATACAATTCGAAATTTTGAAATATTGCCATATAAACTCTATTTAAATATTTCGTAATTTCGTTCGTAATTTCGTTGCCCCCTGGATGTTCACCTTCTGTAATCTTATTGCTGAATGTATTGGCATTTGTTTGATTTGATGAAGTCATCTGGCAGCCAGTGCATCAGTGTGAAATGATCCTTGGAGGGTGTGGAGTTTGAGGCACCAGTTATCAGCTGTTTATCAAAAATGACCATGGGTATGGTCATAATAGAAGTAGTATTGTTACGCTGAACTTGCAGAAAAATTGCTAAAATAAATTGAAATTTTTTTTCGGGGGAGCTTTTGGTTTCATTAAAACAGTTTTAGCTTAAGTCGACTTAAGCATTTATTCCTTTTTTTTGCAACAAATTATTACAACAATTGCGTAGTCACAGAAATCAACAAAAGCTGTAGATAAAGTGGAAGTGCTTCTACATATACAAACATACATACAAATGTGCATACATAACTGTATATTTATTTATGTATGTATGTAGTTGTAATGCATTTAAGTACATACATACATATGCACATGTAGTACTTTATTAAATTCCATGTAAAACTATGAAAGTGCGCTTGTAAATTTTTAAGCATTTTTAAGTACATACAAGAAATTAATATGATGTCGTGCGTGGACGAATGTGTGCAACTTGATTGGCTCAATTGGTACAATTTGAACTCTGACAGTTGGAGAATTTAGGGTTTTCATTACATATTAATTTCTGTTCTACATTCATACGCACATATAAACAAATAAAGAAATATTCGTACATACTTTCATCTATACATTTCTACAAATGTATATACCCAGCGGGGAAAACTAGAAGAACTTACTTCAGGCCTTATTAAAGGCCTGCTTTGGAATTTTTTTGATTCAATTACTATTCCTATCTAACTGCTAAATAATGCCTTATAGAAGGCATCGACTCTTGCCAATGAAAGATAAGATACACATTCCACATTCCCTTCTATGAGAAGAGTAGGATTAAAAAATTTTGTTTTGTTTTATTTTTTACCAAAGTAAAAGCAAAATCCGTTGATTTAAAACAATAATTATACATCCAAAAGAAGAAGTGTAGTTAGTGGCTTTCTAGAAGGGATCATTACCAGAGAATGACAAAAGTATAGTTTTAAGTACTCTTTGAGTATTGCCCGTCAAACATATATGAATGCGTGCAGCTAAAAATAAAAAAACAAAAAAGATGCTCATACGCGTGAGTATAAAAATACTCTGACTATTAATCAGCTACACAGGGCTATTTTATTTACGTAGACAACAACAATAAAACAAAAAGCCATATACCCACCCACACATTTTCCATTCTATTTTATATACACAAATGTATGGGGTGAATGATGAATAAATAACCATAGTCAGATTATAAACATACTAAGACTATAAGAGAGAGTCAATGCGCTGGATACGAATGTGCCTTTTTATTTTTAGTTTAAGCTTTTTTTTTAGTTTTTCGCATAAACGAAGTAGAGATGCTTTTTTATGTTGGAATCGGCTATAGTCTTAGTTGCTTGAGAGAAAATATGTGAGCGTTAGAATTGTTTGCGCTACAAATATGATTATACGCAGTTACTAAAATTAAGACTGTTTACTTATGCATATTTTTTTCTTAGTACTCATTGTCATTCTCTGATCCTTACTCCTTTTCCCGCTGGGTACTTAATTATGTATGTACGGACATTGCTACTGTATGTCGCAAACAAATTGCAAAGCACTCAATAACTTGCTTACAAATTTACTTTATAGTAGTTATGCAGCAAACATACATACAAGCATTCAAATCCCTGTGTCTGTCTCTACTACAAAAAGAAAGTTGCCCAGATTGTTTTGCTCTGACGTCTTCTTCAATTAACCAACCATTCTTAAGATGGATACTTAAATATGTACTCGTATGTATCTACACATCGCTCATTTATTTCAATAGTGTCACAACTCAAAATACATAACTAGTTTTGCAAGTCGAGTCAAGAAATGCTGAATCCTGGGGGTAAATTACGGCGTTCGTTATCGAACGAAATTACGAAATATTTCAATAGAGTTTATATGGAAATATTTTTAAACTTCGAATCGTATCGAATGCGGTAATTTGCCGCCTGCATTATTAACTCAAAAAACGCATTTTTTCACTTATGACACTATTGAAGTAAATGAGCGATATGTGCAATGTACATACATACATAAATACATGTATGTAAGTATAAAGAAAAAGTGGATTGTTATGGATTGTTTACATACGTACATCCCTACTTACATACAAACTTACACAGAGTTTAGGAATAGAACTCAAGTTTTTAGAATTATGTTATTTAAGAAAGCAACAATATTTGTGTGTATATTTGTATGCACATACATATGTATGTATGTATGTATGCCTGTGTTTCATGTTTTTATCACATCGGTCACACAAGTTTTCTGTTGTGCCAACTAACAAACAGCCTGTCCACATTTTCCGGATACTTTTATTTTTGTTGTAAAGCGGATTTGTGATGCCATCAACTTATGACTTTGGCCAACATGTTCTCATCATTTAAAACTATAAATTTTTCCTCTACACAGCTTTTAAATATGTTTCTATTAACTGTGCCAACTCTTAACATTTCAATAGATAGATTTGCTCAATGTTCCTTGAAAATTCTCTAAAGTTGATAATTTTTTTTTCTTTTCATCTTTTTCTACGTTATTGCCATCGTAATGACTAAATCATATAAGGAAACTGGAACGGATTTTTATACTTCAAACATACATAGTAATGGGGAACACAAAGTTTGAAGAAGAAAAAAAAACTTAAAGCTATAAAATTCTAGTTCAATGCCTTGTTAAAATTTCTAAGTAGACAAAAGCGTTACAAATTAAATTAATTGAATTGAGTTGATTCAAGAAAAATTAAAAAAAAAAATTATGCAAAATTTCAATTATTTAGTTATCACAAATAGTGCACAGTGGTGATTTTTGTAAATCAAATTATTGGATGGTTGCTTGGCTTACGTAGTTGCCCGTTCCACTCAGCTATTCAGATAGAATCCAGATGAATCCTTTTTGACAGAAAACTCCACCCGTAATTGAAACTATACCCAACCCTTCGCATTGACATATCTGAAAAGATAACGTAAACCAATCTCTGATAACTCTTAAAGGTCGTCTAGTACATGGCTAAAAACGTGTGTCTCGAGAGATGCATGGGTGGACATTCGAAAAGAAAGTGGATGACTGACTCTCTCTTCTTTGCTTTCTTCATGACAAATTCGGCAGAACTCATTATAGAATAGATCACTCAGAATTTATTATTGACAAACTACTGAACCCCTGCTTCCACCATCGCCTAGAAAATTAAGAGCATAGGTCAATATCGATCAGCTGTTTCCTATCGTTGCATTTACATGCCAGAAGCCTTACGGCTAACTGAGCCTTACGGCAAACTGAGCCTTACGGCTAACTGAGCCTTACGGCAAACTGAGCCTTACGGCTCAGTAGAAGCCAGGGGAGTCTATTTTTGACTACGGGTGATGCAATCCCGGGGCCCCAGCTGGGTTGATGTGGCTTTTTCCGTTGACCTACCTTTGGTACATTAGCCATAGAATTTATGTGTTACTACCCGATCTCTGACAACAGAGCAAAGGATGTGCACATATTTATAAAAGGAAGACATGGCTGCTTATGTCAACTAGCTGCAGCGTCACCTAGAACTGCCCTAAGTTTAAAAGACGATAGATGTGAAGCCTTTATGGTGGAACTTCGAGGTATCACCAGCTGCTTGTCTCTGGTAGCACCCGTGCTACCAGCCTCTTTCAAGTTTTGGGTGTATGTAGCGGTCGTCAGGATCCTCTTTGCTAAAACGTCTAGTTAATTCCTACCCCACGGGGTTAAAGGGATGATTTTGAGGTGTGTGGTGTAGGCACTGGGATTTTGGCGACCCAGACATGCGTCTATCTCCGATGAGTGGTTGAGCTGTGTCGACAATGGTTGAGGAATTCTCTTGGGGACCTCGCTGTGGGTGTATACAAAACCCGGTGCTTGGCACCCGTGAGATAAGGCCGTAAAGGAAAGTGCTCCCGGAAATCTAAGCACATCTGTCTCAATTTCAGATATTTAGGACATAAAATATAGAAAACGTTAAAAGTTAACGTTAAAACGAACTGTTAAGACCTGGGGCAAATTACGGCATTCGATACGATTCGAAATTTCAAAATATTTCCATATAAACTCTACTGAAATATTCCGTAATTACTCGTATGTTCGATAACGAGCGCCGTGATTTTCCCCCTGGTTTTACCATTCAAAATGATTTAGTTAATACCTACTTAAAAGAATTTTTGAATTTATGAAATGCAACCTTGTTTACGTTGTGCTAAATTTAGTGCTGCCAAGTTAAATTACCTGCTTCCGGTAATTTTAACTTGTCAGCTGATAATGTTTATGCCAGTGAATAAGAACAGATATCGATTGAAAGATTTTCAACTTAAAAATGGATGCAACCGCAACAATAATCAAACACTTGCGAAGAAAACGAATATTTTTGACGGAAAACAACCAAAATATTTTCATTGACTTCTGGGAAGTCAAAATAGGCGGTATAACTGACATCCATCTGCCATAATTTTCATATCCATCCATAATCTTAAAATGTTCATTTACAAAATATAAAATAATTTCCATTTCATAGGGCATTATAAGATTTCTGAGTTTGGTCAAATAAGTGTTATAAAAAGTGGAAAAAATACAGCAACAAATGCACGCATTGATACAGGATATTTGTTTTATTTTGTACAAATTTATTAGATAACCTGTTGCTTAAAACCTGAACTTATCAAACTTGCAGTGTGAACGCAAAATCAGGTTTTACTTTCAGGTGTAAAAATACTATAAGAGTTAAATGTTTGAAAATTTATAGGAGTTAAATTGTTATTAATAGTGCATCTTGCCAAGGTTAATGTTCGGGTTTATCACCACTCACTCACACTCACTTTTCTGTATGTAACCCTAAGAGCAATTATTACAACGTGGTGTTAGTTAAGGGTAAGATTTTGTCGGCCGGATAAAAAGTATGTCACTGTTAAAAGTTCTTCAAATCAGATACAAATAATCAACCTTTGAAATGAAAAGTATAATTTATTTTTGCTTATAAGAACAAAAATATGAAAATATATCGCAATTGTTTCTCTAAAGAAGAGGGTCAACTCAAAATGTACAAATTCTCAGCAGAGTCAAAAAGTTTTTTTTATATATTTTCTTATATCACAAAGAGATATATTTTTGGCGCAAGAGTAGAGAAAATGATTTTTACTGTGGATATCGTTTTCTTGCTAAACGTTAAAATTCCACAATTTTGAGTTGATCTTATTCTGTGTGTCACTTTTCAAGAAATAAAATGAACAATATTTTAGTAGAATGGTTGTTAACTTACACTATCGAAAAATATTTATATAAAAGAAAATACCAAAACCTTAAAATTCATTGTAAAATAAATTCCACCAAAGTTAAATAAAATGGCCATAAAATTAATGAGTTAATGTTGTTAAATTCATAAAAATTGGTCACGCGGTATTACGATATTTTACTGTGTAAAATAAGTACTAGAAGAAACAATGGTACTGCACGTTCCATCCCTGTTGTTTATAATGTATCGCATAAGTTAAATTTTTTCTACTTTTCTCTGAATTCCCAATGTCCCTTGTCTCTTTCGTTTAACATCAGTGATGGAAGTTTTGAAATATTTTGGTACTACATATTTTTATTTTTGGTACTATTTTTGTTGAATTGGCGTGAATACATAATATCGCCAACTGTTCACATAGGAATATTTCATTTATTACAATAATTCCATAAGAACTCGAAGCCCCCAAATCGAACTGCTGTAAGTACAATGAGGACTCTTTGGTTTTCACTGATGTAAAACAAAATTGTTCTACATCAGTGAAAATTAAATTGAGATGTCCAAAATATTTTAAATATAATACATTGTTATTATTGATCTCAAGCAATTCGTTTGAAATAAAAAATTAATTTATACACAGAAAAAACAAAAATCAATTAAAAATTTTGTTGAGTCAATTGAACTTTTACTTCAATAAAATGTTTAAACAAAAGTTTAAATGACTCGATTACAATTTTAATTGAATTTTGTTTTTGTTTTTGAATTAAACGTGTTTATTGCAGGCAAATTTTTTTTCTGTGTAGGGACAAACATTACGTATGTAAGAATGTTAAATTTGTTAGTTATTTTATGAAGCTATCGTCTCCGTTTGCGTAGAAAGACCATTCTGGAGAGGAGGCATTACTATCCAAAAATTGCTTTTGCCCCTTCCCCTCCCGCCTTAAAATTATTAAAAATTGCCTGTAACAATCTATCATGAAAATACTCCCAAAATATTTTTATCTATGCCAATGGTGGTCTCATGTTTTATAAAAATTTTAAGGTACTTTTAAACTTCATTTAAAGCAAAATTTCTAAATATATGGGTCAAAATTTAATGAACCTCTAAACGATTTCTGTAATATATTTTATTTGTTTTGTTGAAAAAAGGTTATTATATTACCGTCCATGTTCTGAAAAACGCAATTCGCTTAAAATTTGCGTTTTCGATTTGAAAACGCTAATTGGGTGTTCTGAAAAACGTATATGGGCATTTGCGAATTGAAGTCGCCAAAAAGGTGTTCTGGCCAACGCATATCGCCTGAAAATTTTCTTTTTATTTCAACAAAAATTAAAAACAATTTTACACAGTTTTAATTAAAAATACCAAATTATGAAACTGCTCTATTTTTTGTCAATGGGCTGTGTCAACTGTTTACTTTAAACAAACAGCTGAAATGCCAGCAAATCGCAGCGATTTTAGAACATGCTGAAATGCGTTTTGCGATTTTCAAATTTTAAGCTATTTGAAAACGCTGCGTTTTCCAGAACATGGTAGTATAGGGGGAATAGTGTGCTATTAAGCAAACTTAAAAGTACTGCTTAAAGAACAATAGTACTAAACTTTCCAGCACTGAGTGTGTTCCCCCGTGTGTTGGTTGATTGTCGTACTCTTCTCTTAAAAAAAATACAAAACGCACATATACAGATGCACGTCACTACCACACACACACACATACACACACACACACACACACACACACACACACACACACAACCAGAGTTATCGGCTTCACTTTGTTGTGTTTTCAAAATTTCTTGCCAGTCGATTGTAAGCCGCCGATGACGTCGGTTTGGTGAGAGAGAAATAAAGAAATCAGTGAACAGGAATTATTTTTTTGAGTTTTAAAAGACAAATTCTAATAGTCGCTAAGAAAGGAAACATTTTTTATTTTTAAAACGATTGTGAAATATAAACAAATAATTTCTTTAATTAAAACAACAAATTTCCTTGCCGAAATAATCTAACGTAAACTGTTAAACAAAAGTGATTTATTTTTTATAACTTGTTTGACAATTATTAAATTGAACAAAAAATAAAAATAAAACTGCAGTCAGTAACTTGTTAATTTGCATTTCTATTGCATCTTGTAGGTGTGTGCGCGTGTGGTCTTCCCTGTTATAAAATTAATTTGTATAAAATTATTAAATCTAACAGTTAAATTGGATGAAAATAGAAAAAGCAACAATATATATTGTTTTGTAGATTTGTTTCTTTGATACGATAAACATCAATTAACACGAATCAGCAACATTTGACAGATAATGTTGAAAGTTTAAATAAACACAAACATAAGAACACATTAGGTTTAAGTGTCATTGCTGGGGTTTATTTATAAGTTTAAGCAGCAAGTAAACGATAAAGAAAAAAAATTATATTATTTTCTATGAAATGATAAACGGAAATACCAAAGTAATAGAAAAAATAATCAGACAGCAACAGCAAATATACAAAATAAACACGAATCTAGAGAACAAACAAAATAAATAATTATTATTATTATAAAAAAAGCATCCAGAGAAGAGCTAACTAAAACAAACGACCAAATGCAAAGGGCACTTGCATTGTAGGTAGAGAGCAAGAGATAAAGCGCATAAAATCTCTTAAGAAAAATTAGAAGAAACAAAGAAAAATAAATAAGAAACGTAATAAAAATCCAATACTTAAAACAGCAACAGACGGAAGTAATAATATTTTACACAACAGCAAAATTAACAACAACAAAAATAAAATAAAAATAAAAAAATCACATACATATGTATGTATGCACGTACGTAAACATTACGTACCCACTGTAGGAGAACAGCAACAACAACAGCAATACAATAAACAACTCTCAGTGCATTTAATTAAAGAACAAGCACAAACAACAACAACACTGTGAAAGAGTCAGTCAGCCAGTCAGCAAAGCTAAAATATAAGGAAATCTAAAGTATAAGTACTAAAAATAATAAAATAATCAACAATAAACTAAAGCATTTAAAAAGAAAGAAAAAAATATTCAGAAAAATAAACCTGAAACACATTAAACTTTTTACTCTCTCTCTCTCTCTCTTGCGCTCAATGCACTTCAAATTCAAAAATTCATAAAAAAAGTAGAGGAAACAAGAATGCTGAGTGGACATTAAAGAAAACAGCAAAATAGTTACAATAAAAAAAACCTTATCAAACTGCAATAGTATTGCAATTATTTTCATTGCTTGCGAGCTGTGGGATTTCAAGCCGGAACTTTTCCCGTTTTTAAGACATTTGTGTTAAACAGAAACATAAACAGAACAGCCGACGCTTGCGTCTCCGCCACCACAACCACATCCACCACCACCTTTAGTTGTTTAGGTTATAAACTTAGAAAGGCTGGATTGGTCGAATTCATAGAAGTGATTCAATTGCAAAATATAAAATTTAAATACCTATTGGAAATTGCTTTCCTCTTAGATTAATGCAGACATACATAATACATTTATACAATACATGCATACATAGCAACAACAACATACATATTTCATTCACTTCCGCATTGTTTGGGACTTCACCTGCAATTCGTCATTAAATTGAAATTGATGATCGCAAACTAAGCCGATTTATTTTCAGAAGACAGTAAACACTATCGGTAAGTAAAATATCATTTCTAGCTAGAATTAGTGCAATTAGAACTTTGTGTTAATGAAACTTGCTCAGCAGCATAAAATTATTATGTAATTAATTTCAAGCAGTTGTTCGAGCATTCAAAATTCCTTTTTTCCCTTTAAAACTGAAATTTTGATATCTGGGGTCTACTCGTCGTTTTCGATAACGAGCTGATTCGATAACGTTTTTTTAGTTTGATATTATGGCAATCGCTATCGAACAATGTAATAATATGGTTCGATATCTCAAACTAAAAAAACGTGATCGATTCAGCTCGTTATCGAAAGCGACGAGTAGACCCTAGTTCATAAGAGGACGGGTCTTCCAAAAAATAAGATTTTTCGAGTTCATAAAAATATGTATTTGCTTCTGAGATGATTTTTGATTGTTGATGTCAAATCTCTTTCCGACATGGCATTTCTTTAGGTTTGAGAGCAAGAAATTTCATTAATTTTTTCTATGGAAACTGTCCATGTGTGCACCCTTGCATTGTCCTTTTTGTCTTAGTCAAATGCGATCTCTCAATCAATCAATCTCCGATCGGCCAACACCATATCGTGAATTTTTTTAATTGTTTCGGATGTAAAGAACTCAACTGGGCTTCGAAAACATTCTGCATCTTCCGTGCTTGTAAACCACTTTTTTAACATCGAAATTTACGGTGAAAAGTCCTTATAGCACTCGTATTAATCAAGCTTAACCTTAATGTGAGTGATGGTTCTTTTCCACAGAAAATAATGCTAACGGCCGTGATACCCTACACAATCGCATGATTTACTAAAATATACAAAACGGATCAAAAACGTTGCCTTAAATTATTCATTCTATGTCATTATCTCCTCTAGCGCTGCTGTAAGCAAATATATTAAAAAAATTCATAATGTGAATTCGTTACGAAATTCTTTACACTAATTTGAAACAATTAATAAGCCCTCGTTTTTGCTGCCAAAACATTGGCTTCTTCACAGGATTCGTTCTAGAACGCACGGAGTCAACGATACAATTCGCACACCTGGATAATTTATAACCAAGAGCTTGATGCAACTTGATTGTCATTGATTGTTGTGTCAATCAACAACGGAAATCATCCATCAACGAGAAATTGTCACATGGCTAAATTAAATTTTGTGCGAAAATCTTAATACGCTCTCGGAAACTCAGTGTATAATGTTGCACAGAGATATGAAATCGCTCGATTTAAAAAGGCTACATTTATCATAGATTAGGTTACGTAAGGGTGCCAGTGAGAATCCCGAACTCACTTAGACCGAGACTCTGCTTATGCGCAGTCCACACCGTCGAACCAACCGGAGCTCAATATAAAGCTACTAATACGTTCAACACTACCAACGTTAGAAAGTTCCCTGAACTCAAGAGAACTCATTGTGGCCATTCTCTTTCTTGCAAGTCCAGCACAGTGACACAAAAAATGTTCTACACTTTCCTCTTCATCGTTATCCTGTCAACTGCGGCAAAAATCATTGTGTTCGACCTTTAACCTTTGTGCATGACTACCTATGAGACAGTGCCCGGTTAGCATGGATACTAGAATCGAGATTTGTTTCCTTTTTTTTTTAATTAAAAAATCTGTATTTTTCCTATTTAGATGAGTCCATAACTGCCTTGTAATCACGCAATCATTTCTTGTGACCCACGTTCTATTTGTTTCATCTTCTGTCTTGCGCCTAAGTCTGAGCTTGCAAGAGAGTAGGGGTAAACCCACAGATTCCAATTCCGGGGAACCTGTAAAGCTGTCCCAGTTCTAGCAACCTCATCAGCCTTAGAGTTCCCATGAAAGCCTCTATGCCCCGGGATCCAGATGATCCTAATATCAAACTGCTTTGCCATCTCGTTTAGAGATGATGGGCAGTCAAGGGCTGTTGTTGTTCTTAGAAGCGGGGATTCAAAGGCCATAGTAGCTGCTGGACTATCAGTGTAAATGTTAATTAAAGTCGTTGAAGTGACATTCACTTTTAACCAATGTGCAACTTCTTTTATAGCAAGTGAATTTATCATTAAACGTATAATAAATTTGGTACCGAAAAGCATTAACAGCTCTGCCCGTTGTTTTAGCAACGGGCACTCATCGATCCTGAGCACAATATGCTGCAGAGGGTTGCTAAGAATACCTAGTGATAGGATAACGTGCGAATTGAGGTTTAGGGAGATGTGGATTGGAGAAGCTTATGTTGGTATACGGATGGATCCAGAATGGAACGTAAAAATCTCTGTGCCCATATTTTTTCATGGGCCAGAAATACAGGCGATCGCTAAATGTGTGCATATTCATTTAAGTAGAGACATTAAAAGCACGTATATATGTATCTTTTCCGATAGTCAGGCAGATCTTAAGCTCTTTATGTCATGGGAATTCCGTTCCAAGTTTGCTTTAGAGTGCTTTGACTCACAATATAATATATCTATGTATATAGAACTAGGAAGCGTATGAATTGGCTAGGAGAGCCTCTGCTGCAGGGTTTCTCTCTGGTTACTTTGGTCTGAACTACCCTCTATGGAAAAGTAACCAAGGTCGTTCACCCTTGTGTCGTTTATGTCTAGAAGATGATGAGGTAATGTCTCACACTCTCTGCGATTGTGTTGTCTGTGTTCGGATGATAGTAGGAGGGCTTCTCAACCTCAGTGATAACTTTCATAAGGAGAGTCATACCGAGCTTGATTTAATTAATTGATTGTATCCTAAGGAGTCACAAAAATATCGTCTTCTAAATGAGCTTAAAGTTACGGGTAGCCGCGGAATGGATGTAGCGAAGCATTTGTATGAGGTACATATATATTTTTTTTTATATATAAGATAGTGATGGTCCCATACATATAGAAAGGCTAAGAGGGGCTCTGCTGCTCCTTTCATAGCTTCATAGTCCTTTCGTGGCGTAAATTGGTCGTCTGTCGCGTCTCTAATCAAAGGAAACGACATATCGAAGTGTAGCTGGCTTCTTCTGACTTAATATAGGCCAAAACATTGATGCAACCATTTTCACTTTAGTGGCATCCTGAACTTCAACAGGAACGATGTACGGCTTGCTACAGGTTTTCTCTCTGCTCATTTCGGACTGCACTGCATCCTCTCTCGCTTAAGAATATGCAATAACGTAACTCTCACTAGACTCCCATACATTTAAATCAGCGAAACAATTTCATTAAACTCATACATTTAATTTACAGAATTCACAAAAAAAGGCATGATGTTTATGCATCTAGCATACTTAGAAAGAAGTTGGTTGTTCCATACAAAAAACATGTAATACGGAAGCAGGTTGGTTAAGCAAGAGCACGCTCTCTCTCGCTTACAAACCTACATATTTCCTTTCAGTCACCCATAATTTTTGCTGGGTTGTTAAAGTTTTGAGTATTGCTTGTTTTAAAATGATTTCGATTGGAATTGATACAAATGCTGCGGTTCATTAACCAGGGGCCTAATCGTCGCTTTCGATAACGAGCTGATTCGATTACAATTTTTCAGTTTGAGATTATGACATTTGCTATCGAACCATATTATTGCATTGTTCGATAGGGAATGACATAATCTCAAACTGACAAAACGTGATCGAATCAGCTCGTTATCGAAAGCGACGATTAGACCCCAGTTTTACGTGAATACCTCCCGATTTTATTATTAACTTATTTATTACTCTCTATGCTCTTAATTATAATTAAATGAAAAAAAAAATTTGGTCGGTTTCTTATGGTTCACTTTTCAATTCGGTACTTGGAATCAAAATGCTTTTCAATTAATGTTTTATTATTCTTTTTGAAATAACGACGACCGAACTTGAACTTGATTAAAACTACTCGTGGAACTACAATCGGAAACATTTTCGCCCAAATTAAAATATAATATAAATCAATTATTCAAAGTTTATTAAACCAAATCGCTTGGATAAGATAAGATTAATTTTATTATTTTGGTAGCTGAAAAAAACAAAGTTTTTAACTTTTATCACTCTTTTGAGATAACATCTTATCAAACAATGTTCATGTTTTACAATCAAGTATTTTCCACAAAACTGAAATTGTGGAACTCAGATCTTTTATTATTATTATTATTATTTTTAATGAAATAATATAGCACAAATTTAAATTTTTTGAGCTAAAATATAATACTTTCACTTATCGTCTTCCGAATCATTATCACAAATTTTTCTTGTGATTTCGGATATTAAACCACATGTCTTATCTACTTGAGTTGAAATATAGAAAAGACAAATTAATTGTATGTGTTCTAGCATTCAAAATTTTTAAGAAAACAAATTTAGAAATGAACTATTTCAAATTTTGTAATATCTTTAACAGACGCTCGGCATTCATAAACACATTCGAAAATTTTTATCATAAATCTGACAGTGCCTTGGCAGCTAATCCCACGTATCGCTGATATTTTAGACCGTATTGTAACACATGGTCCATTAAACATTTCCAGAATTCTAGGGTTGAATAACTTGGTCGACAGTTGTATTGTCTCGGATTACTCCATATAGAATAGCAAGCTTTTCAAGAGAACGGCTATATTCGGTAAAATTACTAACACTTGCCGTGCAGTATTTAAACTTATTTCAAAATGTCATGTCCAGCTTAGAATGGCCTACGTAGTTCAATAATTTTGCGGGATGAAAGCTGTCGTTGTACACTAAATGACACAGCTTGTTCAAATTTAGACAGGAGTCAACTGACAGTTGCCTCTTGACAGAAGCAGTGTTGCCATTGATAGCAGACTACCGCGTGTTTTGAGAAGAAAATGGAAAAAAAGTGAATTTTATGTTTAAGCATTATTTTTTGCGAAAAAAAAACATCACTCAAACCAAGGCTAAGCTTGATAAATACCTGAGGACTTCGCTATCAATATCAATTGTAAAAAAGTGTTTTACAGAATTTCGTTGTCGGCCATACAAGCCGGACGCCCAGTTGAGGTCTATACATCCCAAACAATTGAAAAAATTCACGATATTGTTTTAGCCGATCGAATATTGAAAATGAGAGAGATTGTGGAAGCCATACACATCTCAGATGGCTCAGTGGTTTCCATTTTGAGTGATCAATTGGGTATGAGAAAGTTTCCATCTCAAAAATCCATGAATTGGGCTACGAATTGCTCCTCATCCGCCCTATTCTCCAGATTTACCCCCGAGTGGTTATTTCTTGTTCCCAAGCTTGAATAAATGGCTCGGCGGAAAGAGATTTGACTCCAACTATGAAATCATCTCACAAACAAATGCCTATTTTGATAACCTCGACAAAGCATATTTTTCGGAAGAAATAACAAAATAGGAAAAAGGTTGGACTAAGCGCATATAATTGAAAGAAGAATATGTTGAAAAATAAAATAACTTTTTATTTTTATAAAAATCCTGTGTTTCTTCGAAAGCTCACTGAGTTAATAGCCCACTCCCGTGGGTGGCAGGGTTGCTGCCTTTTCATAGCAGTTTTGTGGTCTTAAAAGTTCCCATAGGACCCTGAGACTGTTGTGGGTCGACAACCATTTCCGGATATGGACATATGATGTAGTTATCCGTTTTACGTTGTGCATTTTGAACTGTAAAAACGTTATAAAGAAGCGATATGTTTCTCATGCCACAAAAACGCTTAAAGAATATGTATCTACATATGTTTATATGTATGTCGTAACATCTACATATACAAAAATATTAATTTTGCTTTATTTATTACCACTACGACAAAAAATCAAATAGAAGACAGTTCCTGTTTCTGGTTAAAACGTTTAGTTCGTTTTCTATTTTACCAATTGGTTGATTGTCGATCGGTTGGTTGGTTGGTTTCTTTATTGTCTATTTCAAATGTACGGATACAAAAATATTAAGTTTTATTCATAGATAAAAACGTCGCACCTGACGTTGTTGCTCTTACATTATTTTATATCTTGAAAGGCCTTTAGTTGTCTATCGAACATTCTTTAACATTAAATGAACAAGCCAAGCCCCCTGCTTACCTCTGCACTAGTCTTACTACACGTAATTAATGTTCTTTTGCGGGTATAAGTTTTATAGTGGCGTAGTTGCATAGTTTAACAATTAGCAAAAAACACTGAGAAGAAAATAAATGAAGAAATAAATAAATTAAAGAAATGTATGCGTATGTACTTATAAAAATTTCACACTTCTTTTCGAAAACATACATATAAATACATATATGTATGTATACATATAAATATACATATAAATATATATATATATATATATTTACATATATATATATCCACATAGTGCTTAAAAAATATTCTATTTTATTCTACGCAAATAAATTTCTTACTGTGTAGCTTCTTTAAGCAATATTTTGGACTCATTTTCTCTTTTTTCATTCTCTCTGCTGTACTTATGTGTAGGTTAATAAACTAAACAGGCATGGAAAATGAAGTCTTTAAAAAAGGTACCAAACTTTTGGACTTTTGCTTATTTATTTATTGAAACTAAAAAAAACTAGTGTAAATATATGTCAATAGCACTCACTCTGTTTTTAAAAGTTTTATTTTTCTCAATTTGAAAATTGCAAAATATATCTATCTGAGCACTTAATTTTTGTAGCAACTGTATAGTACAATATCAGCCCAATTATAAATAACAATTCCCCTGAAGTTTTTTCCCTTTCCCCATACCTCCTATAATGAATTAAAATTTCCTGGGGAAAAAAGTCCCCGCGAAAAAAAGTTGGTATTCTAAATATGAGGGAAAGGAAGATTTTTTTGAGAGTTTTCTCCTCAAACATTTTAAAGGGAACTAATGCACCAATTTAAAAATGTTGAAAAAAAATTTTATGAATATTTATTTAGAACAAAAAGTTTAAATAAAGCATAAAGTTATTCTGCATGCTTGTGAATGGTTACAGTGTATATTTAATTTTTTTATATAAGCAAAAATAGATATTAACACAAATTAAATTTCTATTGCTGAACTCTTGCGTTTGCAGAGAATAAAATGTAAACATCAAACAGCTGATTCAGATTTTACTCTCTCCCATATATGTTTATTCCTCGGCTATTTAGACTAGGATGATTTTTCCCCGGGAACAAATGATAGGGAAGAGAAGAAACTCCTTGGGAAAATGCATAATTGTTCTGTATATATTTTACAACTGATGTTTTTTTAATGCTTCAACTGGAATACGAATTTTAATGCAAGTGCTAAACCGTTGTCCATCCCTGGTCATGTACTCAATAAAGAAATAATAAAAAGAGGCATCCATACGGCAAGTTTGCGTTAAGCGATCGTTATAATTATCGAATCGTTGTGTTGCTGCTACTGCTGCAAAAGATTCTTAAAGATATTATACTGCATACATATGTACATACATACATACATACATACATACATACATACATACATACATACATGTGTATACACATAGATACACACATACATATGTATGTATGAATAATATTGTCTGTCGGGCACTCTCGTAATTCGGATGATGGCGATGAGAATAAGTAGAAATGGTGCGGATAGTAGTCATGAGTATTTGTATTTCATACTTATAGATTATATGTGCATATGTATGTATGTAGGAATACATTGCCTGTATATTTGTATATGTGTTCAGGGAGGTGGAAGTGGGGATCTGTCTGTCTGTCTACAATGTTTCTTAAATATTTGTGTGTGCATTTAAATGGATGCATGTATGTATGTATGTATGTATACCCTGCTACATACAGTACGCGATGAGCACAAATGTAAATTTTTTTTTTAAATTTACCACAAAAAGAGCACGAAAGTTAAGCAAATACAGAAAAATAAAATATATAAACGCGAATTTCACTTCCGCATTGCTCCACAAAAAATAAACACACATGCATACATACATTGTACATACATACATTTACGAAAATAAGACGAACGGTTAACACAACAACTACAGCTGAGAAATACATACATACATACACACTCGTATTTATCGATACAAAACTTGTAAACGCTCTACAAGAAATGCTATACTCCCAGTCATACCGACCGACATCCATATGAAAAGAAAAAAAGTGCTCACAATCAGTTAAGAATTGCGGAATAGTAGGAAATGTACTTTTAACACACTTACATATGTATGCATGTATGTAGACATGTAGATATGTATGTATATACATACATACATACATACATACATATTTACTTATGTGTACTATACGAGTGTACTCGTACATACGTATACACAATATAAACAAATAATAAATTATTAAATACACTACATCGATGATACAAAGATAATGTTATTGTGCTAAAGCCGTTGTCATTGTTAGTTGTAATGTGTTCGTTCGGGGGATAATGCAAATTATAGAATATCAATTTCCGCCATTATTAAGAATAGGTAGGTGGGCATCGATCGACGTGCATATGTATGGGCATATTTACATATTTATACGGCTGAAGTCTACATATGTGACAGCGCATAGAGAAAGGGACCTAAGGGTAAAAAAATCAATTTTCACTTTTTTTTTTTTGATATGGACAACATCTGAGCATCGAATGAGACCGATCCTATGCCCCAAAAGTGTTCCCTCCCAGAGATATGCGCGTTTTATGAAATTGATGGTACAATAAAGTTACACGTATTTAAATCTTTAAAATGGCTCTCCTGAACAAACCCGGTTTTTACCCTTAGGTCCCTTTCTATTTTGCGCGTCACATATGTACCTACGCCTGCTTTAATTTTCATACGTTTCTAGGGAATTTTTTTTTATAACTAGTTCCTTATTCCTAAAAGCAAACCGAACAAAATGATCTACGATTTCAGCTGGAAAGCTTTTAGCTTAAAATTATTTCTATTAATTAATAATTCTGCCAAAAAAAAAACAGGCTTGAATCCAAATATCGATAGAACATTTTCGAAAAAATGTATGTGACCAAACTGGAAGTAAACTCCTTGAAACAAAAAAAAATTTGAAAATCAATTGGGTTAAGAAGAATTAAATTTCAATGGGCGTACTTCCGCCCGTTTTTTTTTATCCAAGATTGTGTGTGTTTTTCAGAGCTCAGCGTGTGTGTTAAGTTTTGTAAAAATCGGTAAAATATAACCAAGTAAAATAAAATATAAAATTTAAATGGAGGTGACCTCGCAAATTTTTTTTAATGCAAGATTGTGCCTATTTTAGAGCTCAAGGTGTAAGGTAAGTTTCGTAAAAATCGCTTAAGCAGAACCACGTGAAATATAATAATAAATTTTAATGGGCGTATTTTACTCCCATTTTTTAACTTTAGAATTGTTAAATTCCAAGAACAAAAGATGTTTGCTATGTTTCGCAGCAATTCCAATAAGTAGAATATCATAAAATTAAATTTAAAAATTTCTGGGAGTGGGTACGCCCCACTTTTTTTACAATGCTAGAAATTAAAAACTATACCCTCTTAGAAAAAAAGCTAATTTTTACAATCGGTCCAAAATGTAAAAAAAAAAGTTCAGACGAATTGATAACCCCCTTCGTTTATTGAAGTTGGTTAAAAGTACTGCTGCAAGACTGGGTTTACACCTGACCTGCCCAAAGCAGCACCAGAGTGCCGAACATCAATCGGCTTCTTATACAAATGAATACAAGTACGCGAAAACATTTCTCTCGTGTTGTAGCCAGCTCTGGTTTACACACAGACATTTTCTTTGAGCAACTTTTGAGTTCGTGGGAAAGAGATAAAAATATAACGAAGAGGGGAACGAAAAGTCATATATTCCAATCTCACCCATAAGCCAAAAAGTTGCTGAGCAAAAATTGTTGTGTATGAAGCCAATCTAAAAGATATATTTTAAAATAGCTTTTTTTTAAATTAGTTTTTAATTTATTGTAGTTTCCTATTTTTTTAACACCTTTCAAAATGAATACGAATTAAAAAAAAGTTTATTAAGCTTGAGGGCCGATGGGCTGGCAAGAATAGGGTCGGCGTTAAATGAGGGAATGTGTGATAGATCGGTGAAATTGCCGATAGGTCATTACTACAGGGAAATCAGTTATTGGGTGGAGAGCAGAACAAACATGGCATGCATGGCGAAGTAGGAAGGATTATAGAGTATCGAGGGCTATGTGGTCAAAAACTTGAATCAGGAAGATCCAAACTGCTACTGGGGATATGTATAGGAAGGCGATGAGAGTGGTGATAGGCGCCTTGACTGGTCACTGCTCGGTCAGAGCAAGCACCAGGATTTGGAAAACTGGCACTCCAAATATCTGTAGGATGTGTGAGGATGAAGAGGAACCAGAAACCATTGAACATATTATCTGCCATTGCCCGAGGCAGCAACGTCATAGGCTTAAATAGCTGACCAGTCGTTTCCATAAGAGCATTAGTGATATCGATAAGCGTAAACTGGAGGATATTAAGGGCTTCATGGGAATTCAGTGCCTTAATGACAGATAATTGAGTCTCTTCTGGGTACAAGTGGGTGCTAAAATTATTATTAACGGGAATCGCAACGGACGCAACTGGGTGTGCGAGTGGGTGTGTGTGTGTGTGCATCACCCTTCCTAACCTAACCTAACTATGGAGCCTTTAAAAGAGTTTTTCAATTGTGGCCGAAGTCTACTTATGAGACGTGCTTAAGCGACAGCAAACGAACTTTCTTAAATTTTATTTTTTAAACAATAGTTATCTATTTTATAATTAAATTTTTATGAAAAGATAAGATAATAATTTTTTTTGAACAATTATAATTTTTAAGGTTTAAAATTCTGCAAACTATTCAAATTTAATAATTTTCAATAATTTTTTTAGGAATAGTACGAGTATAATAATGATAACAAAAAATGTTAAATCTCCGCTGTGTAATAATAGAAATATCGAGTTTCCTTCAGATAGATATCCACATTTTGAGCTCATGGGAACCTCAACACGATTCGCAAGAACTAAGTTTCATTATCTAAATCAGTGGTCGGCAACATATACCATTACATTTTACAATTGTGTGAGTTATATTCTCACCTCAAACTGGTGTTGCCAGTGAAATTTCGTCTCATTTCCCCAATTTGAGATTTTAAATCTCCAAAGAATTCTAAATGTACTTAGTATACCACCGTGGTGCACTACCATGAAATTTACTGTGTTTGAATCAAAAGGATTCATACTCTATGAAAAAAGGTGTTGCAGGAAATTATTGTTAACAATCGCAAGCTTTACTTACTAATCTTGTTCTAAAAATAAATATTTATAACTTTTAATGATCAAACAGAATTGGGGCATAAACACATTTTCCATACAAAATGACACAAAAAACTAGCCTCAGAAAGCAGTCGATAGATAGAATCTATTTTATTTTGAGAACGTTTTTTCTTATGCTCTCACATATAAATAAATATTCTCTCAAACATGTTACCATACTTTCAATAAATTTCATACATTTTGTGAACAAAACTACAAAGAAAAATAAGCACAAAAGAAAATAAAACAAAAATTAGAGAGCATTTGAAGTTACTGCCTTAGATTTTATTATGAGCTTTGTTAATTTGACAGCGATTTTTCCTGAAGTTGCGGACTTATTCTGTTTGATCATTTAATGTGTATATAATTCGAAGAAAAATATCGAAATTATTCGATGTAATAATTCAGTTCGCCTGCAAAAATAAAGTGAAAAAAAGCCAAGGGAAAATTAAAAAAAAATCAGTTTGAAAAATATTATTCATGATAAGGGGTATCAAAAAAGGGAAAACATTTCTGGGGAAAATTTTTTAAGGGAAAAAATTTTCACAATGTTATGAAAAAATAATCCATTTTGTAAATTTAGTCGAAGTCAGTCATATTTTTTAAGCCTACTTCAAAAAAGGAGGGAGTTTATCAATTCGTCTGAGTTTTTTTTTAATATTAAAATTTAACCGAATAATCGAACACCCTAATTTTTTTCATAAACACATTTCAAAAACAATTTTTTTTTCTTCATTAAACTAAAAATAAGTACGAATGCATGCATGTCTGTCTGTATATGAGAACATACTCGTATTTTAATTACATTTGCAATTTCCTTAACAAAAATTAATCTGGCAGCCCTGATAAAGAACGAAATGGCCCAATCATTTTTATTTTATATTGCACTTATGTCAATTTTACAATAACAACAACAACAACAACAACTGCATTAAGTTGTAAGTGGAGCACATCCATAACAAGTCAAGTGAAAACTAGTTTTGCTTCCGCATACGGTGCCAGTGATTAGCTCAAGTCAGTGGTTAGATTAATTATAAAGAAAAGAAGTATGGGAATAAAGAAAACAAAACGAAAAATCGTACATGCAAAAGATATTGGACATACAAACCTTAAGACAAAACAAAAAGTAAAGAGAACTTTAATTATATGAGAGAAATAATCGTACGTACCATAAACTTCGAGAGTAATGCAATAAAATTAAATGTTGATAAGTCGCGGTATAACAAGGCTAACGCTCAAAGTTTTTGTCAGACTAATTAAAGGAAGGAAAGCTGGTATAAATATCATGTCATAACCGCCAAAAAAATCTTAACCGACACATTTTTTGGACCTCGTTTTTTTTGACGAAAATACATATTTTGTATTATTTGCCCATTTCCCTTAACAGGCACAATGTTTTACTTCTAAGTAATCACCCTTATCGGGAATAAAAGTCGAACATTTTGTTCACGTGAAATATATCCTGTGAGCCAAAAATGGTGAACAAAATTAGAAAATAGTATAAAGAAACAAGAACAATGCAAACATTGGCGATCACAATTTTGGGGAAAGGGAACACATTTCACGTGAACTTTTATTCCCCATAAGGGTGAATAAAATTAGGCAGCTTCTTCTTCCCACAAAAAAAAAACAGCGTTCATTAAAGTAATTTTAAGAAATACACAAATTTCTTAAAATCAGTACTCAGTGATTTTGCTTAGTTTGCAACTAACGCTCAAAATTTGGCGTTTTGAGTCTTCAAAAAGCACTAAAAATAGCGCCAAAAACACTAAGTTGGCATCGCTTGTTTAAACTCCCACTCAAAAACATCAAACTCAAAGTGAGATTAAGTTAATTTTCGGATTAGCTAATTACAGAAAGAAACTAAGTTTAATCTCTAGCCCAAAAATTTACCCTTATAAGAACAATTACGATATGTAAGAGTTTAGAGCGTCTAAAAGCTCATATAACAAGACGTGCTGAACTTTTTCACTCTGGATCTCAGCTTGTGTTGCAGAGGTTTAATTAAACGTGCCATAACCATAACCGTACAAAACAGCTGTTCGAACCAAACTAATGGGCAACAATGTATTTGATTATAGATGACTTGCCATAACGCCATAGCCAATTGAATTTTGGATTTTCGCCGTAACCATAAACAGCTGTTTGCTGGTTAGCCATATTTGAAATGCATAAACAAATGAAAACAAAACCAGCTGTTTATGGTTATGACCAGGGAAACCGCAAATATGCAAATGCATGTTTTTTCTTGTATGGCGTATTAATGCGGGGACCAGATATTTATTCTTTTCAGAACTTTTTATGAATTTTGGCATCGATTTGTTAGTGCATATTTTTGGATATTTTACCCTTTGAAGCATGTTTTTGCATATTTCGTCTTACACGCATATTTTTAGCATTTTTTTCGAGTTTTTAGACCATCTAAATCTTATTTCTAATATTTCATGCAGTGTATACATTTTTGTTATATATTACGCAGTTGTTACGGACGTTAGTTTCAATAAAAATTCGGTTTTGCTATTTGTGACGGACTCTGCGCCGAGTAGACGTTGAAAGAACATTGTCAATGCATAAAAGTTTATTTAGATGTCAATATTTTATTGTTTATTGCAATAAAAATTATAAATAAAACTCTAGTCTTACGAGTATTTTTGCAAGCTACATTTGCAATGTTTTAATTATGATATTGCGATCTCTTTTGAAATTGAAGTTAAATTTTTACAAGAGAATCCAAAAATAATTAATTTTTAATATTTGCTTTAGTCAAATTTTGTATATTATTGCATTGTTTTAACGTACACTACAAACCCAAATTATTTTTTTTAATACGGCATTTAGGTATTCTGTGTTAATTTTTTATTGTTAAACTTTTAAATTTACATATTTTCAGTTACAAATAAACAAATTTATATGTATATTTATTTAAGAGCATATTTGTGGCAAAAATTAACTAGTGAGCGAGTTCGACCCAAGTCCAATTATGGTACGGCACGTCTGAATAAAGCTTAAACTCATGTCAAAGCTTTAACTTTTTCCCATACATCCTTACAAAAGGATCAGCAAAATTATGTACATATGTATGTATGTATGTATGTATGTGGATATAGCTTGTCGTTTCTGCTTAAAAGCTTAAATTTTTTTTAGATACTTCATGCTTGCAAATAGGGAAGTCTTTTGGCTACACCAAGCTTAACAAAAGGAAAAAGAGCGCAAAAATCTGCCAAATAGTATTTAAAGTGGGCTTGTGTTATACGAACAAGCAAACATTTTCTTACCCCACTGACAGCTTAACTGTTGTGCAAAAAAGTTTAAACTTTAAGCTACGACTTGCTTACAATCTAAAGCTCTAACGCTCCGGGTTGTTCACATTCAGCAGGCAAATATTTAAATATGTATGTAAATCAAAAATCCCAATAAAATCAATAATTATTTTCTTTGCTTGCACTGCCATACAGAATGTGTATGAGCATTTTCTTTAATTATAAAAGAAGAAAAAAAAACTCCTAGTAACCCAAACAAATGAACAACAAAACAACAAACGAAATTTCCATAAACAGTAAAAACGTACAAACTTACATGCATACATACTTACATACATACATACATATGTACATACTCGTATGTTAGTAAAGTACGAGTATATTCAGATAAATGATATTCAGTTAGTAAGTCAGAGCGCCAATTGTACAAACTGTAGCTAAATTTAGTTGGGTTCAGTCAGTTAGTAGCATACTCGTACATACTGGCTGGGATACCCAGTAACCTGTTGTTGTGAATTATGTTACAACGTAAATAACGTAACAAGTTTCGAAATATAGGAAGTCTCGATATAAGTTACGAACATACAACACAACACAACACAACACAATACAACACACAGCAAATGCAGATACACATGCTCGCTCGTACTTACACTATTCGTACATTCCGTACATGCACTCACTCACTCACTCACTGACTTGACTGCACAACGGACTGACAGAAAGACAGACAAACAGACAGACACGACAACTTGCTTTTTTCTTCTTATTCCTTGTCGGCTATTGCAGTTGCTGTTGCTGTTGTTGTTGTTGTTGCTATGTCTGCCTGTTGCTGTTGATTTTGCTGTTTGTTGTAAACTCTCTGCTGTTAGTTAGTCTGCTAGTTGTTTTATTCTGTAACGCTTAACGGTCTCTTACGTATTCGCAACAAATTTTGTTATTATTATCTAACGAATGATGACTAGGTATAACAAATACAACAGCAACAGCAACAGCAACTGCAGCAACAACAACTGCAACAACAAGAACAACCAACAACTGTGTCGCTTCTTAAAACATTTTGTATCCATGTAGTCTTTTCCCAAATCTTAACTTTGCTCTGAACATCATAAAAATATTTTAAAATTATATTATTGTAATGTGTATGAGTTTGTGTGAGTGTTTGTGTGTGTGTGTGTGTGTGTGTGTGTGTATATATCCCCCACACGCCCCCATCTAAAATTGTGTATCTGACATACATTTCGTTTGCTCTCTATACCTATACCTATTTTTTTTCTTTTATTTTTTTTGATGATAATGCTTGCCCGTCTGTCTATATGTGTCTGTCGGTTTCGCTGTGCCTAAGGTTTCACTCGATGGCTGGGAGTTTTTAAAGCCAAAGCCACAATTAGGTAACTTATTGAACAGCGCATAGTTTTATTAACAGTTTTCAGTTGCTGCTGCTGTTGTTGCTATCGCTGCTGCTGCTGCAGCAACATAGGGGAACAATGCTCGTTATAATGTAGGTTCAACTCTAATGCATGCTTTGTGTGTTTGTGTGCGGATAAGTTGCCTCTAAGGAAGGTGTATTTGATTACAAATCTAGGAAATGTTTGAAAAGTACTCGTATGTACATATAAACTGCAATGGGTTTGAATTCAAAAAAAATATATATGTATATGTATATATTTTGCTACCTGTTGTATACATATCCATACAACAATTTGTTGTGTCTACGTATGAGTATAAACTACGTTCGAATTTGCATTAAGAGTGTTGTGTAATATCTTGGTCTAATGTTCAATATGGTTGCAAACCTTTTGTCTAACCTGTTGCCTACTTTTTACCACTTCCTTATGGAAACAAGAATTTATAATAATACATATAGTAATAACCAAGGAAACCAGAAATATGCTAAAAAAAAGTGTTTTATGCTAGCGATGCCAGCCTCTCAGCCCAGAGGTCGTGGATTCGATTCCCGCCATAGACCCTAGGTGTTTTCCGCAGACAAGCTAATCGCTTCGCGGGTTGTGTTGGTTTATAAAAAAAGATAAAAAACTAAAAACTTCAAAATATGCACTTAAAAGTAAAAAAATATGCTATTAAAAATATAATAAATTGACAAATATGATAAATAATGATAATGATAAATAAGGCAAAAAAAATAAACAAAAAAAGGAAACAAAATTAACAAAGAATAACTGGGTTGGAAGTGCAGGGGGTCTACTCTGTAATTCAATTCGAAAGCTTTTTCTTTCGTTTCGAATTACACAGTAGATCCCCAGGTTAGAACAAAATTACCATACAAACAATAAAAATTAATTTTTATTGGATACACAAGAATTTAACTTTAATTTTTAAAAAGATCACGATATCAGATTTAAGGCTTTGGAACTGTATTTTGTAAAGATAAGACAATATTTTTATTTATAATTTTTTATTGCAATAAATAACAAAATATTGACCTAGAATTTTAAATAAAAATCGTTTCTGTCTCATCTAAATGAACTTTTATACATCGACGTCTACTAGGGGCAGGGTTTGTCCCAAATAGCAAACCCGAATTTGTATTCAAACTAACGTCCGTAAAACTGCGTAATATAATTATAAGAAATAGTTATACACTACATGGAACATTGGAACAGAGATCTAAATGGCGAAAAATAAAAATTTTGACCAACCCCTTAACTTGAAAGTATATTAACCCAGATAGTGCAGGAAAAATTTTTTCTTTAAAACTTAAATTTTTATTTCGAAAATGGAATGTTAATAAGTTTGTATATAAATTTTTTTTTCGGAATAGGGTGTCCTTTTAGAATGATGGTTCTGTCAAGTGGGTTAAATTAAAAAAATTCTATAAAGTATCAAAATATGCTCTAAAAGCGTAAATTATGCTCTAAAAATTCGAAAATATGTTAAAAATATGCGTGTAAAACTGATATATGCAAAAACATGCTTTAAGGGGTAAAATATGCAAAAATATGCACTAACAAATCGATGCCAAAATTCATAACAAGTTCTGAAACGGATAAATAACGTGTCCCCACATCAATACGTGGCCCAAGAAAAAACATTCAAATGCATATTTGCGGTTTCCCTGGTAATAACAGCGTTTGACGGATGTTTTCTATATACATACCTACATATGTATGTATGTATGTATGTATGTATGTATGTATATACATATGTATAACAATAATAAAAATACTCGAAAAGTTGTAATGTGTCTTTTCGAATGATTAAATGTCCTTCTGCAAATTTTCACTTAAAAATATTTTTTTTTGGAAAAGCGACAAAAGTTTGTTTAAGCAATTTTTTATATATATTTTTTTACATTTTGCATGAAACTGTCGAAATATATAAATGAAAGTCTATCTATGTCGAATGTAATAGAAGCCCTTATTACCAGCAACTTTTGATCTTCGACTGTGTTCGAAGGAGCTGATCGAAAGAATTTCCATTTGCTATGGAGGCGTGCCTTCCACGGATATTTGTTGTTCTGGGAAAATTCACTCAAAGTAGTATGCATATTTCGGTCAGGTAAGCCCAGTGTTTGAAAAACTGCCAGCAAAACAGCAACAGCACTAAAAAATGCTTATGCTGTGCTGCGAAAAGTTTATTTATATTTTTAAACTTTTGTTGCTGTGCTGCACATATGCCTGCAGCTAAGGCACAGTATAGCAGAGCTACATCGCCCGTTGTTGATGACGGTTCTGTTGCTTTAACTTCAAAATTTCAAACAGTTCAGTCAAAGCACAGTTTCAAAAGTTCGTGGTACACTTTATGCTATAACTGCCGTTTCTACGAAGCATCGTTTTTGTTGTTGTTGTTGTTGTTGTTGTTGTACTTAATTGAGTAAGAAGTTTAGCCTAGCTAACACAAAGCGACAGCAAAACCAATAGTCGAATATTGTGTGCTGTTGCTGTTGCTTTGACTTTAGCTGCAAAGATCTTCACAGCGCAGCAACAATTAAATTAATTTTTTTTTTTGGCAGCCACAACACTATCAAAGCAAATGAAATAAAAAAATGGAAGTACCTATGTACTTTCAAATGCTGGTTTTATTTATGTTACAGATTTTGTCAGCTGATCCCTCAACACACGATACTAATCTACTAATTCTACCATTAGCCATTAGTCACTCTTATTACTCGTAGTTTCAAAAATTTAAGAATATGCCAAAACTTTATTTTTTCATTTACCTCACACATTGTGATTAAGTTTAGTGCTCTTGTTTGTATGTAAATACATAGTTATTCTTATCAAAATTGATTAGTTTTTATTTCTAGCATGCGCGTAATAAGTAAACATCAGATATGATTATATTTTAAAGATAACACTTTAGGGCTTAAAGTAGCAAAAACATTTTGGCAAAAGAAATCATAATAATAAGAAACTTTTACCAGTCCAAGTAACTTTTTTTGCATAAATTTTTTATATTTTATAGCAAATTTACTTCATTTCCCAGCATTATCTATATTATTTGATTATGTTGTTTACAAAATATAATTTATAATACATTAAAAAAAATATTTTATAACATATAAATAAAATATTTTTATCTAATTTTTCGACCTTTTTTTCTGTGAAAATTAAACTATTTTTCCGAGCTTTAGGTCAGTTCTTAAATTCTTGTATTTATTATTACGATATTTCGTCAACCTTCGGTTTACTTCTTCAGGATATAGTATATTGTATTTTTTCATATAAATAAAATGGTTGTGGTTTTTATAGCAATGAAAGTAAGTTTTTGACTTATTGTTTGCTATTTTTTTTTTGAGTGAATCCTCAAAGTGACAAGAAAAAAAACGCCAAAGTGTTGCAAAAACTGAAAAAAAAATCAGCAAATTAGATCGCAATAAAGCATTTATGTCAGCACAAAATCTAGTATATTTTGATTAAAATCTTTATGAAAATCTATACCATTTACACCAACTTTTTTTTTGACATTTATCAAGATTCTTTATCCAAAACAAAACCCATCTACTGAATTATTTCAAAAACTAAAACCAAACAACTGAAATGTACACAATTCACACACTTTTTTAAGCAGACCGTAGCTAATTCACTCACCTTTTGTTGTACAGTTTAGTAATAAAGAATAAATAAAAGCATTAGATTTTAATTAGATTTCCACAAATCTACTGAATAATTAGATTTGGTTTTATATGGGAAATCTGGAAAAAAGCAGCTTAATTTAGCTCGAAATCCCGAAAATACTAAATTCATACTACTAATTCATAACTCGGTAAATTTCAGACCGCTTGTAAAAATTCTTTTTTGTCTGAGAGGGTATAGCTTCCCATTGGTCCCAATGTAAAAAAGTTGCTGGGGACACGCCCACAATTTTTTAAATTTAATTTTATGATATTCTACTTATTTGATTGCTGCGAAACCTATAAAACAACTTTGATTATTGTAATTACACAATTTGAAAGTTGAAAACATGGGCGGAGTTACGCCTATTATAATTATAAAAACTGTCACTTGTCTACTCTTTGTCGACAACAATTGACTACTATTAATATGCTCCATTATTTTACAAAGCCTTAGAGATTAGTAAGAGATAGTAAATAAGGTTCAATTGTTGCCGATAAAGAGTAGAAAAGTGACAATATTTAATGTCGTCTTGATGTGACGTCACAATAAGGGTGAATATTTCACGCAGTTCTACTTAAACGGTTTTTACGAAACTTACCACACACATTGAGCCCTAAAATACTCAAAATCCTCCATTAAAAAATGGGCGGAGTCACGCCCATTAAATTTGAATATTTTATTTTAAGTGGTTCTACTTTACCGATTTTTACAAGACTTAACACACACCCTGAGCTCTAAAAAACACACAGTCTTGCATTTAAAAAATGGGTGCAGGCGCGCCCATTAAAATTTAATTTTATATATCACATACTTCTTCTTATCTTATTCTATCGTAATCAGGCTCAAGTTCATTCAGTATTTTATTATTTATACAATAAAATATTTTTTTATTGATTTATGTGACTTTTTTTTTAAAAGGTCAGGAAAAGTCAATTAGACCTGGTAGGAGAAAATGCTGCATTTTTCTGTGCCACCACGCACTTCATCAGTTTCTATCTAGTTGGGCAGAAATTGGTTATTAACAGCAGCTCCTTAACATGAACTTTTAAGGAAATTGAATATGAGAAATGGTTTTATTATAATATAAATAATTATTGATTTACTATCGGTAAATGCAAACAATCCGATCTATACTATATCTTTGCTTTAGCTGTCTAAAACCCCAAGTAGAGCAGTCTAGCGAAATTTATAATTTTTTTTTCAAGTGTAGCAAAAATTTAGTGGTATATATGTATGCTATCACCAACTTGATAATTTTGAATCTTTAATCAGAAATAATTTCTTAATCAGGCTTGAGTTCAGTAATTTCAATTCTTATGAATGAAATATTTTTATTAATTAATGTGAGTATTTTGAATCTTATCAAACGTGAATTAAATATCTGAAAGTGATTAAGTTCCGAAAAAAAGTGGAAATTGTTTATAAAATTTAAATAGTTAGAAAAGAAAACAAGAACGATTTCATTAAAAATTTTTTTTTTCAAAACAATCTAATCAAACAACAGCCTTATTTTATATAATAAATAATTAAAATTATAATAAGCCATAATATTGTATAAGGTACAACAACAAGAGACACTTGAGTAACAATGACATGATGAAATGACACGAACATATTCTTATTTATTTAATTCTTTGTTTTTTTTTTCATCTTTTAACATAAATACGAGTATGTACATATAACATCCATCAAAAGATATTCTTATATGATTGCATCATAATTATCGCAAACTCGCTGCTTAAGTAATGCAGTTTCCAACTTCTTACACACACCTTTGTTTAACGCTTACAGGCTCAATTCAATTGTTGGTGCTGCAACTGTAACAATTGCAATTGTTAATTTTATAAAAAATAAACATTAAAACAACAACCACACAACAAAGCCAACACAAACTTTTTATAAACTGATATCATAGATATGTATGCTTGGATAGAGAGGACAATGTAATGTGTACATTGTACATTAGGAAAGCTATGACAAAATTTATAATTGGTACTGCAAACGAAACAAATGAGATGATGTATTTATTGCCCTTAGCGGTCTCAACTAATCATATAAATATGTACATACATACATACATACTTCTTGATATACGTAAGACCTCTTCCTATTGCATTAAAATATTTAATAATAAAAAAAAAGAAAATGAAATGTGTTAAGTATTTTGCAGTTAGTTCTAGCACTTCTTCAGGTTTTTGTTAAAAAAAAAGTTGGCTTTAATTATATGTATGTATATATATACATACATATATATCTAATTAAAACCAAGAAAGCCATAATATAAATATTATAATGTGCTTAATACGCGGCACTTGCTAGACAAGTGGTTCAAGTATGTTCAGGCTCTGTTCGAGGTTGGTGTAATAATCGGTGAAATCAAAAAGTGTTGGAGAACACCACTAGGAAGTTAATCTTAAAACAAAAACACCAATTCGCCTATTCAATTGCACTTTAGCAGCACAACAAACCACGATAACGATATACATACATACATATCCACAGAAATTTGTCTCTATTTACTGTTCGACGACACAGTCACCGACAAGACGAATTGATAGCAGGTGGTCTCGATTTCCAACTCTGAATATTCGCCTTGTACTTAGTGTAATATTTCCTGTTGTCAGAAAATTTTCGAACGTTTTGTTTTTTTTTTTACCCAAGAGAAATTAACAGCTGATCATCAGCTGCTGAATCGAAATTACCTGATATGAATTCGCCTTGGCCACCGAGATAAAACTTATTTTGTTATCTGTTATCGGTTTTCATCCTTTTCTCCAGCGCTGCCATCCATGAAACGAAAAATTAAACAATCGTTGTGCAACGAATAAAAAATAAAATATTTCTGTGTGTATGATTGTATTAGTGATTTAATAATTCTGCCAAAAAAAACCAACTTCAATGCAAAGATCTGATAGAACATTTTCGAACTGGAAGTAAACTCTATAACACAAAAAAAAATTTTTTTTTAAAATCTGTTGGTTAAGCAGAAGTACGTGAAATATGAAATTAAATTTTAATGAGTTAGGCCTCCGCCCATTTGTTTTTTTTATTCTATCCAAGATTGTGTGTTTTGTTTTGTAAAAATCGGTAAAGTAGAATCACTTAAAATAAAATATTAAATTTTAATGGTCATGCCTCCCTCCGCCCATTTTTTTGTTCTATCCAAGATTGTGTGTTTTTCAGAGCTCAGGATGTGTGTTAAGTTTTGTAAAAATCGCTCAAATAAAATCCCTTAAAATAAAATAATAAATTTTAATGGGCGTGACTCCGCCCATTTTTTTAAATGGAAGATTGTGTCTTTTTTAAAGCTGAAGGTGTGTGGTAAGTTTGGTAAAAATCGGTTAAGTAGAACCATGTGAAATATAATAATAATAAATTTTACTAGGCGTAGCCCCGCCCATTTTTTTCAACTTCAAAATTGTGTAATTACAAGAACCAAAGGGAATTTGCTAGGTTTCGCAGCAATCAAATAAATAGAATATTATAAAATGAAATAAAAAATTTTTGGGCGTGTCCCCGGCCATTTTGCTACAATGGGACCAATTGGAAGCTTTACCCTCTCAGACAAAAAAAAAGGAATTATGCAATCGGTCTAAAATGTAGCGAATTATGAATAATCCGCTAAAAAGCGGGTGTTAAAAATAAATATATTTTAGAAAGTGGGATGTATAATATACACATACAGAGTTACGTATGTACTTGGGAAACGCAGTTTTCAACTAAAAAGAAACGCTTTTAATTAAGCATGACAAAAATTAAAAATTTTAAAAACCCCCGATATATCCAGAAAAGATGTGAGATCTTCCAAACCCGCTGGACCAATTTTCTTTACACATAGCTAAGAACACTCCTATACCAAGTCACCTTTCCAACAGAAAAAACTAAATCAAAATCAAAATCGATCCAGTCGTTTGGTCTGTACGTGGACTCGTACAGACACACAAACACACACTACAAACTTATAACATCCCTTTTTTTTGCTCGTGGGTTAAAAAATATTTATAAACAAAAATATTTATCTATGCATGGTAAGTCCTAATTTACACTATGCAAGTCTTATTGCTAAGTTGATTAGTTTGTGGGACCACTTGGAGATTAATCTATGACCAATTTTATCCGCCAGCATTGACTCCCAAAAAAAGTGCGTATCCTTCAGGAAATGCCAAGTTGAAAACTTCTTTTTCTTCATAGGGTAAATGTTACCTGAACACACTTTTGTTCGTTCACTTCTATTCTCCATTAGTTCATCAATAGTTCAATAGGGCACTATTACGAATATTATATATTATATGTACTACGAATATTTTTTTCTGTTTAGTATGTCTATATAAGAAAGACTCCGCAGGCCATGTATTATGTATTACGAATTTTTTTTTTTTTTGGTTTAGTATATACATATATAAAAAAGACTTGGCTGGGAAAGACAATTAATCGATATAAATGGACCGTCAAGTCAGTTTGGAACAAGCCCCGTAACTATACTTAGATATTAATCTAAGTTTAACGGGTGTTTATAGTTTTGAAATATGAGTGCGTCTGTGGTCGAGTGGGTAGTGTGCAAGCCTGTCATGCACGAGGTTGTCAGTTTGAATCCCAAAAAATATCTGCTCAAAAATAATTTAAAATTGAATCAGCTTAGCTTAGCAATAAGACTTGCGTAGTGTAAATTAGGACTAAGCGCATCAATTAAGAACGGGTGCACCGATTTTGCTATTTTTTTTTTCTTATAACCCAGCTTAGATTTGTATTAGTTTATCAGTTTGTTTAATTTATCTAAAGTCAGAGAACGGATGGACCAATTTCTCTATTTTTTTAATATTCGTGTTAAGATAAAGAAATAGTTTTAAGGAGTGTAAAAATGAACGTGACACCTCCCATATAATGCAACTATTTATTTTGAAATATCTTGAGATATAATACGGTAAGACATCTGGGATTTTATAGGAAGTTAAATTTTAAGATTTAACTTCACATAGATACTCAATTGATCTTATAAGTTGTTAAAAAAGAAAAAGTTGAAATAAAATAAGTGGGCGCTGTACATTTTCATTATTTTTGCATCTAATGCGGCAAGAAACGTGACATTTTGCTCGAGTAACAATTGGCTTACAAACAAAAGTTTGTATTGGACATGTGAGTGTGGCATCTTCAATAAGGAGAAAATGTTTAGAGAACATTGAAATTTTGCAGGGATAACTCTGTTGATATTGTCATTGTCTCTGGAAACAATTTCAGAATTTAACAAATAGGCGTGGTGCCTCCCATATAGTGAAAGTGCTGATCGTCCAGAAGTAAGAATAGGCTATAAATTTTTCAATGCCTAAGAGCAAATTCCACGATGTCGACAACGTTCGACTTGTTGCACACTTACATTTGAAACAACAATAAAATATGAAAAATTTGTTTTTGTTTTGAACGTAAGTGTGCGACAAGTCGAACGTTGTGGACATCGTGAAATTGGCCCTAAAGTTGTTGTGGCAACATTTACTTCAAGATATCTTCGAAATTTTTTTTTTCAAATATTAACTTTTTAATAACTTAAAATCTGGCCCATGATACAAAATAATAGGGATTGGGAAAGTGAGCGTGGCTCTTTTGCCATAAATTTCTACTATATGTATATGTACTCGTATACGAGTATATATGCAAGTCTTCAAATAAACCGAAGCTTAAAGTTAAACTTAAACAAAAAAGAAAGTTAGCCAAACTTGAAATAAGTTTAAAGGTTAATATCATACAGATTTATATAAAATCCTATAAATAATACTTTTGTTGAACATTTTAACCCTCTCACTCTTATGTTTCTTATGGGTCTTTTTTGTCCTCTACGAAGCCATAACAGATTTTTAAGCTTACACGCAAACTTTCAATGTGTACCACGTAATTAATATAATAAATTTTTTGCTAAGAATTGAAAGGGGGGAAAAAAAGTCTCAATTTACTAAGACCAAAGTGCTACATCAGTATTAACTGGACTTGCATGACTTGTATTGCTGCAGCAGCTAGTTATTAAAAGTAATTTTCAACATCCGCTTCCGCATTTATTTTATTTCATATTCTTTGTTGTTGGTGATTCTGTTTGTATTTCTTATGTGCTGTGCTTATTGTGTTTTTTTTTTTGGTTTTTTTTTTTTTTTTTTTTTTGCTATGTAGAACATATAATGATGTCCGTCTTTCTCTCTGGTATTATTTTCTTTAGATTCATTTAGTAGACATGGATGGTAAGTTAGAATGTTTTCTACTAGAACTCTTAAGCGAAATAACTTGGTTGACTGGTTAAATGCCAACATCCATTTTATTTATTTATTTTATTTTTTATTTTTTTTATATTGATAATATTAATAACGTCATACATACTCGCATTTGAGAATATAAATGGCACTGTGTTAGCACGACTGTATGTATCCATTGGAAGCTAAGAAATAGATTTTATTTTTCTATTTTAATGGGGAACAATTGTTTTAAAAACTATGTATTGCTCTTTTAGATAAACAAAAAAAAATTTAGCTATACGAGTACCACTGTATTGAAATAAAGTTAAAACAAAAACAACACAAATAGCAATTTTTCTTAATCCAGGTTTTTCTACCTATTGAGTTCACCGATAAAGTCAAATAATTTGACGTGGTAACTGATAAGTCATTAAAACCGGAACTGCAATGAAAATATTTTCTAACAGGGGTTTATACGTTTATACGCAGGGCTTATTTGCAAATAAAACTGTAAATTGTTGCCATATTATTGTTTTATTGCGTCTAATTAACTCATAAAACTATTCACGATTAAAGCCTGGTACTCTGTTCACATTTTCGTGCGAAATGCTGTCAAACTAAATATATGTAAAAGTATTTGGTATGAAATATTTGCTAAATAAGTTTGCGAAAGTAGTACTCTGTTCTTGTTGCGAAAAACACGTAAAATCTATGTGGCAGCATGTTTTTCCATGCAAAATGAATCTATCATCATTTTAGTTTAGCTGCGAAACAACATGAGCAGTTATTTTTTGTGCGGAAGTTTAACAATGTTCCATACTTTCAAGCAATAAAAGCGAGAAATTTATAAAAAAAAAAACGCGAGTTGGGCTATATTTAGTACATGTCAAATTTTTCACGCAAAATAACCAATGGCACTGGTGGGTTTTCGCAACTACGAACAGAGTACCAGCCTTAAAGCACTATTTGCAAATAAAATTCTTGAATTTGCCACACTTACAAATGTTTGCTAATTAAAAAACAATGAATGGATAAATATTGCACAAAAAACATTGAAGAAGAAAATTATAACAATAAAAACAATTAATTATTTCTTACTTTATACATTTACACCATTATTTTGTAAACACATACACACTACGTTTATACGGACGACTTATTCGCAAATAAAAATATTTGCAAATAAAATAATTCACTATATCAACGGCATAGCTGGAGATGCTAATCGGGACAGGTTCTTTGAAATCCCGAGCTTCGGGATTTAGTATTGGAGTCTCG
The DNA here is from genome assembly GCA_944452675.1 of Tachina lurida. Classification (NCBI taxonomy): domain Eukaryota; kingdom Metazoa; phylum Arthropoda; class Insecta; order Diptera; family Tachinidae; genus Tachina; species Tachina lurida. The sequence continues at coordinate 166,436,624 of OX101753.1, read as the reverse complement.
AAATCCCGGGACTTACAAAATTCCGAAAACATTGTGCACAAATGTGCGTCTTTATATTAAAAATAATATTTTAGTTTTACAATCTATTTTTTTTTGCATATTGAAAAGATACATACAGGCGAACATATCGCACACTAAATCATAAAGAGTCACAACTCAAAACATTTTAGATGCTGAGTAGTTGCAAAGAACTGTAGTTACTGTACAAATGACGCAAGTCTGCGATATAAAAACAAGCGTAACGGTATTTTATATCCTTCAAGAAGAGTGTTATAGATTTCTTCAATTAACTGGTTTACAAAAAATCAAAACAACTTTGATAATTTTGAGTTGTGAGTCTTTATGATTTAGTGTGCGATATGTATGTACTTTTAATTGCAAATTTTCATTGAAAAGTGCAATGTATTTAATATTTTTTTTTCTAGAAAACAAAACGCCATAAAATATATTTGGGGTATTCACAACAGTGTTTTAAGTGTCCTAAGTGTCATAATGTCTTAACATTTTAACATAGTTTAAAAAAATTGTTGTTATGGCTCAAACAAAAGGGTCATAAAGTAATAAGACTTTCTCAGCTATGTTTATTGTTTGTCATAACTACATGTAGAAATGCGTGAGAGTTTACCAAAGGAATTGAGAGAGAGAGTAAGCAATGTACAAAGGTGCTAAAACCCAAATATAAATAAGTACAATATTTTTAATTGTAAATTATGAGGGGTTGCTCACAGCATTATAATTTTTCGTGTTATTACTTTAAAACGTGTTAATTTATGAGTAGCATCTGAATACCCTAATTATGTATATACAATCAGGGCAATTATGTATAAAATTCCGAGGGAAATTTCTCCCTTTTCCAATTAGAATTTTTTGTTTTCCCTATCACTTGCCATTAGTTGGAATTGTTCCCCGGGAAAAATTTCTCACGGAATTTTATTCATAACTGCCCTGAATATAATGGGACTTATTACGAGTGTCGTATTACGACTTCGACTACGACTAGTTTGTACTAGACTAAAGAATATTGTAACATTTTTTCTTTAATCTAGTACAAAATCGTCGTACGCGTAGTCGAAATACGACACTCGTAATTAAGCCCAATATTATTTACTAAAATATTTATTCAAAGCAAATTTTTTATTTTAACTCTTTATAACAGGGAGTTTCTAATAATTTTTAATATAGAAGATGACAGTCAGAAACGTTATTTATGCAAAAAAGGGATCCCGAAAATCCCGCTCTTTAAAATTAAAAAATCCCGTTTAGCATCTCTAGGCATAGCAAAAGTACTCAAACTTGGTAGCACTTCTATAGAAAACTTGCTCATGATGTTGTTTTAATTGTCATTATTTGCTTCTATCAATGTTTTTTGTGCAATATTTATCCATTTATTGTTTTTTCTTATCAAACATTTGCAAGTGTGGCAACCTCAAACATTTTATTTGCGAATAGTTGTTAATCAGGAATTGTTTTTGTAAGTTAGCTGTTTGCAAATAAAAAAAAATAATTCTCTATTTGCAATATTTCTATTTGCGAAAAAGTGCTACCAAGTTTTTGTACATTTGCTATGCCGCATAAACAATACAGCTTGATGAAATAGCACGTTCAGGGTTGCCGTTGAAAATATCGCAAAAGTATCATAAAAAGGGTATTTAAGAGAAAAAAAGTGTAAGAAAGGGTATTTTAAAGTAAAATAGGGTCAGGTATTTTTGAACAAGAAAAATAACATTTATTTCAATTAAAAAAAAAAAACACAAATTTTAACAATTAATTAAATACATTAAACTAAAATAAAATTAATTAACATATTTTAATTATAAATCAATGTTAACGCTCCGTCTGGGTGTCAGATTTTTTGCAATATTTTCACTATTTATTGGCTTTTCTATCGACAAAAACAGTCAAATTATCGACACCATCGAACCGAATATCGCCAACTGGACTATCAGCTCTACTTCGTCCAATCTTTGAGCATATGATTGCCTTACGACATACATTTTGTTAAACTGATACAAAGGGATAAATTAAAAGAAGAGTCATAAAAAGTGTCATTGGAACGAAAAAGGGTCAAAAGTAATACTTTAGTGTCACATCGGCAACGCTGATCAAACCATATGGTGACTCTCCACATTCGACAATTTTGCTTATTAACATTGTGTAAACAATAGAGCTTGATGAAATATCACACCATACGGTGACTCGAGCTGGGTGCATTTTTCTCCACATTCGACAATTTTGCTTATTAACGTTGATATACATATGTATGTGACCTTCTCCGAGAAAAGGGACCTAGTGTGTAAAAAAATGGGTGTGTGTCAAAATCGATAAAAATGAGAAAAACATTAAAATTTTATTTTTTTAAATGCGTTTTTCTCAAAACTTTCTTTTCACACACTAGGTCCCTTTTCTCGGAGAAGGTCACATATATAGAAAAATATGCAAAAGGGATCGAACCCCAACCCACCTCTTATACTACACTTAAGGTACGGTCACACTTGACAAACATTTGCCCAAAAAAACGTAACCAGTAAATACTAATGAGAAATATTTTGATTCAGACGCGTCGTTATTAAGTTCAATAGTTTCCAATAATATTGTATTCTATAATTTTGTATATTTGTTAAACGAAACGTTTTTTTGAGCAAATGTTTGTCAAGTGTGACCGTAGCTTTAGCTTCACACCTAAACTTTCCTCTGGCAGAATAAGTTTGTTGTTAAATGCTTGTTATTTTGGAAATATTTTTATTTCGCTATACCGTGTTGTTATCAGTCTGAAACCATAAATTTTAAGTTTATTTTTTTATTGCTTTAAACGACTTTTATAATTTGTACATACATACATACATACATACATACATATGTATATATGTATGTAGTTATATACAAACCAGGAAGAAAAACAAATTAAAGCAAATTTCGTATTAGAATCGATTGATACTTCATTAATTATACAACTTTCTTATGTAAATAGTTTAAAAAAAGCTTTTTATCTTAAATATTTGAAAACATTTATTGTAGTTTCATCCACTTTTATTTTAGTTTTTGTTGTTGTTGTTGTTGTTGTTGTTGTTTTTTTTTTTTGTGAATTTAGCATAACAAAAGCTACAAAATAGGAACTGACTGGTGGCTGGTTGACTGGGGTTATCGAACGTTTGATTTAGTCATATTTCTATCTTTATGCTTTTGATGAATATTTATCTGCTCGTACGATTGCCACTATGAATATCGTACTACGATAGTTTACTTTAATATGACACTTCTATGCCGAAAGATTAAAACAAGTTTTTTATTTCTCATTAAAAAAAGTTACCGCATACATTTACAAAAAAAAAAAAAAAACACACACATTCACACGTTTAGACGTTAAACAAAAAAATATTTTTTTTTCTAAGACATGCATACATACAATACAATAATTTACTGAGATCGAACATCATTTTGTATTAAAATGAATGATGTTAACGATCGTTACATATTTTTTAAATGCGTTGTGTTTAAAAATGTATTTTATTTGTTGGTGTGTGTAATCGCCCCATGGCTTAAAAGCAATTGTGGCAGTTGGGTGCCGTATGAAACGAAATGAAATGGAAGAAATGTTGAAAGTAGAAATGGGCGCGATTTACGTGAGTCTGCAAAGGTTATCGCTGGGAAATATGTAGTGATATAATTTGTTAATAGTAATTATTTTTTCCGTGCGTATTTCGTGAGCGTGAGTTTACGTGAATTGCATGCAACAAACAAGCCGTAAAAAATTACAAAAAATAAACCAAAAAAGTAAAATATAGAAAATAGCCATATAAAATCATCGATTAAAATTAAAATTTTCATAAAAAGTGGACTCTTAAAGTTTACTGACTAGTCCAATTTTAAGTTTAAATTAGACGTGATATAGCCATAGCCATACACTGAAAGAATTTTCGGCCGAAATTCTGTGAATTTCGACATTAATCTAATGAAAAATTCATTAAAATTCAACCAACGTCACGCTTCGTTGGATTAATGAAACCAGTTTCGTCAAAATTATTTTATTGAAAACTTCATCAAATTTATTTAAAAGTGTAATTAATGCAGTGCTATAACTTCATCGAAACAATAAAATAATTTCATGAAAAGAATGATATAACTTAAATATAATATATATATTAATAATTAGAAAATATTGTTGTCATAAATCCAATAAAATATTCTTACGAAACCAGAATACCAACGAAGCAATTCTAATGAAATTCTTTCACAATATTCATGAAATTTTCATTGGATTTGTGAAATTATCATTAGATTTGTGAAAAATTTTTAATGAAATTGTTTCATTGGACTTATGAAGCAAAATTCTTTCGGTGTACAAAACAGCTGTTCGAACCAAACTTAGGGGTAACACTGTATTTGAGTATAGGTGACTCGCCATAACGCCATAGCCGTTGCCATAGAAACTTATGGCTATGGCACGTCTAATTTAAGGTGCAATCAGAGGTGCCATAATCATAGAAAACAGCCGTACGAAGCAAACTAATGGGCAACACTGCATTTGATTATAGGTGACTCGTCATAATGCCATAACTCTCACCATAGAAACCAATTGAATTTTAGTTTGGTTATGGATATGGTAGTATGGCTATGTCACGTCTAATTTAAGCTTTAAGCTTGACTGCCGTCAGTACAGTCTTAACATTTTGGGAGACTATGAAATTTAAGAGAAGCAAATACATGTACATACTTGAGGCTAGGACTTACTATCCTACACATATGCGGCTTGCGAAAAAATACATCCCTGATCTAATGAATTCTTATTGTCTTTTGAAAATTTGCATAAGCTCCATAATAACAGGGTTGTATTTTCTCAAAAGTTTTACGATTGTGTAGGATAGTGAATCCTAGCCTTTAGATGTGCATACGTTTATACATTTGTAGAAGAATTATGTTTGTTTATGTGTGAAAAAGTATTTGAAATTTATTACACGTAAATATTTTTTCTAATTATATTTATAAATCTCAATTACAATTACAATTACGTGCAGACTTAAGGCTCAGTTACCCGACGGTAAAGTAACTGCAACGTAGGAAACATCTGATAAAGGCTAAGTTACCCGACTGTAATGTAAAGTAACAGCAACAGTAGGAAACAGCTGATCGATATTGTTATGTGAAAAGTAGTGCAAATGGTTATAGAGATGTAATGTAACGTAACCTACTTCTGATATAAAAATATCGATCAGCTGTTTCCAACGTTACTTTTACATTACTTTACCGTCGGGTAACTGAGCCTTTAATGCATTTGAGCCTTTACTTACGTACGCATACATATGTATGTATATGCATGTATGTATATGTATAGAATTTTGTTGAATACCCAGGTTGTTTCTCTAGACGGAATATTTTTTTAATAAACAATATTTATGTACATATTTATTCTTGTTGTTGTTTTCGTTAGTAAGTGTCTATAGTTGAAAGAAAAAAAATTTAGGAATCGATTTTCTAGCTTAAAACCACGTGCTGACTTCATTATCTTATTTTGTTTTTGGCAAATTGCTTTAAACAGGTCGTTGACTCTTTTTAAGCTGGTTAAATAACTCTTATAATTCGTTGATATATTTTTTGTTGTTGTTTATTTAATGAATATTTGATATAAAATCATGTTTCCTATGTACATATATTATTCTTGTTCTACACAAACGAAGACGACACTACAAATGTATAGAATAACTTGTAAATATGTATGTATAATATCGTATATTTTTTTTATCTTGCTCATTTTTGCATTCTTACCCATTATAGATACTTAGTAATATAATATGTATACACATACAAATTAGTTAACGACAGCTTTTAAATACTATGGGAAAATTTTGATGTGTGGTTAAATGAACTTTATTGGCAAGAATGCTTGTTTTCTTTCTTAGCCGTAAACAGACAGACGGACGGGCAGACGGACGAGTTTAAATCTGTTCTGCCTTGATCGGTTTCCGGGCAATTTTTTTATTTCATAGAAGAGTTGTGTAAAAATGTTAAATAAATATTAAAATTTATAGTATATACATATGTACATACATGTGTATTTATGTATTTTTGTGCATAAATTTATAGTGTTATAGTTATAAATATAATTTATGTATTATAGTATTTTATTAAAATTTTCCCTGGCTCTACGTTTTACGATATAATATGATTCCTTTGGTTTTATTAATAGTAACAGCATTAGTCGATTTTTATGCCAGATCTCAATATCTTGCTTTAACTCTTAAGGTTCAATCAGACGTGCCATAACCATAGAAAACAGCCGTTCGAACCAAACTTATGGTAAACACTGTATTTGCTTTTTAGGTGATTCGGCATAACCCCATAGCCATTACCATAGAAACCAATTGAAATTTGGTTTGGTTATCAGAGATCTGCATGATTAGGAATTAAACGGCATAATTTGGCCTTTTTGAAAAATTAACGTTTCTAGTACTTAAATTAAAAAAAAATTAAAGTTGCTAATGCATGATTCATATTCACAAGACTATTTATTGTTAATAAATATATGCCATTGCTTGCAAGTTCTCTTTATTCATATGATTCACATAAAAGCAGTGAATCAGTATGATTGTTTTGTATACTTCTTGAAAAACCATATTCTTATTATTTCTGAATTCATTATGTTAAATTTTCTTAAAACACTTTTCAAAAGTTCCTTAAATTTATTTTCAAAATTTATGAAACTGCTTTATTAACTTAAGACTTCATCTGTCCAACGTGCTTTTGTGCGTAATTTCATTATTATATAAAACGATAAGAAGTTTTTATTTATTTTTTATTTCAAACAGTACTTAAATAAATTCAGTAAAGTGCGACTTTGACTCCCGCACAAAGGGTTTACTACGTTGGGCTTTGAGTTTTTTTTTAATATGATGTTTTTTTTTTTTGCGTTTTTGACGTTTTTTCAGCTGAAACTATTTTATTTTGTTTGTTCTCTTTTTTCTCGTTTTGGCGATTTTTTCATAGCTTGGCTCTGAATTTGGGATTTTTATGTTTATGATACAGCAAGTTGTCAAAATTACATAGTCAAAATTGCATTAACTGATGGAACACCCTTTAATTTAAATTTTGTGAAATTTTAGTGTTAATTGTTGTTGTCTGTACAAAAATACACTAACCTTACAAATTTCAAGTGTATATGCATACAATTGTATGTATATTACATGGGATTTTAACATTTTTCGTTGCTCGTTTTGGAACACCCTTTAATTTTTAACTCTCATGTATTTGTTGTTGTAGCGGCCAAAGGTCTACACACTCTATCTAAACTTCAGGTCCGTAGTTCTTACGGTTCTCGAGAAAATAGCCTGTGATGGACAGACTGACAGTGTAGCGAAAACAATAGGGTTCCTTTTCACCTTTGGTGTACGGAACCCTAAAAACAAGAGATAGTTAATGACAGTCAGTTCTTAGAGAGTTAACACTGCAAGTAACATCATTAGTATATAATGATGTTAAAAAAACGAAACAAAAGCATTGTAAATGTGAGTGGACAGCAAAAGTGAATCAACTCAAACAGTTCTCTGATGTGAACCATACTCCATGCAAAAAGCTCTTGTAGGGAATTATTGTTAACAATCGTGAATTGTATTATATTGATCTTCTGCTAAAAAAAAAATATTTATAACTTTTAATGTTTAATTGGAAGGATACTATTAAAATTACTCGATGTACTCGCATTAATTCAGCGAACAAAACCAAGGGTAAAGTGAAAAAAAAGATGTGAAAGATATTATTCACGGTAAGGGACATCAGAAAAAAGAAAAATTATTCACGATTTGCAATTTGGGGAAAAGGGAAAATATTTCGAGGTAAAAACTGTTCACGATAGAGGTGAATAAATAAGTATCGATTTATGGTCCAAAATTATTCAATAGCTTTTTCCATTACATACATAAATATTGAAACCTTTACTCGACCGGGTTCGATGTGAACAGTGATTTATACAAAAAATATACCAAATAAAGAATATCTAAGGTGTTCAGAATGGAAAAACTTTACAAAATATATTGAGGAAACTACAGACGTTCTTAACCTCACCAAGTGAGATAGGTTTTCGTTTTCTTTGCAGAGAACACTTCCTATATTTTGCTCAAAAGTAGAAAACACAACAAGTAATCCAATCCTAATCGAGTTGGGTCAACATTGATTGCCCCTCTCTTTAATCCTAAGCTTGAAAAGCGGGAGATTTAAATGCCCATTTTTTGTTTTTTCTTCTAAAATCTGACTGTAGTATCTTGTAACCTTTTTCAGTGTGGTACAGTGTTATTAATTTCGAATAGTATTAACTTTTTAAAAAAAATCATTTGCTTCCCTGTCGGAGAATGTGTGGTTTACTACAAAAATAGTTAACTTTTCTCAGACTGACTAAAAGCTAACTGCAATGTCATCCAGAACAAACCCAGAATTAATTCTTAAGTTGAGTACGTAATCAAATTTGATGAGAGCCAACAAATTTATTCTCAGCTACTTTGAAACTCATTTCAGTTTTATATTAACATTTTGTTAAATGTTCGAAGCCCAGAAAAAAAAGTTGACTTTAAAAAAGTCAACTTTAAGTTAGCTGAAAGTAGTGCAGAGTGAGACAATTGACTACCGCCTAGGACATCGCAATGTTAAAATAGTCAGTTGATTACATTGAAAGTAATCCAAGTGTCAGTCAGTACTATTTGCGAAATAGTTAGCTTAAAGTTAGTTTAAAGTTAACCGAATTTCCGACAGGGTTATTACTGGTGAATATATGTGATGGTACTAGAGGTACTAAAATAATAAGAAACTCACACCACTTAAATTATGTACATACACACATATACACAGCGACCATATAAATATATAACTGCTTCATCTAAGATTTTTTACTATCCATATAAAGGGTGTTTTTATAGAGTGACACAAGTTTAAGTCACAACAAAATAAGGAAATGTATTTTTAATATCAACGAAACGGGCTTTATTGGAAAGAACATTTTATGAAATTAATGTTTAAATATGATTTCTGCCATGTGTCCGCCCCGAGTGGCGCGTAGAAGGCGCAATCAGGAACACCAATTTTCAACAATATTTCGCAGCATTTGCGGCCGTATTTAGGCGATAACTCTTCGAATTTTGATTTCCAGGTGTTCAATTGTTTGTAGCTTATTGACGTAGACAAGTGACTTAACATAACCCCAAAGAAAATAATCCAATGGGGTTAAATCACACGATCTTCATGGCCAATTAATTGGGCCATTACGTGGAATTATTTTTTCATCAAAAGTTTCTTTGAGTAAATCAATTGTAGCGCCCGCTGTGGCGCATGTGACTACGTCCTGTTGAAACCACATATGTATCAGCAAGATTAATGATACGTAAGTAAATGAGGTTCGAAAAAAATTCAAATCATCTTCCTATACCGTTCAACATTCTGACCATAATCGTTTTTGAAGACATATGGGCCAATGACTCCGGCAGCCCATAAAGCGCACCAAACAATAATTTTCTGTGGATTCTCCTCACTCAAAATGCGACAATTCTGCTTATTTACGTACCCATTCAACCAGAATTGGGCTTCATCGGAAAATGGAAGTAGTACACGATGAGTTTGACGGATAGAACAATTATTTTGATTAAAAATATCAACAATTTGCACTCATTGGTCTGGTATGAGTGGATTCATAATGAAATTTCAAAGCAAACTAAACAAAAATCAACAATCAGCTGTTAAATGAGTGCTCAAATAAAGCAGTGATGCCAACTCAAAATTGTGACACTCTAAAAAAACACCCTTTACATCCATATGTACTCGTAGTATATACTATAAGTTTACAAATGTTACAATAATTATTCAAGCATTAATTTTATTCACTTATAGGGATGAAATTCTTTTTTTTTTAATACGAACGAGTATCATTATTAAAGCAACATGTTTGAGTACGAGTATTCTAACATTTGAGACGGATCACATCGATCAAATTTCTTCTTGGCTTGTACAAACAAAGAAAGCACAAAGTATTTCTACACACATTTATCATATTTTTTGTTTGTTATAACAGTGACTGCTCAAACAAAACATTCTTAAACATTTTGTATAAGTATAATGATGTCATTTAAAAAAATTTAAATTGTACAATTGACCCGTTACAAATTAAAGATTCACTTGCTCGCATCTATACATATGTACGTGCATACTTACATACATACATATGTATGTGTGTATGTACATATGTATTTGTATTGAAAAAGATACACATTCTTTTTATCACAACATCATTAAGGAAATTTGTATCAATTTCTGGTTATAAAAATATGTATAAAAAAACTATAAAAATTTATGTTTGTATGTATGTATGTATGTACGAGTATAAAAAAATATGCTATAAAATTAAAAACGATAAAAGTTGAGGGTAAAAGTCATTGAAGTATGTTTTAATATTAATTAACCTCAGACTTGTGTTTTTCTTTTTTCTTTTCTTCAATAAGTTAAATAATGAAATTCCAGTGTCCAGAGAAGAGTATCGAATTTTTGAAAATCAAAGAAACCCTAAAAATGTAGCATTACTCGTATACCTATTATACATACTCGTACTCGCTTGGTGTGTCAGTTACACCTCAAGTATAAACAAAATGTGAGAACCTTTGACTTAAAATGTATATCCTACTTTTGTATCATGAACATAATCAACATAACCAACATAAGACCGCCTCATCAACAAGCGCGATCAATTGAGTAGAAAATGTTGCTGGTGTTCAACAGATTTAAATTTTAAAGCCATGTGGCTGGCTAACTAAGCACTCAGGTGAAACATATGCATGTATTCGTAAATTCACACACACACATCCATGTATGTATGTACATAAATACCCAGCGGTAAAACTCAGAAGACCTTTTTGGTGCAGGCCTTATTAAGGGACTCTTTCGCATAAAACATACGATACCCATTCCACACTCCCTTCTATGAGAAGGCAAAACAGAAGGAGTAACATGTTTTGTTTTGTTTTTTTACCAAAGCAAAAGCAAAATCCATTAATTTGAAGGCCTTCCAGAATCTCTGACGAAAGAAGCAAGAATAGAAGGCCTGCTCGGTATGGGCATGGAATGAAGCGAGCAGGCCTTCTACATCCAAAAGAAGGCATACAGAGGCCTTCTAGAAGGCATCCTTGCTCCTTCTAGTTCCCGCTGGGTATGTATGTAAGTAAACATCCCAGCGGGAACTAGAAGGGCGGTGGTACACCAAAGAAATTTTAATTAAATAAACACAGCTTTACGCTTAAACTTATTTCTTTTGAAAACCTAAATTTGTGTATTAAACTTAAATTTGTTTAATTTTCAAGCTTCACAAATCTTCTTTCCGTTTTTTACATTCACTGAGAACTGGCAGCTTGAAAAAATTTTTACCGTAGATTCACGATAGCATTTTGCCCTTTCATGGCTATGGATTATTCACGATAGACTTGTGTACTGTAATTAATTTTTCATGTTTTTGCGTGTACAAATAAGAAATACGACGGCTGCTATTTATATTTCGGGAACTGTCAACACTAATGTCAATAGTTAAAATCTGGCAACACCATAATAATGTTTGACCTTTTTTTAGCATAAACATTACCCACAAGGTTTTGGTGTACAAGTGCTATTTGTTTTGTTTACAGTGAGTTGAGAAAATCAATTCGACAAAAAAAATAGAAATTTCAAGAGAGGGTTTTCGTTGTATTATTTTTCACAATTTTCGACGTGAATTATCTCAACAAGAATGTGTCTATGTACTCAGTTCTTTGTATGGCGATAAAGCACCATCAAAACCCACAGTATATCGCCGGTATAGTGAATTCAATTGTGGTCGTAGTTTCGTTGCCGACAAATTCCGCGAAGATCGTCCAAAATCGGTTGTTGTGCTACAAAACATCGATGCAGTGCGTGAACTGATAATGCAAGATCGTCATGTGACAAATTGTGAGATATGTGCACATTAATTCTACTTCAATACATTCGTTTTTGCATGAACACTTCGTTGCAAAGAAAATTTATTATCCCATAATTTATCAATCACTCAAAAAATGCTCGCGTCAAGTGGTGCAAGGAACTGATTAAAAAGTTCAACCGTGGTGCTTCAAAAGACGTGTATAAAATCGTGACAGGTGACGAATCATAGATATACATATGCTTATGAGCCGGAAACAAAATAGCAATAGACCGTCTGGGTATTCCAAGACTAGCTAAATGCAACAAAAGTTGTTCGTGGAAGAAGCACAGCGAATCAAATGGTCGCCTGTTTCTTCGGCCGAATGGGTCATGTGGCCACTGTTCCGCTTGCGCAACATAGAACTGTCAATTCTGAGTGGTACACAACCATTTGTTTGTTGGAAGTCGTCGTAGAAATTCATAAAACTAACCCCCGAAGACGAATCATTCTTCATCATGACAATGCGAGCTCTTATACATCTCGTCAAACAAGTGAATTTTTGAGCAGTCAAAACATCGAATTGATGACTCATCCTCCCCTCAAGTCCTGACTTGGCACCCAGTGACTTCTTTTTGTTCCCGTATATCAAAGGTCAATTGCGTGGTCAGCGATTAACGAGCGCCGGAAAAACTGCTGTGACAAATGGTTTGAACGAATGCAAAAGTGTATTGATCATCAAGGGGAATATTTCGAAAAAGAATAAAGCAATTTTCTTTTAAAAATGTTTGTTATTATTTGCTATTCCCTAAATATTAATAGTAGGCCTCGTGTAAATGAATTTATATTCTCGTACATACTATATACCAGTAAAAATATTTCTCGAGACAAGTCTGACAGATAAAGGATAATTGCGAACTTTTAAAACTTCGATTCCAAGTAGAACAGCGTACTAGGCTTGAAAGAAAATTCAATGAAAAACTAACAAACTTACAAAAAACCAATTTATTTTGTTTAGGTTATAATGAAAAACATGGTACTACTACTACACCGCTTAATTTTCGAAGTACATACCGCCAACTCTAATAATTTGGCTTTAATTTTTTTTCAAATAACTACGTATACCAACAGCTGTTCTAATGTTTGGTTAGTATACCCTCGAAAAAATTAATCAAAATTGTTTTAATATATAACAAAAAAATATATACCCTGCAGGAGATCGAACTACTAGTTCCCAACTATAAACTTTCCTATACCATCTTAATGCTCAAATTAACATGGAGTGTGTTTAAAAAACTACTAGTACCATTGGTACTAGTTCAGGACTAATTTATTACCAGTTAAAATTCTATAAAACTTTTGGTTTTATTCCTTTGTTACCCAGTGACAACTGCTAGTTAAAATTCGTCATTATTTGTCAAAATTCAAAAATACAAAAGGGTAATTGTAATTATTTAATTATATTATTTTTAGATGAACCTAAAACTTTAATAACTGTATGATACCGATTTTCATAAAGTGGAAGGGCTCCGTTAGACAGTCAAAATTTATTATGCAATGTGGCGCCTTGGAACTACTCCATATAGGTATTACTAGTATTCATCAGCACTAGTAATTTTACACAACAACTTTAACCCTTTATGCACTAGTTCTTACTATTCTAGTAATTATAATAGTAGCTTTTAGACAATTATCGCCAACTCTCCTGCAGGGTACATATACCACACACATGCATACATATATACAACATACTTGCACATATCCCAGCAAAAAATTGGTTTGTGAAATATTAAGTACAACTTATTTTTCTACATAAATTACATCCGCTTGCATTACTTTACAGCAGTTGTGTAACGACTGCTAAGTAAATAAATAAAACAAATTATTATCTGCGTGGCGCTGTAGTAGAGTACATATCGCTCATTTACTTCAATAGTGTCACAACGCAGAAAACGCGTTCAAAGTTTTCAATTTACATACAACTTAATGAAGAAATTAAAAAATATTCTTCTCTCAGGAGGTGATAGTAAAAGCTATTTATATGAAATTTTTGCACAAGATAATATTCAAAATGCCGAATTATTTTGCATTATTAACTCAAACAACGCATTTTTTTTTTGAGTTATGACACTATTAAATTAAATGAGCGATATGTATTTATCATGCAGTTAGTTAGTGCTATGTTCAATATTCCAGCTAAGTATTGACATTTCTAAGTTATTATTTCTAATCCAAAGTTGTAAGTAATATACTTGCGCCTCCAATGACATCGCCATGTTAAAGTAATGAATTAAAATGCCAAACTGTAAAAGATGTTAAAATATGAATTTATTAACATTTTAATTCATTACTTTGCTATCAAAATGTTTGCTGGGACATTTATATGGAAACAAATACAATTGCTTGAAACCTAGGTAACCGGAAAAAAATACTCTGTACACATACCTTTATACCAGGGTTGCCGAATCGAGGGTAATTACCCGAATCAGGTGCAATTTTTATGACCATGTGTAGCGCGTGGGTAATTGCTCTCAGGTGTAATTTACGGGTAATTTGAAATTCGTTTGTTTTATATAATAAATCGTGTGTGTTCTGGCTTTCACATCGTTTTCACATGTTTTCTTGTGAGTTTGGATGTTAAAACACATGAAAAAAAAATTTATACAAAACAAGAAAAAATATTTTTTTTTTATTGGAAATTTATATTACAGATGAACATTATATAGGAGAGTTTTTTGCCATCCGAAACTCATTTTGAGAAAATTTGAGTTGCATTTCACTGGGGCTGATACCAAATCATAAGTATACCTTAAACAAGATTTTTGAAATGTGTCAAATATTTATTTTAATATTTGGGTATAATTCCTTTGAAATCAGGTAATTTTGGCTCCTACGAGGTGTAATTTTAGATATATATTTTGGTAACACTGCTTTATACGCATTAATATTACTTATATAAAATGAAACTTTCAATTGGGAAATAAAAAAATTAACAAACAATCAGGGCTATCATGAATAAAATTTCATGTGAAATTTTTCCCATGGAAAAATTCCAACTCATAGCAAATAATAGGGAAAACAAAAAATTCTAATTGGAAAAGGGAGAAATTTCACGCGAAATTTTATTCATGACAGCCCTGAATAAAATAATAAAGAAGTAAGTTTGTCCTCTGACTTCAAGAATTAAACGAACTTTGTATGTGAATCTTTTCTTTACAGCTGCTAATGCAAGATTAAATGAAATAAGGTCCAATAAAATAAGTTCCATGAAATAGTTGCCAATCAAAAAAGCAAACAATAAATTGCCGAAAGACACGGCAATGCAGAAGTTCTTTAGAAAACGAATAACAAGTGGATTTTTTGTTTCCATGCAATTGTTAATCCCCTCCAAGGGAAAAATGCTTTCTTGAATATCCCGGGAAATTTATTCACGCTGTCATGACATGTCAGTTCTCAGTGAATGTAAAAAACGGGAAGAAGGTTTGCAAAGCTTAACAATTAATTGAAAAGCAAACGAATTTAAGTTTCATAGATATGTAGTATAAAACGCAAAAATTTTGAGTTTCAAATAAATTGGAATAAAAAAAAGGGAAACATTTCTAGGGAAAAATTATTCATGATTGAAATTATGGGAAAATGGAAATGTTCACGATAGGGATGATTAAATTAAGAAAAATTAAATAAGTCCTAATCTTGTTCCCGACAGTTAGCACCAACATAACTCTCCGTCTGGACTTATATATATAGTTCGATTTCCGTTTTTTAACGAACGAACTATTCATAAAAAAATTAAAAAATCGCCTCAAAAATTTATGAAAATTTGTTGGGAGCTTTTTTGTGATTTTTTTTTGAAATAAAAATTCTCTAGAAACTAGAGCAATGCTGGTCACCGAGAGAAATGTATTCGCGTATGTGTATTAATTTTAATTAGAAGCCGATTGATGTTTGGCACTCTGGTGCCACTTTGGCCAGCCCTGAACTAGAGGGTCTTGATCACCATATTTAACTGACTTGAACTCAATATAAGCTTATACCTATTTGATAAATTATAAATCTAAACAAATTAATATAATATTTAGAATTAAAAAAATGCAAGAATGCATTTTTTAATACGTTAGTAGCCGCATTAATATGAACTTTGTTCGTGCAAACATGATTAATCCTTCAATATCCTGTTTTAAAGATATGTACACTTACATACATATGCATATAATATGCAGCAATATACGTTTATGTACATATTTATGTACATATGGATATGTTAAAAAATTTTCTTCCTCATTTAGTTAATTCTCAGTGCGTGTGTGCTTTTATTTTCTTAATAGATACGGGGCTCATGAGTGACTTATCGCTCACGTTCATTCACATTCATAATTAAAAAGAACTATCTCACCTGAACTATTTTTGTTTTTAGCTATCATTAGAAATTTCTTGTTAAAGTGATTGATATTGACTTTTATAAATTAATACAATTTTAAACAACTTTGAGAAGGTACACAAAAAAATATCAAAAATAATTTTTTTTGGAATAAATAGGAACACAGCAAAAAAAAAGTTACAGAAATGGGGTTGGATCATGGGTGCAAGTCATGCCGAACTGACTCGATTTAGGGGACACATGCATGATTTTTACATTAGCATGTCATTGGAGGTGTTCGTGTTTGTGCGCGAATTTAAACAAATTGATCTTTATTAAAATGAACGAATAGAACCAATGAATATTCTCTGATTCGAAGACGCTTTTTCATAGCTTAAAAATAAATACATATGTATGTATATTTTTTTATAAGTCGGTGATGAACCCGTGCATTTTCCCCAATTTTAAAGCTTTTTTGGATGTTAATTTTCATCACTTTAATAATTCCGAATTTATTCGGATTTAGAAAAGCGTTAAAGACGAATTCACTTCACGTAATGATTAAGAGCGCGAAAAAGACACGCTTTTTGAGGAGCTAGGTACCTAAGTTTTTTTTTTTTTTGCTGGGAAACCTTGCGAAAAGAAATTGTTACACACTATAGCCGAAATCCAAAGTTGGTTCTTTCAAAAAAAATAATTAACTAAAAATGTATCATTAACTATTATGTTACTGTATATAGCACGGTGTCCATTTTTTTTTTATATTTTTGTTAAAAAATGTTTGAAAACTATTTTACTAAATGTTGGTATTAAGTAGGTATTTCAGTGTTGATAGTTTTTTAATTATACAGCTCACTTCACTGAGAAAATCGCGTGAGCTGGATCCATCTCTAATTCTTACGATAGTATGTAAATAAATGCACATACATATGTACATATGTATGTATATCGCACACTAAATCATAAACACTCACCACACAAAATAATCAAAATTATTTTGTATTTTCACAAACCAGGGGGGTTACTCTCTATTACGATGCGAAAGAAAAATGGTACGAAATCGAACGATTGGTACTCTCTAATGCGTTTGCGCATTTACCTTTCGCATCTTTTATTTTCCGTTTCGCAAGTCTGGTATCACCGTACTCTACAATGCGAAAGCGCCTGTCAAAATCGCTCGATAAGCGCAAATATCTTGCGTTAGCTAAATACCAAACGCAAAGTGAGAAAAACATGTAAGTACGTTGAAAAAAATTTTTATATATTGACTGTCTTATTTATTAAAAAAATTTTCTAGGGAAATTTTATTAATAAACCTTTTATAAAACCAAAATATTTATATATAAATCGTAGTTTTTAGGGAAAAAGCCAAAAAATTACAAACAAAACAACGGCAGTTTGAAATTTTAGTGGATTGCATGTGAGCAAATAAGCCGCAGACAGACGACCTAAATTCTAATGGAGCTCCTGTAAGGGATATAGCTGGTTGTTTATAATGAAATGTGACACTAATAGTACTTATAATATTACACATGTATGTTTGTATGTATGTATTCATATTTGATTTAAAAAATCACACCAAGTGAAAATGCGTAAAAATAAATTAAGCATTTCCAGCACAGGTGATGGTTCATCTCAGTTTTGTATTTTCTCAATCGCTACGTAGAGCTCTTTTAAGCGACGGGACATTGACTGCTGCTATATTCCTAAGGTATGGTCCTGCCCAATTTGATGTTGGTATCCACCTTGACCAAGCAATTTTAAGGCAGCGGCTAGTTTTATAAACTTTTAGCTAGTGTTGAACAGCGTTTAGAACATACAGAAACGCAAATTTTGTACAAAGTTAAAATAAAGCAATATGTATTTAATAACATTCCGCTACAGATTTTTTCTTACCTGCGGTCATTTAAGCTTAAATTAAATGATATCGCCATAATGCCATAGCCATAACCAAACCAAAATTCAATTGGTTTCTATGGTGAGAGTTATGGCGTTAAGGTTGTTTTCTATGGCTATGGTTATGTCACGTCTAATTGAACCTTTAAGACTCGTTTTGCAACTCGTTATACATGGACGTTTTCTTCATAAAACCATAACGCTAAAGAATCCATCACTTTATTTTCAATTAAAAGCTGTTACACTTCAGTTTTTCTTAAATTTTGATTTTAACTGTCGTTTTTCTTATACATATTTTGACATTTCAGTACTGCCAACCTTTGCTATATTTTCTTTTGCAATGTCCGTGTTGCCACTTTTTCAAGCAATTTTGCGAAAGGTTTTGCGAAAGTAATAGAGTACCAAATTTGCATATCAACGCATTTAGCTTTCGCATCGTAATTGCTTTCGCATCGCAATAGAGAGTAACCCCCAGTTCACAGTCTTATCGAAAAATATAAAATACCGTTAAGCCTGTTTTTATGTTGCATACTTGCGTCATTTATGCAGCACCAACAGTTTTATGCCACTCCTGAACATCTAGGATTTTTTGTTTGCGTTTTGACTTTTTATAATTTAGTGTGCGATATATTCATGTATGTATGTATGTATGTATGTATGCACATATGGAGTTATGAATGTGTATAAATACCTACCTACTTTTATATATTTTTTTTAAATATCAGCTTTCTTTATTTATAATACTGTAGTAAATGATCATAAATATATTGTTATGTAGCTGAGTTAGTTATTCCTACTCTCGAGTTGCTGCTGCTGCTTCTTAATATACTTTAGTTTCCGTTCAAACAGGTTCTTTCATCCGCATACATACAATCAGACATACATCCATACCATACAACAACAGCACATGCATATGGATGTTCATACTTACTTTTTTTTATGTTCCTATGTTCCAATATTAACAGAACAATAACAAAATATCCCACATCAGCTATAAAGAACAACAACCAATATCCACAACTACCTGCCATTTTTTTCAGTTCTACAAATTGAAATCTAAAAAAAAATCTCAAGTGATATGAAAAAGACGTCGCATTAAATCCAAATACTTCATGTTTATGCTGAACGTGTACAAAAATCGAGATTCCACACTTTGAAATATAAACGCACATACTTACATACATACATACATACATACATACATACATACATACAAACATATGTATTTGCACATATGCATGTGTGTGGATGGATGTGTGTATAAACATGGGAGTGTGCGGCTATATATGTATGTATGTATGCAAGTGTTTTAGTATCTATGAGTTTGGTCGGTGTCAGGGATGGAAAATTGAAAACTTTAAATGGTACTAACTAGCAAACAAAAGAGTACTTTCGTCATTATTTTGGTACTTTTTATAAAACCTGTTTTTTTATTGAAAAATTCACTTAAACATACATACCTTTCTGCAAATTTTAGTTTTCTTAATGAAACATATGTATATTTTGTTGAACAATTAACTTAAGCAAGCATTTATTTATTTAAAAAAAAAACAAGAATTTATAAAACTGTTACAAAGATCTTATGTACCTACTTACATATCGTTCGTTACCTTAATATAGAAAGGCCCTAATCATAATTTTTTTTAAATCAAGTTTTTTTGTATATTTCGATAGAAGAACATCTAATGTAAAAAAAATTCATTAATGGCTCGATTATGGACAGCAACCGAACTTTAGTTGCGTTGCCAAAATTTTATTACGCATCACAACTGACAACTAACAGCTATTGATTGACAACCACACATTTTTGGTTGCTGCATCGTTTTTGAAACAAAAAGGAGATAAATCTAAAAAAAAATAAAAAAATATTAGTTGAATTATACATATATAATTAAATGTGATATCGGAAAGTGTAAACTGGAGGATATGCTTTAAATCTAATAAATGCCACTTTTGGTATTTCATCGTAAAATAATTCCTCTGAACTCAGCACCTTTATGATAAGTAATTTTTTAAGCACTTAAACTTATGCCCTAATTCTGTTCGACGAATGTATCGTCTTATCTATGGACGAAAAAAAGAAGCAGTTTAGATTCTTTAAAACGATTATTATTTATTGTCTATGCTAGAAGGTTCGTGTATTTGCTTTATGATTTTGTTCTAAACATTATATCCAACACATATTTTTTCATATATTTTTCAAAATATTGTATAATAATTTAATTGAATTTTTATGTTTTAAAAACATGGCAATAATATTTATATTTTTCATTGTCAAAGACAACAACCATTTTTGAAGAAAATAATTTAGAGACTTCAAAGACAAGAACTCAGAAGCATTTTCAAACAAAAACGTCCTAATTCTTCTTACTGAATTAGGGCATTAACAATTTCTTTTTAGCACTCATAGGTATTTGTTATATTTTGAAGCTTTGCTTACATTATTTTCAACTGCCAGTCTGTCGTAATCATATAACCCTTTTAGACACGGAAAGTTTACTTTTCAGAAAGAAAGAGATAGTCTGCCTTATTGTGGTTGGCGTATTTCAAATGCGACTACGACTGTTTGGTAATAGATTAAAGAAGACTTCAACAGTTTTGCTTTAATCTATTACCAAACAGTCGTAGTCGTATTTGAAATACGCCAACCACGATAAGGCAGAGTATTCCTACCTCTGCCTTTCACACAGCTGAGAGAAGACTTTGCAAAGTAAACTTTGCGTGTCTAAAAAAGGTAATATTTTTGATAACTGTTAAGCAACTGGAGAACTTTGTCATACCTAATACTTATTTTAATATCAGTTGCGTTGCCAGATGACAACGTACCTGAGGTTCGGTTGTCATCCATAATCGCGCCATACGACTATGCATACAGTTCCTCCCAAAAAAATATCGGTTAAAAAATTTAAGAAACGTGTGAAAAAAATTTCACTACCCATACTCGGGCAACCTCAAACATTTCTAAATAAAATGAATTACATCAAATAAATCAATATGTATTTTATATCTAGTACCTATCACTTTATAGCTCTTCGAATCTTTTAGGCATAACTTCAACTGTGCAGGCATTTCAACGATAGAGGATATCAAGCATGTTTGCACTTTCTAGGTTATATGCTTAGCACCGTTGTCTTGGAAAAAAAATTTGAGGTCACATTAAGCAAGCTTATCCACACTCCTAAACAAATTTTCTTTAGTTATAATGGGTGTTTTTATTGAGGTATAGAACTTTAAGTTGGCATCACTTTTTTAACTGGCGGCCATTTTGTCAGCTGTCAAGTGATTAATATTTAGTTTGGTTTGCCATTTCATCATGAACAGGTTGACAAAAGAACAACGCTTGCAAATCGTGCAAATTTATTTCGAAAATAATGGTTCAGTTCGCGAAGTTTACCGCAAGCTCCGTCCATTTTATGGTCGACATAATCGTCCATCAGAGCAATTAATTCGGTTAACCATGGATCGTTTTCGCACTACGTTTACTCTATGTGATAATACGCATCCGCAGAGACGTCGAACAGTGCGCACCGAAGAAACAATTGCCGCTGTAGAGCAAAGTGTTGAAGAGGACCCGAATGAATCGATTCGCCACCGTGCACAGCAATTGGAGCTTTGTCCATCAACTTTATGGAAGATTTTGAATGTGGATGAGTTGTGGTTCCAACAAGACGGCGCTACATGCCACACAGCGCACGTCACAATCGATTTATTGAAGGAAACATTCGATGAGCGCATAATTTCGCGGAATGGACCTGTCAATTGGCCACCAAGATCGTGTGATTTGACACCATTGGATTATTTTCTTTGGGAATATGTGAAGTCGCTCGTCTACGCCAACAAACCAGAAACGTTAGGGAAATTGGAAGCCAACATTCGTGGCGTTATTGCCAACATACGGCCCCATATGCTCGAAAAAGTGGTTGAAAATTGGACCTGTAGAATTGGCTTTATTCGAGCCAGCCGCGGCGGCCACATGCCCGAAATCATATTTAAACATTAATGGCATAAAATTATCCTTCCAATAAAGCCAAATTGATGGACATTAAAACGATTTTCTTGTGTTTTATTTCAATTCAAAGTTCTATACCTCTAAAAAAACACCCTGTTATATGTATATCTGGATATACATATGTACATACGTATATATATTATGGTGCATAAGTAAATTATTAAAACCGCTATTGGTTTTAGTTTATTGATAAAAAATATATGTATATAAATTTAAAAAAATAGATATATGCTAACTATAAAAAAATTACTATAAATGAAATGTAGTTGAAAAAGTACTCAAAATAGTACAATAGTACTAAATTTTTCAGCACTGATCTCCGTATATTTTGTATACAATAAACAAAAGACCAACTCATGTATCCGACTGTTGCACCAACCAGTTGGTTGAACGGATAGTCATTCAATCAGTCCGTTCAACACATCGTTAAATATATGTATGTTCGTATGTTTACTGACTAGGTGATCGGTTAGTTGTTTGTTCTCTATATACAAAAATTTAATTTTTTTTTGCCAGGAGAACAAACAATATTGTCTTACTCTTTAAAATCTTTTTAACGCTCTCACTCGGTACTACTGGGAACCCCTTAAAGTAAACGAAAATCTTTCCCTGCTTATTCACATGAATAGTTTTTTTTTTTTTTGATTGTGTATTTTAATTTAATTTTTTATGAATACTCAAACTTTTATACACATTTTCGGGAATCTCTAATAAAGTAAACTGGGGGAAAAAATATGAAAACATTAACAGTATGTTGTCATAAGATTAACACTATTCCACGCAAAGATATATGTACATTAGGGCGGGTCGATTTAAAAATCGCACAAATTACAAGGAAAATCGTATTCTAGTGATTAAAATAAGAAACTTTGCCGAAAGAACCATACCTCTAAAATGTATTTTGATGTCCCTACTTTTGATCCAAGAAAATTTGTCCTTTCGGATCAAAAGTCGGGACATCAAAATACGTTTTAGAGGTATGGTTCCTTCGGCAAAGTTTCTTATTTTGATCCCTAGAATACGATTTTCCTTGTAATTTGAGCGATTTTTTTGCCTTCATACAAATCGACCCGCCCTAATGTACATACACACATATGTATATAGATCAGACAGGTCCACAAAAGGTAGCGAACTTGCGAACTGTTAAATGAATCAATATGAGTAGTACAAGTATTTTCCTGAAATTAGAAATCAAACTGAGGTGAGTTATGAGTGTGAGTGTGATATGACTATGATTTCGACGTCGCATTCATATTTATTTCAATGTCATCGTGAGTATGCGTAAATCAGAGTAGTTGAGTTTAAATGATGTCTACTCACTTACATATATTTAAAATTTCATGAGTCAATATGAATAGTGAAAAAACGATTCGTTGCCGATCACTGGTCCAAATCAAAAATTTATTTTTTTCACTCATAAAAGTACATATGCAGAAAATAATATATCTTTTATTTAATGATACTTACATATTTCCTTTTCTGAAAAAAAATAGCAAAAATTTTTCATACAATTTCAACCTAAAATTTATATCCTTATCTTTAAAGGTCACACAATTTGGCCCTAATTTTAGGAGAAGAAAAAAATGCCATGAGTTATTCAAGAAGCCACTGAATTTTCTATTTGATTTAATAGTGACACTGAGAATGCAAATTTTTCGAGGCTTTCTTTTGCCGTCATTTTTGTTAACAGGCTTTTGTAGACCCCGAAAATTTTTCAAATGTCATTGTACATTTTTGTGGGGCTGTCAAAAGTTGCATCATTAAGAAACAAGTGCAACAACATGTTGTTTTCGGCGGCCGATACACTTTCATCAAAAGCATTCAGGTGTTTGTTTCTCTGTGTGTGGCCCTGTTCTGTAAACCGATCGATTTGAAGTCGCACGATTTTAGAAAACTAACTCCTACCTATAATAGAAATATTTTTTTTATTTTTTTTTTAATTTTTTTATTATATAGATTCTCAAATATGTATCATATCTAAAAGAAAATTATATGCTATGATTTTAAACATGTCTGCAGTGCCAACAGGTCTTGAGATTGTAGGAGAGAAGGAAGAACAAATGGGAGCGCATTACAGACTTATGCATTAAACACATTCGACACAGCAGGCTACGGGCTACAATCTGTCAAAAATAGAATACACACATTCTTATGGTAACAATTATTTTAACGACAGCAGGCTACACGACTGCACGACCACCGTTGTAGCTGTCGCCAACTTTAAACTAATTTCTATTTCTCTGGCTACAATGAGCAAATGCAGTGTTACCAGTATAATACAAAATGGTGAATGAATGATATCGTACAATTATTTCATACTATTTACTAGAAACAATATCCAAAAATTGATGTAAAGAATAAATTGATTCATTATTGTACTTTTATGTGAAATAAGTAAATTTTAAAAGAAAAATTAGTTTTTATAAATGCAAAATATATGAAAGTGGCAATACTGAACTATGTATTTGTACTTGAATATCAGCTGCAGATGGTGCTGCTGCCGTCTCCAAAATAATTAAGTAGCTGGCTACGAGGCGACAAATGCTGCTAGCGGCATTTGAAGTCGTGTGTTCGTGTAGCCTGCTGTGGTGAATGTGTTTAATGCATTAAGGTGCAATCAGAGGTGCCATAACCATAGCCATAGAAAACAGCCGTACGAACCAAACTAATGGGCAACACTGTATTTGATTATAGGTGACTCGCCATAATTTAACCTTAAAGCTTAAATTAGACATGACATAGCCATAATGCCATAGCCATAACCAAACCAAAATTCAATTGGTTTCTATGGTGAGAGTTATGGCGCTATGGCGAGTCTCTCTCACTCTAACGATAGAAACCAATTGAATTTTGGTTTGGTTATGGCTATGGCATTATGTCTATGTCACGTCTAATTTAAGCTTTAATTGTATTCGTAAAGTTGCTTTGTTGTTCCTTCGCTTTGCTTTTCCTACGTCCCGTATACGTATAGTTACTTCATGGATGGTATAGTGTAGATTTGTCAAAGTAAAATTTGCGTGTGCAGAAATGAAACGAAGTTTAAAAGAAAATGTAAAAGACTTTGACAAAGCAAACTCTGCGTAAGCGAAAGGGGTCTTACAACAACTAAATATCGGCGGTTCTTTAGAATTCTAAATTATCTTAGACTAAGTTTACTAATTAACTGTTCTCAGAATGAACTATTTTAAATTTGTTTACGTTTGCTTTTTAACTAAGTACTTTTCTTTTCTATATTATTTCAAAAGAATCTACATACATATGTACATTCATACGTATGTACATTAGAGGTATAACCAATTTTTTGGCATAGTACCATGAGGTCAACCATGTCCTACTAACCACGAAAATCATAATCTTTTGTAATTTTTCTCAAAAAAGTTTACGCACCAATTGGTTTTTCTAAACCAAAGAAAGACATTTTGGAACACTTAAAGCACGGCCTTGAACTAACAAAAATATTATTTTATCTAATATAAAATTATTTCGAGGCCTTCTTAATGCAATATTAAATATTCATAATTTTATATGGTGTTTTTTATTTATTTTTTGTTTTAAATAAACATACATATTATTATATTAACTCCATCGTGGTTGGTGTGTGAACTTTTTTGACCTTAGCGAAAAAATAAATATGCGTTTCCTTATAGTTTTTTATGCTCTATCGGACTGTGCTATGCCAATTTTGATATTTTAAAAAATTGTTAAAAAGTTATTACCCTAATGTACATACATACTTGCATGTCTGTTGTATGAATAAGCATGAAAAGAGAACATTCTATTGACGCAACCATTTACCTGAGTTCTTCGTAGTACATAGTTATGAAAACAAAGACAAATACTTTATTATAAAAGAATACTATAGAGACGGTCCTAAATAACAAGTGAATCTCGATGATTTTATTCCGCAAACGTCCTGGCTCAAATATAACAATATAAAACTCAAAACAAACAAAAATAAAATTTCGAACACCTTTTTTACCACAAATAAAAGTCACTGGTGCGATATGTGTGGTTTTCTTGAGAAAATTATGTAGTAAACATTTGCACGATCTACTCTTAGTGCTAATCGAATATCATGGTACATAGACAATTCACGAGTATACAACAACAAAAATGATATGCAAATCGAATGGCGAAATGTTGTGCTCTCAATTCCAATCGATTCGCTAAAAAACATGAAGTGATTTTCTGAGGTTTGTTTACATGAACCTTTGGTATGTACATAGGTACATTGTGTGAAACGTAATCAGTAGTAACCGACCGATTAATTTGCTTAAGATTCAATATCAGCCACAAATTGTTAATCGGCCCATAACCGGCGTTCAGCATAAATTTTGCCGAATTTTAGCGAAGTCCGAGTTTTTATACAGAATATCATGGCAATTTTTATTTTCTTTTGAGACTGCTAACGAGCTCTAGCTGAATTTCACTCACGAGCGCACAAGAATTATATGTAAGAAATACGAAGACGTGGTACTGACATTAAACTGAAAGTACATTTGATTTTTTACATTTTTGTTATAAGAAAGAGACTTTTCCGTCAATTCAAACAAAAATGAACGTACAGTTACCGAATTTAATATATTTTGCTCTGTCTTGTGGTAAATTTTGAATACCTTTACGTGCTATAGTTTCGAAATAATGAGGCCCATTGTTGTTGTTTATTATTTTACTGAATCAACAAATTAAAATCTATACCTATGTATAGCCACTGTTATAAAACTTTTCAAAGCTTATTAATTCACCCTTATCGGGAATAAAAGTTCTCGTGAAAAGTGTTCCCTTTCCCTAAAGTTGTGATCGCCAATGTTTGAGTTGTTGTTGTGACAGTATACTATTTGCTAATTTTGTTCGCCATTTTTGTGTTCACGGGAAATATTAATGGTTCAGATCAAAATGAAATAATAGCACATTTATGCAATAAATAAACAACTTCGAGATATTAGTGAAAAGTAAATGCTTGAAAAAATCTTTCAAATTGTGTACTTTTTTTTTAATACGTTTTCTTGAGAGAAAATACGAAAATATGCAAACAAAATAGGTACATAAATTTACTTTTTTTAGATACGGCCCTGCTTTGGGAATCCTTTTTAAAAGACCGCACTTTAATTTGAGAGGGGTAACAAAATCTATTTTTCTGTGAGTCACTCTAATGTACATAGTACATCAAAAATGTCCAAGTCAAGATACGCAGCTCGAAATTTCACCAATTACCTCGATATAAAAAAATGTATTGGTATAGTCTGAGATTTGAAGAAATTTTAAGATTATGTGTGAAGTTGGCTAGATAATTTAGCTTTCACTTGCTATAGAGAAAAAATACAGACCAAAAATGCTCTTATACAGGACAAGGCCGAATATTTGCTTATTTTTTAACCGCCGACCAAAAAAGGGGGAGTTATACATTTTTAGTGTATGTCTGTACGAGTTCACGTACATACCAAACGGCTGGACCGAGTTTGATTTAGTTTTTTTTTTCTGTTTGAAATGTGATTTGATCGAGAGGGTTCTTAGCAATGTTTAAGGAAAATCCTTACAGCCGTTTAGAAGATATCACATCTTTTCTAGATATATTCCGGGGTTTTTAAAATTTTTAATTTTTGATGTATGTACATATATAGGTATTATGTTATTTTGTTTGTTTAAGGGAAATCAAATATTTTTATTTTTTTTTTTTAAGGGAAATATAATTCATTTAAATTGATTATTGAGGGGTTTAGCTGGATCCTATGCGCATTTCACTGTTGCTAATGCAGATCATCAGGGAACCTTTACCCAAAAATCTTAGAACAACTAGAGTTATTATGTTATAAACTTTCATTTAAACAAATGAGAAGTTCAACAAATAACAAAGTTGAAACAAAAACTCAATAATCAACATGTTTTTTATTTTCTTACTTTACTAGAGCTGAAAAAAAGTCAGCCAATGTAGTAAAGTAAGAAAATAAAAAACATGTTGATTATTGAGTTCTTGTTTCAACTTTGTTATTTGTTGAACTTCTCATTTGTTTAAATGAAAGTTTATAACATAATAACTCTAGTTGTTCTAAGATTTTTGGGTAAAGGTTCCCTGATGATCTGCATTAGCAACAGTGAAATGCGCATAGGATCCAGCTAAACCCCTCAATAATCAATTTAAATGTATTTTTAATAAAAAAGTTATTTTACTAATTAAGTAAAATAATAATTTGGGATTATTAGTGCGTTAATAAACGTTAAACTTAAATTGTAGCAATTCCCAAAAATAAAACACTAATTATAATTCATATTTATGCATGTTTTTAAAACATATTTTAGGCGTTTATTAAATTATTAAGTTGCTTAAATTCCCACTCTTCTTAATTATGTACTATGTACCTACATGTGTATATATTATTATGTATGTTTATGTAAATAAAACACGTACATACATAAGTATGTATGTACATATGTATGTACATATAAGCGTAACAAAAACAAGCAGACAATTAGTCACTATCAAAAAAACCAAATAAATTTCTTTCATGTTATTTAATTATCCAAAAAGATGGCGACACTGTAAACATTAATTTTCATGAAACACAATCCCACGTTTTGATTGCATTAAATGGGGTTTTTTTCCTTTAAATTTAGTTTTTGGAATATCTGAGACCTTATAAAATATCTTCTAGTCTTCTTACTCGGTCACCAGCGTTTTCTAAGTGTTTGAAACAAGTTTTATGAGCTGCTATTACACTGTGCTGTGTTAAAAACATCGGCTTTTGATAGTGGTATGCATGCATAATTCGATCGATTTATCGTTTTTGTTTTGCTTTTGTTTTTGTTTTCTGTGTATGTTTTTTATGTTTGCTGCACTGCATGTTCTTCAGTGCATCAGATGGATGTTGTTTAAAACTGTATGCAAGTAAACATGTACACACATACATACATACATATGTATGTATGTATGGCTGTGTGTATTTACATTTGTATGCATGAATGTATGTATGTATGCATATGCATGTGTGTATGCAGTAAATATTTAATGATGTTTTTGAAAGGAATGCGCACACTTCCGTTTAACGTCTAGGCGCACATCATCATTACGAACGAACAGCATCATCGTCAACGGCAACATGACCGACCGACCATAAACACCACCAGCAACTACAACAACAACATCACAACACGCAGGTAGTCCGTCGTCAGTCACAAGAAGTTGAAAAGGAAAATATCTTGTTTTCTTCTTAATTTTTTTTTAAGAAGAGGTATAGGTACAACGAGATCGGTAAAACTCTCTAAATATACTCGTATGTATGTATGTATGAGTGTGCGTGTATCTATGTATGTATGTGCATAAATCCACATGTGGGTATGCATGCAAGCACCTTATGCATACGGATCGGGGATGTAAAATCAGATTTACAAATTGAACCAACTTTCAAGAAAATTTTACTGTTTTCAGTACGATTGTAACAAATTCTTTATTGTTACATATTTTATTTTTTCGACTAACTGAAAACGTACGTAAAATTCATTTGTGCATTTGGGAAAATTACTTTAAAAAAAATATTAATTCCCACCAAAAAATTTTCAAGATTTTGTAATGACTTACAAAGTAACGAGTGGTACTTATTTATCTACTTATTTTATGTGCATAATAATGACTGTCCTGTAACGAATAAAATAACAACTTATTTATATCATTGCGTGAAAGTATTTATTGTAGTACTTTCCATTTAATAAAAAAATTTATTGATCGTGTAAATGATCTTAGAAAACAACATCTTTGGTTTACTATAATTTTTATTGCAAAATTTAAGTATTTTAGCATATTCTTCAATATACAGTCGAACTTCCATAACTCGAATCACCATTATCCCACAAAAAACTTCGACTTACGGAGATTTCGAGTTACAGAATTGTATGTGATGTGTTCTTTTAACGCTACTGCCTACCAAATAGTTCGAGTTAGAGAAGTTCGAGTTATGGAAGTTCGACTGTACATACATACTTTCTTTGTTAAATTATGAGTTTTAACTAGAGTTTCTACGCGGGAAAAAAATCCCGGGAATTCCCGGGAATCATTTTTTTTACAAATCCCGAGAAATTTGCAACGGGAATTTTCGGGAATTTAATATATCCGTTTTTGGAATGACTTGAAGCATTACAAAATATTTTCAACCTAAAAAGTCTTTATAGGAAATAGTATCTAGATTGGCAGATGTAGTTGGAATTACCATCCATGCTATAACTCAAAGCATATGAATTTATTTGTTTTTGTTTTGTGTTTTAAATATTGTTATTCGTGAAATGAACGAATAAAGTTGTTTTGTTTTTAATTTGAATGTTGTATATTTTTTCATAAAATTATATTTTTTATTGAGGTCATTTAATTAAATTCATATGTTTTTGAATTTCCCGGGTATTCCCGGTAATAAAATATTTTACTTCTCAATTCCCGGGAAATGGAATAGTTCGGGAAATTAGAAACCCTAGTTTTAACAATCCCAAAAAAAGTACAAGTTTTATAATTTTGTTACAAAATTATATTTAATAAAAAAAGGCCAATTAACTTTTGAATAATTTTAGGCAAAAAGTAATCTACAAAATTTAGCATATTTAGAAGCAAAAAATAACCCATTAAATGTTGAATACTTTTAAGCAATCAATAATCTGTTAACTGTAGGATGTTTGTAGGCAAAAATTATAGCGTACCGCATACTTTTTGAACTTTTCAAACAAAACTAATGGGTTATTCAGTCAAATTATAAGTACTTACGGCTGGAGAGTACCTACATACACTTTTTTGATTTCTAGTAGGCAAAGTTTTTTGCTGGGAATAATTCCCTGCAGCATCGTTTTCATATAGAGTATGAATCTCTCTAGTTCACATACAGTAAATATTATGGCGGAGTATACTAAAGAATTTTTTTCACTGCATCTAAAATATTTAAAAACACAACTTTGCACTTAAAGACATTTCATATGAAAACCAAAATTTGTATATATCTTACTACAGAAACTCGCGATTGCAAAATTTCCCTTCATGGGGAATTTGACATTTTAATCACGATAGGGGTGAGTTTGTTCCTCTCTTTAGTTTTTATTATATTTTGGTACGAATATACCCTTTCCACAATTGCATATGAATGTGGAATAGATAATTTTCCCCTAGCAATTCTTGAAATATCGAAAAACATCGATTCACTTACTTCAAAAAATATTTTACATTAACACCCTTAAATAGCGAATAATATCCTAATTTTATACTGGATATAACGAATGATAAAGAAAAAATCACGAAATAAAAAACAAAAACTTGCAAGAATCATATTTTTAACATTTAGCTCTACTTTATATAGCGAATTTTTTGATAAAGGTGTGCTCTGTATAACGAATGGCAAAAAAAAAATTTAAACAAAATATACAGCAGCATTTTTGCAAAAAAAAAAAAAAAAATTGTGGTACCGTTTGTTTGTACATATTTGGTAGTTTATTTCAAAAAAATAAACGCCCTCATTCTTTTTATTGTATTGTATCATGTCCACAGTTATAAAAGTTAAAATAACACTTGAAAAAAACTGCGATATAACGAATTTTTCGGTATAACGAATGGGCCTGACATTATATCGTTCGTTATACCGGAATTTGCCTGTACATACATATTTGCATACATACATATGTTGTCGTTTCTTAAAGACTTACAGGCTTAACTATTTATACAAATTATTAAGACTTTACGAGTATACAGGCTTAATAAGCAAAATTTTGTGTGGAAATCTGTCTTAAAACACCTTTATAAAGGTCCTTAATAATTTTTATAAATAAGGCTCTTAATGATTTCTACATCACCCAGCGCTCGAAAATTATACTTATAGACTTAATATTTTTGTACCCCTTGTAGAATGTACATAATATAAAGGAAAAAATAATTCAATAGTGCTATGGTACTTTTGACTTTCAAATAGTGCTAAATAAAAAAGTACAATTATACCAACTTTCCATCCCTGATACGGATGTGTGTGTATGTAGATATGTATGTAGCTGATACATACATACATATGTATTTCGACTCAATCCGATCCCAAAACATTTCAGACTTTGATGATTTGTTTGGCTGTAGGGTTATGTGTGTGGAATGTGTGTACATATTGTTTATGGGATATTAGGACAGAGCGCAACACGGCAAGTAGTGAACACACACACACACACAATACATTAAAAAGTCTAACTGCCAGATTTTGCTAAAGGTACATATTTCATATTTCTATTGCTGTGGTGTTAAGAATGATTCAATATGTTCGTTCTCGCCACTTAAAATTGTATTGAATTTTTTGATCCGATCCGTGAGTCTGTGCTCCGCCCGACTATTGCGTTCAAGTTTGTTTTTAATAAGAATTCAAACGTTAAATAAGAAACATCATCATTATCATCATTACTGCAGCGTTAATCACTTGTTTTTTTTGTTCTCTTTTCTTTTTGCTTGTGTTTCGGAAATATCGCAATGGTGACTTCAGTTCCGTCAGCGCGTTCAATAAATAAGCTGCTCCCTTAAGAGAAAAATAAAATGGAAATACGCACGGGTGTAAAACAAAAATCTTGAAGAAAGCGAAATTTTCATGATACCTATAAAAAAATTTTTGTGGATTTTGTTAAACTAAAATCAGTTTTTGGCGATAGATTTTCGTGTAAATATTTGATTATTCATTTCATTCTTATAACATTTCCACAAAAATATTGTGTGGGTTGATTTTTTTTTTTTTGTGAATTTTAGATATTTTTAATTTATTTATTTGTTGGCAACCAAAACTGGAATGTGGCGGATATGATTGTTTATTTATTTGTTTTCTATTTTTTTGTGTGCTATTCCGCTTTATCGTTATAATTTCCTATATGTATCTAGTGTATGCAACCGCGTTGCTTGATGTTTTGTTGATATTTACAGACATACAAACGAGTAAATTCATACATACATATGTACATACATACATGTACATATGTACATATGGATGTGTTCTTACAAAAATAAATATTCTGAAAAAGAGAAATATTCAATTTTCTTAAACGGAAGTAACTTAAGCAATACATTTGTTAATTTGTTGATTTGGAAAAATCGAAAGCATAACGAAAAAAAAAAATACTTCTCTACTCGTATACAAACAAATCGTTGCTAAGAGTGCGCCATTTATAGAGTTTATGATTGTGATAAAAATAAAAGCATAAAGTTCTTTGTCAGACGTGGCTTTTAAATATTTTCGGCAATCCTACATCGTTAATAGAATGTGTAGATATATCAATATAGGCAAACGACTAATCAAAATTTAGATACATGAAAATACAATAACACTGGTTTACAAAATTTAAACGTGATCCTGCATTTAAAAGTGGTTGCGATTAAAATAATCCATAACTTGTTTGAAAGGCTACAAAATTACGCGTCGGATAAAAAAATTGCTGAGTTATAGGTTTTCAATCTTATGAAATTTTATGCGTTTTTCGCCAATTGTTTTTTTTTTAACAAATAGGTAATAACAAAAATTATGTAATTATTTCGAAGCCCACAACACCTTCATCAGCGTGCGGTGTGGTGTTATGTTTAAATTTTTAAATTGAAATAAAATACGAGAATTGCTATGAATGCTGTGCTTAAAACATAATTTAGTAATAGTACTGTTCATTGTTATTTGTTAATTTTAAAACATATATTAATATGCCTTAAGTTCTACCTATAATATTCATTTTTATTGATGTTAGCAGACTTACGTTATATTCTTTTATTACATGTGTTACTTTTATTAATCTTTTATTATTAATTAATTGTATTACAAAAAAAACTTGTTTTAATGAGTCATAAATTCTTATCTGTCATAAGAAATATTGAGATCGCACCCTAAATCAGGGATCATAAAAGACCAAGTTGCTTCTTCATACATAGTTCTCAATTTTATGTCCATATGTACATAGGTACATACATATGTATGTACATATGTAGTATATACAATATTTACATATGTGTGTATGAACGTTGCCTGCCCTTAATCAGAAGTAGTCACAACTCAAAATTAATCAAAATCATATTTTTTACAGGGAAAAAATACTGTAATGCCTGCAACAAAAAAATTGCTGAATTGTAATTTACTGCACTGTGATTAAAAACTAGAAAATTTGTTTGAATTTAGCAATTTTATAAACATACATAATTTTAATAACAAATAAATCAATCATTTAAAATATGGATAAAAGCAGTAAAAAACTTAAACTTAAAACATAAAATAATCAATTTCAATAAATTTTTAAAAAAATATTTTACTGAATAAGTAAAATAATAATTTGGGATTATTAGTGCGTTAACAAATGTTAAACTTAAAACAGAAAAGTTTAGGAAAGTTTGCAGATGGACCGATAATGAATATTTTAGAATATTTATAGATTTAGTGGCAGTTTTTATAAAACGAGAGAGAGAGAGAGAAAGAGAGCATTTTCGTTCAAATATTCATGTTAAAAGCAATAATAACAATAAAATGTAGTATGTATGTATGTATGTGCAAATTTTATTAAAACATAAAATTCGTAAGTTCAAGTAAAATGTTAAAGGCTCTAAGCTTAAATTAGACGTGACATAGCCATAACGCCATAGCCATAACCAAACCAGAATTCAATTGGTTTCTATGGTGAGAGTTATGGCGAGTCTCTCTCACTCTCACCATAGAAATCAATTGAATTTTGGTTTGGTTATGGCTATGGCGTTATGGCTATGTTACGTCTAATTTGAGCTTAAAGGACGTGCCATAACCATAATTAACTGTCCAAATTTCCCAGAGTTAATTAGAAAATAATGACCATTGTGCGTTGATTAATTTAAAACAAGACCATGGATAAAAAAACTCGGTGGCGAGTTATTTATTATTCCTTGAACATTTTTCTTAATAGTAAAAAAATAATATTTAGGGCCTGTCCCACGAAATAGTGAACGTTCGATTTGTTGCACACTTACATACATTTAAAACAACAACAAATTTTAAATATTTTGTTGTTGTTTCAAATGTAAGTGTGTGACAATCCGAACGTTGTCGACATCGTGGGACAGGCCCTAAGTATTGTGCTACAGAACAGCTCTTGCAAATATTGTTCAATTTCCTTAAGAGTTTTGGAATTTTCGTATTCAAGCTCCGAATTGAAATTTTCCAAACTTATTTTTTTAATAAACCATTATTAATTGTGATAATAATTGTATAGTTGCCTAGTTTTAATAAATAAATATTTAATTGAGAAAAAAACATATTTGTTATAAGATATTTATTTTCTTTCTTTCTTTTATTTACAGAAAACGTTATTTGGTAATTGTCTTTATGGTGATATTTTTTATTTAAAATATAAATGTGGTCATTATTGAAGAAAGCAAGAAATAAATACTTTAAAATTTGTTAAATTGAATTCAAAATGAAAATGCTTCCAGTACAATTATCGTTGAATCCGCCTTTGGGACTGTGGAGCGACATGTTGTGGCGCTGTCCTCCCGCACCGCCAAGTCAATTGGCCGAATTGAAAACACAATTACCACCTTCGTTGCCATCAGATCCCCGACTTTGGAGTCGTGAGGATGTGGCGGTATTTTTGCATTTTTGTGAGCGTGAATTTGACCTGCCCAAAGTTGATTATGATCTCTTTCAAATGAATGGCAAAGCATTATGTCTGCTAACACGTGCCGATTTTGGCCATCGCTGTCCCGGTGCCGGAGATGTCCTACACAACGTTTTGCAAATGTTAGTGATTGAATCGCACATGATGCAGTGGCATTTGCCCAATAGCCCGGTGACTCCCACTAGTCGCTATCCCTTATCGCCGCACAGTCATCCACCCACACCCACATGGCCTCCAATCGGCCCACCAGAAAGTGCCTTTCATCAAACCTCACACTTAACTCCACATCATTTTATGACACCGAATTCAGTTACACTAAGTCCCCCGCCTTCCGTAGATTCACAAGCCAGTAGCCCGCCTCAAAATCAGGAACAACAAAATGGTTCCACCAACCAATCTACTAGCAACAGCAGTAGTAGTAGTAGTAGCAGTTCCAGCAGCACTACCAGCTCGTCATCAGCTGTTACAGCAGCAGCTGTTGCAGCGCTAAATACTACAAATGCCTTCAATTCGTTGAACAAAAACAATCTCAATAATAGCACAGGCCAACAACATTCAGATTCAGACGAGGAGAGCTATTCTGAACCTCCCACATCAAATAGCGGGATTGTTAATTACGCCAATCATAGTTACTCCGTCGCAGCGGTAGCTCAATATAACAACAGTCCGCCTACAACACCAATTCTAAAGGATATGCCACAAAGTCTTAAGCAACAAATTAAAAATACATTTGTGAATTCTTGGTCTCAACAGCAACAGCAGCAGCAGCAACAACAGCAGCAGCAACAACAGCAGCATCAGCAACAGCAACATCAGCATCAACAACAGCAACAAATGGCCCTTGAGCAAAAGCTGCCGCAAGGTGGTTCCGTATCGGCACCAACTACTCCCAGCTACGTTCAGCCGGTAAAAAGGGAATTCTTTCCGGAAAAAACTGACAACCGTTATATGCAACCAGTAAAACGTGAATTTTTTCCCGAAACTACAGAACCAAATACAAGTAAGTTTAATTCGTAATTTAAGCTTGAGGTACTTGAGATTTATAAAGAAAAACTTCTATAATAAACCTCATTTATTGTCCAATATTATTACTTTTCTAAACATTGTTGAGGTAAGGCTCCAGGGGGTCGGTGTTAAGGATCTTTTTTTTTCGGTTTAGAAAATGTATACAGAAAATTTTGTAAGAAGCGTTACTCAGAAAGGTACAAAAACTCCGAAAATAATGAATGAGCCCTACTCTATAATTCGAAACCAAAGGAAATGCTTTCGAATTGTTATGTTAATAGCATACAAATTATAAAGAATATCCTTTCGTTCCGAGATCAGAGTAAATCCTCTGTTCCCAGAGATTTTTTCCCGTATTTCTTGTTGTCCTATTTTAAAGAATCATTTTAAACTTTCTGCTTACAACAGAAGAATTTTATTCACTGAAAAAATTAATTCCTTGGCAATTATTTCCCGAGGAATATTTAAAATTAAGCCGATTCATTTTTGTTATATAATTTTAAACGATTATTATTTCCTTTAAATAT
Source organism: Tachina lurida (assembly GCA_944452675.1). NCBI lineage: Eukaryota > Metazoa > Arthropoda > Insecta > Diptera > Tachinidae > Tachina > Tachina lurida. The sequence goes on along the minus strand of OX101753.1, from coordinate 166,399,341 downwards.
TGTTGTTAATTTTGAATAGATTTTCAAGTAGCATTTGATATATTGCCAAGCAAATTCATCCAAATAGGAGTCTCCAAGAGTATATACATACATACATATATTCTCCACCAGTTCTAAAAGTATTCTATGGGCTCAACCCGTTTCAAAAATCACCGATTTTAATATTCAAATCGTATTAAAAACTTTTTAATGTTAATTAAAACAAAATTTTTAATCATTATTTTTTTTTCAGATGGGCGCTTATTATGGGATTTTCTGCAGCAATTGCTAAACGATCGCAATCAAAAATATAGTGATTTAATTGCATGGAAATGTCGTGACACGGGAGTTTTTAAAATTGTCGATCCAGCCGGTCTGGCAAAATTGTGGGGAATACAAAAAAATCACTTGTCCATGAACTATGACAAAATGTCACGGGCCCTACGTTACTACTACAGGGTCAATATTTTGCGTAAGGTTCAAGGCGAACGTCATTGTTATCAATTCCTGCGCAATCCGACAGAATTGAAAAATATTAAAAATATTTCCCTATTGCGTCAATCGGTTAATCAAAATCAAAATAATGCAAACAACTCCAATAATGCAAATAACAATAGCAACAATATTGCTGGCAATCATAATTCTTCATCTCCAATAACATCATCTCCTTCGACAAATGCTACAAACTGGGCTATGCCGGTTCAACACCCAGGAAGCAACCAACAACAAACTTCCCAACGGTCATCGTCAGCACAAGGCAATAACAACAACAACAATCACTTAACTCTACCAAATGGAATTTCTACTGCCGCCGCTGCTGTAGCTGCTGCAGCAGCTGCTGCCTATGGCCCTCCGCCCTCTTCGCCCTTATTCATGCACGCCATAAATGGTGCCTTCCACTATCTGTCTTCCAATGGTGTACCACCAAACTCACCCGCAGCTTTACCGACCACACCAAATGAGAAATTCCAATTTAATATGGTTAAGCCAGAGCAGAACCAGACTTCCTCTCAAAACAATCCCACATCCGAGGAGATGAAACCAACCGACTTGAGTCTGTCCGGAAATAATGGTTTAAATGCCAACGAAAAAAGGCCCTATTCCAGCCCATCAGCGAATGACGACTGCTTCCCGTAAGTGTTTTTCATATCAATCAAAACAATTGCAATTTATTTTAAATATTAACTTTTATTTTGTTATTTTGTTAATTTTCAGATTAATACGCAATGCTGATGGGTTAACCACAATTAAGTTGATACGCTACAATGACAATGATGCTCAAGTTGCTAACGATGCAAATGATAACTCTCACCAGCAGCAAAAATGCAACACACCCACACCCATGGACAGTGAATCTAGTGAAATGGATTCAAGTACTTCCCATGACGTCATGAGAGCAACCGATTTGAGGAAGTAGAAATTTCCAATTCACTTGAAAGAACTTCAGATCGACAATATCAATCATGTGTCTTCAAAAATCACACCACACCAACTTCATTCATGTCGCATGAAGGTATTACAGAAATGTAAAACAAACAAATAAACAAATTGCATAATTATAGTACCTCATTATTATTATACATAATAGAAAAAGATAACAAAAAAAATTCACATGTTCAAAGGTCTGTCTATATTCTATCGTCTACAAAATTTGCCTACTTTAGCATAATTGTAATTCATTTTTTAATTACAAAAAATTTGTTTTTTTTTCAAAATGAGGTTTTTACAAATACTTACATACATATGTACATATTTAAGATTGTTAGTAAATAAGAAATGTGCCAATTTTTCATTTATCATTTAAAACCATTATTAAAACCATTTAGTAATTTAACAGCATCATCATCAATCAGCCACCCACAGCCTCTGCAGAAATTGTCTTGTGAGATGAAATGAAAATTATGGAAATGATGTAGTATTTAAGTTAAGCCAATTTTTACAGCACAGCCAATTACTTTCTATTATTTAACGCAACCGTACGTACATATGTACTATTTCAAAAAATAAAAAATATTTTAGCAATATTTTCCTTAATTCAATCTCTGTTAAATGGGGTTTACCTACCAAGTGCCACCATACACACAAAAACATACATATTAGCATTTTTTTTTTAAATTTATTTTCTATTAACCGAGAGAAATATTTTTATTTATTAATTTAAAAGAAAAGCTTTTTTTTGTCTTCTCAGCTTTAACAAATTTAAAATTTTTTTTGTTTTAAATTTATTTACATTAAAAATTAAATAATTGCAAACGAATGTGATAACAAAAGTTATAATAAAATTGAAAAAATATAAAATTAAAATAAGTATATAAATAGAAGCAGAATAAATATTTTACAACTCAAGTGAATATTTGAAAAAAAGTATGTGTGCATTTGTACATATTTATTTATACATATGTATATGTATGTATATTTTTTTAACTTGTCCTAAAGTTTTGTTTGTTTTTGGCCGGCAAACACATACATAATTGGCTTCATTGCAAAAATATTTTATTTGTCTATATTTAGTGCGAAGTATCAAGTGACATTTTGAAAATGTTAAACAAGGAAGACGGACGTTATTATTAAATGTCAGTTTAGACTTCTGGCTCTAGCTACATATATCAATCATACTACAGTTTGTTGCCAAGCCTAGCTTTGGCGAAATGAAGAAAGATATTTTGTTATTTATAAATATAAATATAATTTATTGTTTCAATTTTTATTGTTAATCAATCCCCCTTGGCTTCCACAGAACATTCGTTCTTAATATACAAAAAAAAAACATATATTTTTTATTTTAAGTTTAGCAAAAAAAAAATATATATACATATATAAACCAATATTGCTTTAATTTCATAAATAATAGTTTTAAAAATAGTTATTAACTCATTAAACGTATTTATATTTAAAACAAAAATTTAATATGCATACTTATATGTATGTAGTATGTCTTTTTGTTTTTAAATACTTTTAAAATTTCTTTTAAATATACATACATACATACTAAAGTCCTGCACAAGACTATTGATAAGACCTTTCAAGACATGCATAATTTTTTAAACGCTTTACTACAGCGAAATATTCTAAAACAAACGCTAAAAAACACTGTTGGCAAGACAAATAACTCAAAAGAAATCTTGCCAACAGTGTTGTTTAGCGTTTGTTTTAGAATATTTCGCTGTAGTAAAGCGTTTAAAAAATGTCGTATGTCTTGAAAGGTCTTATAAATGGTCTTGTGCAGCTCAATAATACATACATACAACTAGATTTAGTAATAACATATAAATATGTAGTAATAAAATATGTAAATACAGCAGATGAAGAAAAAAATCTTTATATACAATATCGTAAATAATGTATATTTTTATTAACATAATACAATTTTTACACATAGTTTTACATAAGAAAATAAAAAAATAAATAAAATAAAAAACTATAAAATATTTATATTTACATACATACATACTTTCATATAAAATAGAATTCATCTACATATTTACAATTTACACAAGACTTGATAATTTTCTTTTTCTCGAAATAGCTGCTTCAATTTAATAGTTCATATACATACATATGTAACTGTATTACATTTTAACGAACAAATTACAAAAGATTAATAAAAAAAATAAATTTTAAAGTAAGTAGCCGAGAATAATGTAAGTGACTTATTTCTGTATCAAATGATATTTGTGTTGCAGGTTTTATTCCGAATTCAAGTAACAAAGTTATAGCCACGAAGACTGGCGTATAAACATTTAAGGTTGTCAATTCTCTGGTTACAAGCGATAACAGCGTAAGTCAAAAAACCACTTATACCATCGAGCCTTATTTTCGATTTTATCGTAAGCGACATGTTAACGAAAATAGACTTTTTTAATTGAAATTAAAATTTTATGGGCTTACCTACCCATAGTTTAGAATTATCAAAATGCCAAAATTTTTGACAACTTTTATGATACAGAACTTCTACATTTTTTTCTATATAGACTTCAAGAATAACTTTTTGGATGTACTCAAAAAATTATCGTTACCTTAATATAAAAAGGACCTAACTCGTTAATTTTTTTGAAGTCGAGTTTTTTTGTATGTTTCGATAGAAGAACATTTTGGGTCTAATTTTGTAAAGCGCTTAGCGTTGACAAAAGGCCCTATTATGAGTTGCATTCGATTTTCGATCTTCGCTGGGTATCGAACATGGAAAATCGAATGTTAAATTCATATTATGAGCATCGAAAATTTCGTTGAGCAACGAATTTTCTATCGAACAGAATTTAGCTTTCGATGAATTTTTTAATAAGAAATTTTGTTTAAAAATCTAAATGTTAAACAAGTTTTATTTTTAGGTACACAAACAAGAATTATAATCTATTTTTGTCAATTTTATTTACAATAACGAGATTCTTTGTCGAATGCTCGTCATAATACCAAATGACAATTCGTTCGATCAGTACTTTCGACTACAGTCGAAGATCGAAAGTTGCTCATAATAGGGGCCAAATTTTGTCAGTTTTTCTTCTGTAATTTAAATTTTTTCCATACAAAATTTGTCAACGCTTGGCGTTGCGTTTTACAAAATTAGGTCCCTAGTGTATCGAAAAATGTAAAAATATCTATTTCCAAAAATAATGAGTTAGGGTCTTTCCATATTAAGGTAACGTATGTATGTACAAACTTTAAACTTTAACGACTTCTTCTTCCATGAACAAAACATATCGTCGCCTCAGAATAGGTTTAGCCCATATGCCACAAATTTGGAGTGGAGAAAAACAACAAAGAAGGTTTACATGAAGTTTTCTCAAAATATACCATACGGATTTCTTTTGTATTTGCAGCACGGCTTCCGATACATGTTTTGAAAAAAAATGTAAATTTTTGTGAACGTTCATGAATTAAGTTAGAAGTTAAGGATAGATTTTGTAAATTCAAACGAATTTTTCGTTTTGAAATTTGTATGGAAAAAATAATTTTTGAAACGAATTTTCGTTTTTTTTCATATAAATTTGAAACGTTTAAAAACGAAATTTTTTACAAAATCTGACTATTAATATTATACCCCTTTTAGACACGGAAAGTTTTCTTTGCAAAGTCTTAATTCAGCTGTGTAAAAGACAGAGAGACGAATACTATCTCTTTCTGTCCTACCAGTTGAATTAAGACTTTGCAAATACCCCTTTTACATACGGAAAGTTTACTTTGGTAAAGTCTTAATTCAGCTATGAGAAAGACAGAAAGAGATAGTATTCCTCCCTTTCTATCACACAGCTGAATTAAGACTTCGCAAAGCAAACTTTGCGTATCTAAAAGGGGTAAAAGTAAACTTTGGCTTAATATAAAAAGGGCGTATCCCAATTTTTTTCGATCCTTCGTCCTTGAAGATCTTCTGAGTCAAGGACTTATGGCCACTTGAAAATATGATATTGGCCCAAAGAAAAAGTACAGGCTGTCTTGTGCAAGAAGGAGAAGAAAACTCTCTCAAGACACTGAAAAGTGAATTTTGATCAAATTATAATACAATTGTGAACCTATTAATCGAAATTCCAACTAAATATTTTGAGATACACTCAAATTGTAATCAAAATTTTGAAAATAAAGAAAAATACGCAAATAATAATACCACTTAAGTTAGATTGTTCATTCATTTACTTTTTATTATTAATCAAACAGTTTTGTAAAAATATTTCTAATACAAAATTTATTTTCTAATAGCCCATTTAGACTGATACGAAATTAAGTACATACATAATTTCAAGCTAAAATTACGAACGAAATCAAGTCTTCATACTGGTACTGAATGACATTTGAGTTGATTTCGCAAACATCAGATACATTAGGGCAGATAATTAATAAGGCAGCATGTATTATTATTAGCAATTTTTTAAACATTTATTTATGTTCAAATCCACAATATAGATAGATGGCTTAATCGATGATAAAAAGTGTATCGTTACCTTAATATAGAAAGGCTCTAAGTCATTATTTTTTGAAATCGAGAATTTTGCATTCTCTGGTACATTAAGGGCCTAAATTTGTAAAACGCAACGCTAAGCGTTAAAAATTTTTATATGGAAAAAATTTAAATTTACAAAAACAAAACACACACAAAATTTGTCAACGCTTGGCGTTGTGTTTTACAAAATAAGGGCCTAAATGTTTCTGTATCGAAATATACAAAAAACTCGATTTAAAAAAGAAACGAGTTGGGGCCTTTCTATATTAAGGTTGCGGGTATGTATGTATGCTGTTTGATTACTTAAACCTACAGTTACTAGCTAAGAAAAGACTGTTAATTAGGACGTTTAGAGTGCAGAATACTTTACTCTGATTTTAAGTTATTTTTAGATAATAATTCTTTCAATACATCTCTACAATACGCCAAAAGGCTCGAAGTTTTTCTTCTCGTGCGTTTAGTAATTCCTTGTGACATCGCTGGAGTATCAGCTTTATATTTTCGTTGTTGAAGAGCTATTCTATTATTTACAAGTTCGGACTTATTCACCACTTTATAATGCATTAGCATCATCCCAGTTACTGCTGCTATTTCGTCTTCTGAATGATCGCTTTTTTTAGAAATGACTACGAAATTCTATACAAACAATCGTTTTAAATAATAATGGTAATATTTGAAACTTACTTTCATCCTCTAGCTGTGTTAAAAGCTTCTCTTCCTCTACTATCACACGGCCTGTGGCAACAGACTGTTCATAGGAGTAATATTTGGACATTTCTGTTTCAGCAAAGTTCAACGTGCAACTGTTTAATTTTCTGGCAGTTACACGACAATTTACTAAAAGAATTTTCATTTACCTGTATGCTTAATTTGTTTCTTAATGTTAATCACTGAAATTACCTGCCCGCAATTAATAAATGTTCCATACGCATGAGTGTATGTATTATTTTTGTACGTAGGTTTGGCATGTTTTTAAGTAGAAGTAATTAGTATTGGAATTTCAGGAAAAGTAAGAAATATTCAACAGTTAGATTTGACCGTAGACCTAAGGCATGTGTTTGTATTTGTTTTATAATCAAAATAAATTTGATTTTTTCAAGGACATTTAAGTAACAATAAAAATGAACATTTTTACCTAATCGAATTAAATTTAAATTAATATTAAGTATTTATCTACGGGTGAATTTCAAATAGTTTAGCGACTTCATTTAGGTCATCATATTTTTTGTTTTGATTTATAATAGTACGTGCTAGCCCTACACGATTGAAAATATTCCATAATAAAATTCCAACAATTTTTTCATCTTTCAGATAGAATACTACACCTCGCCCATATTCGAGATTTTTTGGGTCCCCAGACTTACTTGAAGGAGAATTCGAATGTGGCGGATCTACTTTCGGTTTTGTTTCACTCTTTATTGGTTTCTCATTTTGTTGTTCGGCAAGATTGTCTATTCTTTCCTTGTCTTCGGTAGGTAGTGCAAAAACGCCCACTGTTGGTAGGGATGAGTCTACTAGGCCGATTCCTTCATAACCGATTTCAGGTCCCAAATCGGACCAAAACATACTTTGGTGGGAGTAGGCCTTTTCTGAAATAAAAAATAGCTTTATGTATTCCAAAAACAATAATTTTCTGAGCTTACTTTTTCCGACCATGTTTTCGCCCGCCAAACGGCCTGAAACAACGGAGTGATCATGATGTTCGACACGTCTTCTACCCAATAAAGGATCATAAAAGCAAGAGGCATCTCCAGCCACAAATAAATTCCGGCGCGCTTCTAGTTCAGCATTAACAACAAAACCACCTAAATTGTTATCAATTTCTAAACCAGAAAGGCTTGCCAAGTTAGTGTTTGCTTCGCAACCCACACAAACAACAACCTTTTTAATACAATAATGTATATAATATGTACATTAATATTAACGGATTAGCTATTTGAATGTGAATACTTACTACGTCAGATACAATTGTTTCACCCGTGCTTAATGTTAACCTTATAGAAGAATCATCTCGAGTTGCATTTTTAACAGAAGCATTTGGTAGTATACAGACTCCCTGTAATTCCATTTTTTCCATGGTCCACTTGCTCAGATAATCTGGCAATACCTTCGACATATTCCCGTTTTCTGGAAATATTTGATAAATTCGTGAACCATTTTCATCTTTTGAATAATTAGCCAATGAACAGGCAAGTTCGCTTCCAATGAAGCCGTTGCCAACAATAGCAACATTCTTTTTGCAATCAACGTAGCTTTTAAGACGCTCAAAATCATCAGGGGTTCGATATACCATCACTTTATCTTGAACTCCGGGGGCAGCATTTGTAAAAACTGGCAACGATTTAGGTGTACAACCAGTTGCTATTAAACATTCGTTGTAACTTATTTCGTAACCATCACTTAAAGTGATTATTTGCTTAGCCGGATCAATCTTTTTAACTTTGAAACCTTGAGCAACAGCTATGCCTCCTTTCTCGCTTTCAATTAACTTCTCTGGATCGACAAAAAATTCTTCTGGTTCAAAGTATAGACTGCGTTCACCGCCGGACCATTGCTTAAATCTGTAATCATTTGTTAGTGGTGTATCTTTTGCCGAGTACCATAGTTCTTTTGAAAGTGGAGGCCGCATATAAGGATTGCGATTTTCATCTGTTATGATAAGAACCTTTTAAATATATATAATTAGCGAAAATTTACTTCGAGTTTATAATTTAAGCAATACCTTCTTACCTTAGCCCTAGCATCATTAGATTTTATTGCGCGGAATGCTGAAAATGATGCTGTTCCACCGCCAATTAATAAATATGGTACATGTTTAGGTAAAGACTGAGAATTTGCTGGCTTTGTTCGATGTATTTCTTTCAATCTATCACTACTATCTTTTATATTTTTATCTTTCATAAAGTAGTAAGCCTGAAATAAGAGCAGTCAATAGTTTGCACGTTGTTTATCTTATGTGATTTACTTACTAATCCACCAAGACCTAATGCTGTCGCCAAAGCAAGTAAAACTTTTTTTCCACCACTACCACCATTTTTATTTGGACTATCACTTAAATTTTCTTTAGCAAATTTAGTGGTTTCAGAACCTTTTTGTTCCATATTTTTTTGACTTACATTACAATTAACAGCTCTCAATACTTCAGCGTTATACGAAACCTTAGGCCGACGCTCTCCCTGAATGAAATAATTGTTGTTAGAACTTTTAATCATTTTCAACAAAACACACAGATTGTTTTATTACCGTTGCAAAAGATGCATTGTGCACAAAATACTTTTGAACTGGAATACAGGACAATTTAATAACAATTTTTGATTTCACAAAATTTCCTTCACATAACCTCAACACATAATCATGTACCATCTACTCACTTTCATCCTTATGAGCTAACACTAGCATTGGATTCCTGTTGGCTATCAAAAATACACGTCTGCATAAGTGCAAATTTATTCTTTTAAGACTACAAATGCTCATTTTTTTGTTTGGGTTAAATGCTTTTTATTAAAAATAGAATAATAAATAGATGATATCAGTCCTCATATGACAATATTTTCCAAGAGTTTCTGCCTGATATTTTAATCTGTCCGGTGTAGAGACGGGCGCGTGTCATGCTTGTATCGTGACACGAACACGCACGACCCAACATGAAGTGTTTGTGACAAAAATGACACGACAAACACGAAACGAATTTAGATGTAAAATATGCATGGATGGATTTCAAGTAGAGAAAAAATTTAATATTTTGTATCGTCAACTACACAACACCATCATATTTGCTTATATTGTATGTGAATCTGTAGCTTAAAGTTCTGTACGTAAGCCGATATATTATTAAATGTAGTGTCAGATACATGGTGTAATTATGCAGGTGATTGCGTAAGGGTTTTTATACAAAAATACGGCAACCATAGCTGTGTAAAGAACCGAAGAATGTCAAAAGCACAAAAATAATTGTCCCAAAACCAAATCGAAGTTTTTGACATTCTTCAGCTACAAAGCACATAGAGCAAAAATTATCAGCTGAAGTAGCGCTGCCACCTGGTTAGATACACCTTGGGCAGATGGTACATATCAGCTGGAAGTGCCAACTTGGTGCCATATTTAAAAAGCGACTCTTAAAAAAATCAATTAAATTTTCTGATTTTCAAACACCATACCATTTCGTGCGTGTTTTGCAGTATCGTGTTGACAAAATTCTTGCGTGCGTGTTGACAGTTTTGGGATTCATGTCGTGTTGGAAAAATTCAACACGCGCCCATCTCTATTCCTGTGACAGATATTCAAAGGAGAATGATATCACGATGTCGTTTTTCATCAGAGATGGAAAGGCTGCTTCCCAATTGCACACTTGCTTATGCAAACGGGCAGATTGCATAGTGTGTAGTCTTGTATAAGGTTGCATTCGAAGTTTCAAAAACATCGAAATATTTTTATGTTTCAGTCGTTAAGCAGCTCTGGATCGAAGAACATAATTTCGCGTCATCGTAATTATTTCTTAAGTGCGGTCAGGCTTAGTTCTGTTGTTAGGCCTTCGAGAGATTTTCGTCTCGCTCGCAATGGTTGACTGATCTGCCACGGACAACCGTATAATCTTGCGGTTTTTTGTGGAATTTCTTTAACTACCACGTTGCTACTTCCTATGTGAAGGCATAGGTCGTACAGTCAGTCACGGAACTTTTTTGGAAATACTGTTAATAACATCTTGGGCATATGGTCTAGTTACTCCGCCCATATTCGTGCAACACCATACTATGCAAATTTACTTTGTATAGTATGTTTAATAAATAAATAAATAAATTTTTATGTTAAGTAGTGTAGACTTCTCAAGTTAATGCTTTTTTTTTAATTTAAAACATTGTTAGTGCATTTGTTTTAACAACTCATTTACAACAATTTTTCATGTCAGGAGGAGACGTAGCTGCAACCAAACGTCCAATAAAGGCTCAGTTACCCGACGGTAATGTAATGTAAAAGTAACGTAGGAAAAAGCTGATCGATATTTTTATATGAGAAGTAGGTTACGTTACATTGCATCTTATAAAGGCCCGATTGTAATGTAAAGCAACTGCAACGTAGAAAACAGCTGATCGATATTTTTATATGAAAAGTGGGTTACGTTACCTTACATCTTGATAACCATTTTCATTACTTTTCACATAACAATATCGATCAGCTGTTTCATACTGTTGCAGCTACTTTACATTACAGTCGGGTAACTGAGCCTTAACTGAGCCTTAACCATTTACATTACTTTTCACATAACAATATCGATCAGCTGTTTCCTACTGTTGCTGTTACTTTACATTACAACCGGGTAACTGAGCCTTAAATCGCTTTCAATTTCATCACACATACTGGGAGTCAAAATTCCTTAAAATTGATAGCTCGTCGGTTTGTTTCTGCTTTGATCTCTACATTTATGAACTACATAGTTGCATTAGTCGATGGTATTTTTTATTAAATTTGAAGACTTCAACTAGAAATCATATACATATGTACATACATACATGTGTGCATACATACATAGCCACAAAAAAATAAACTTTGATAACTATAGGAATGAAAATTTTTTAATTTTTAACCCCGACTAAAAAAGGGGTGTTATAAGTTTGTAGTGTGCATCTGTGTATCTGTGTGTATGTCCGTGTCCACGCACAGGTGACTTGATCGAGAAGGTTCTTAACAATGAGAGAAGATATCACATCTTTTCTAGATACCTATGTCGGGGGTTTTTAAAATTTTAAATTTTTGTTATTTAGATAATTAGATAGTATTCTACTGGAAAACAACAAAATCAAACTTGTAACTTCCTTTTCCTCATTTTTTAATAGTCATACAAACATAGTACATGTATGTAAATATATACATACATACATATATTTTGTATCATAATCCAATCGTTTTCGAATCAGCTTGACGGGAAAAATAACCGTATATGAGCTCATTTTTCGATCATTAATGATACTCCCGTTGTGAGAAAATGGTACCCTACAGAAGAATCATACCAAAGAATCAGTTATGATACGATTTGCTGATTATTTTTGAGCAATTTTCATATTAAATCATTTAAATCACCTTTTTGCGGTTTCTTTGCATGTTCCTCTATTTTCAAGAAATCATTATTTGGTCATATAGATGAATCATAAGTGAATCCTTTTGCAATCACCCAAGTGATATAAGAGATTTCTGCAAAAAATGATCACCACAATGCTAGCTGGGCATACACCCAGCTAGCATTTGGGTGATCATTTTTGGCAGAAATATCTTATATGATTCTCTACAGATCGCTTTTGATGATTAAAAAGTGATTTATCACTTGGGCGATTGAAAGAGGATTCACTTACGATTCATCTATATGATCAAATAATGATTTCTTGAAATTAGAGGAATATCATGCAAACCGCAAAAAGGTGATTTAAATGATTTAATATGAAAATTGCTCAAAAATAATCAGCAAATCGTATCATAACTGATTCTTTGGTTTGATTCATCTGTAGGGTACCATTTTCTCACAACGGGAGTATCATTTATGATCGAAAAATGAGCTCATATACGGTTATTTTTCCCGTCAAGCTGATTCGGAAACGATTGGATTATGATACAAAATGCTACCTGGGCATGAGTAAATGAGCGATGTGTACACACATATACATATGAACAGTCTTGCAATTGTTATATGTGCCCTTAATTATGAAAGTGGTCTAAGTCATAAGCACTTTTGCTTCGAAATATTAAATCAATCTTGAAAAAACTTCAATAAATATCAAAGAAATATTAAATAAATTTATATTAATCGGGACTAGTACAACATAAAATTAATTAAAATGTTGCATAATACAGAAATAGTTTTTGATTTGTTCAAATGTAATCTATTAAATATCTCGACCAAAGATATATGTATGTATGTATATGACTTAGACCACTTTCATAATTAAGGGCACATATTAAAACTATATAAGTTCTTATAACAAATTGTTCGTTTGAAATACATAAATCTATTTTTCGTTTATAGCAAATTGGCTCCCATTGTCTTAAAATCAAAGGCATACATCGAATTAAGACCTGTCCCACAAATTCACCAGAAGTCGAGTTCTGGTGGCATCGTGGAACAGGCCGTTAATTGGTAAAACTGTAAGAAACATTCTTTATATTGAGCAGGAAACTTTTTGTTGGCTCGTTAAGCATAAACTCAACAATATAATTCTGATATAAATATATATGTACATATGTATGTACATATGTGTGTATGTACGTAAATATCACTTTAATATTATAAATAGGGCTAATTAAAATATGCAAATAAAAATTAAAAATATGCGCCAGGAATAGCACGAAAAAAATTCAAAATATGCACTGTTACATATATGTATGCACAAATATGCCAAATATGGAAGAATAAAATCAACAATTTTGTTACTTCAAAGTATTTTTATTCAAAGAGATATTTATTACTATGAACAGTAATGTGTTTTTTTTTAATTTTCAAAAAGAAATGATCTTCTATTGTCACATAAAACAAATGAATACATGGAAAATATGCGTTCAACATCAGTAGATGTAACAGGAGCGTGTTTAAATGCGAATGGAGACCGCTCATGTCCATGTTTCGTCCATGCTCTGACATGGATGCCCCAACATATGACTGAGCAACGATGTTCGCCATGAGATTCGCCGTCCGCAACAAAACTGGTAAATATTCTATCTCTGTTGCGCTACCGCAAAATACTTTGATATGCCTGAACATGGACATCGCCCGTGTTCACCACAAGAAAGAAGTTGATGCATTTTTCACAGTTGCTTTGCTGGCGTCATGTTCATGTCATGTCCAAGTTGATAGCTCGTGGAGACGTAGGGTAACGAAAGGTATTTTTGAATCGAATATCTGCAAGCAAACAATCATAAGCCTCAGGCGGTTATAGTTTCAGTTCGATTTTGTGGTAGAAGTTATAGAAAAGTAAATAAAAAAATTAATAACATGCAGACATACATACATGTGCAAGAAAATGAAAGAAATATATTTTAGGTGAATTTCTTTTACACCAGTTTGAGCTATATGAGTTGTTATATATTAATCGCGTTGCCAGAGTGAAAAATAAGATTTTTTATGCAAGGCGATCCAAAATAAGCATTTTTCTACAAAAAAAACTAAAATATGCAAAAAAATGCTTTTTCTGGCAAAAAGCCAGAAAAATTAGCCCTGATTATAAACAAGTGTAAAATTTCGTTTAAAAATCACCTTGGTTTTTTATGTACTGTGTTATTTTGCTATCTGCTATAAGGACTAACCTCAATTTTATTATAATTTATATGTATGTACATATGTGCTCACATATGTATGTATATATTCATAATAATGAATATGCATATACATATAAATATGCACATACATATTTACATACGTAAAAGCGTTCAACCTTTAGTTTTACTGCGAATTTTAAAATTAATTTATTTTTCAAAGATTCATAGTAATGTATTATAACCTATTTTTTTATTTAATGAGAAACAAACTGAACTATTTGTTAGATTGTTGAATTTTGCCCCTGCACTCTCGGTACCAAGTGAGCTTTGTTGTCATTTGTAATCGGTAGATTTTCATATTAGTGATTAAGTGATAAAGAAATTAATACTAAGACACGGGTTGGATGTCTGCTTCTAGTTTATTTACATACATTTGTGTAAATGTGTACGTATCAATCACGAAATGCTATAAAAACTGCAACGTGATAAGCGCGTGTTGTTTTTAGAAAATATTTTATAAAACTAAATAATTACAACACGAGTGTTTGTATTTATTTGCACATGTAAACATATGTCTCAAAATATAATTAATGCAAGTATTTTTTTAATACTTATAATCCTTAAGGATTTTTCATATATCGATAGAGAAAGTGCAAACCGCCTTATATATGTATATATATGTACATATGGAACATTTTGAAAATGTTACAGCAGAAGTAAACAACTTGCCTAATAAATAAACACATACATACATATGTAAGTACATAAGGAATTCCCCAGGTAGCATTTTGTATCATAATCCAATCGTTTCCGAATCAGCTTGACGGGAAAAATAACCGTATATGAGCTCATTTTTCGATCATAAATGATACTCCCGTTGTGAGAAAATGGTACCCTACAGATGAATCATACCAAAGAATCAGTTATGATACGATTTGCTGATTATTTTTGAGCAATTTTCATATTAAATCATTTAAATCACCTTTTTGCGGTTTGCATGATGTTCCTCTATTTTCAAGAAGTCATTATTTGATCACATAGATGAATCATAAGTGAATCCTCTTTCAATCGCCCAAGTGATAAATCACTTTTTAATCATCAAAAGCGATCTGTAGAGAATCATATAAGATATTTCTGCCAAAAATGATGACTCAAATGATAGCTGGGTCATAACTATTTATGTATGTATGTCCGTGCATACGCAATGTGACATACGGTAAGTTTTTTTTATCAAGTTGTTCTCCACTTTTATTAATTTTAAAATGAACGATTATACATATAAGAAATACCGAAGTATATTTATTTAGGGCCTAATTCATAAAAAATATTTTGATTTTATAAAAGGTTTATTAATCAAATTTCCATAGAAAATTTGTTTCATAATAAACCTCTTATTAAACACAAATATTTTGTATGAATAAGGCAGTTAATACCTATATTAGGAATTTTTGCATTTCGTTCGTGATAAAGGAACTCGCCAGTATACTTCAACACATAATTTTTGAAATAATCTATAAAAGACTATTAATATGTTATTGAGAATCACAATATGTACATATATATACAAAAACAATAAGTTTAAAAGCATCAAAAAAAGATATGTCTGCAAATAATAAAGGAGCGATATGTATGCAAATAAATTTTTTATTACTCATACGCCATACTATGCCAATATGTGATAATAATTTTGACGAAAAATATACTCCTAAATAAATATGTACACATACATACATATATCATTCAATAAATAGATAAGTGCATATTTGTATTCTGTTTTGTTTAGGAACCACTGGGGGACGGCGTAAGGCCTCCGCGGATCTATTTCAAAGTGAAAATTATATTTGATATCAAATGCTACGAAAAAAACCATCTAATTCAAACGTTTTATTTCGTGTTTGTTGGGATGTTATCGATAAAAATCACAAAAATTGCATTATTGTTACAAATAATCAAATAATTACATATTGAGAAAAATCATAATGGAAAGAAATTTGTTTAACAGAAAACTTAAAGGGCTATTAGATAGGCATACTTGTCTTAAGACATGTACGATGGCATACTTTGGGTTTTGCTATTACACTATCGAACGCTGACGGCATACTTCATATTAATTGTGCGACAGACATCAGAAAATCAAAAATTTTTGAAAGCCAACATACATGTATAACGTACTCGTATATATGCTATTACACAGTGAGACTTGGTTATGCCATCGTACATGTCTTAAGACAAGTATGCGTGTCTAATAGGCCTTTTATATAAAGATTTTAATTTAGAAACATAAATTTAATGGTGAAATAAAGTGCATACAACAAAATATGTACATTCATATGTATATATTTTTATGAAATTTTCACGCAATATAAAGAACGAATTGACAATTAATTCTGTAATATTAACTAAAAAGACCTACCTGCGTTATATGGAGAACCCTTTGGCCTCGTCTAGATACTAAAAGAACCACAAACCTCATTAGCTTTACCAGAAAGCATCTGAGGAATCTTCTGGCCACACTTACAGGCCACTGCACTTTCGGAACCCACGCTAAACGTATGGGTCTCCCGTATAATGATTACTGTTACAGCTGCAATGATGAGGAAGAGGAGGAAAGCATTTCGCATCTTCTCTGCTTCTGCCCTGCTTTGGAGGATCTCCGTCTGCACTTCCTTGGCAGAATATCCTTCAATAGCTTGTCCGAGCTTTCGGAAATAGGACTTAGAAACCTAAGTCTATACATTAGGAGCAGCGGCTGGTATGGCCGCTAGCCTTCACGACATATGTATGTACTAGACCCTCTCCTTGTCCCACTTCTTCACTTCTTCTCTACTCTACTCTCTCTTATTGTACAAAAACTCTCCATCTATATTCTCCCTATACTCCCGGTCTCCCCCTTACTCTTATACTTTCAACTTACAGGCAGCACAAAGGGATCATCGTATTGGACCCAAGTGAGCTAGACTCCTATATTTTCATTCTTCACTAGCAGCCTGCTAACTTAACCTAACCTAACTAAAAAGACACATTTTTGTGTTATCACTCTTCAGCAGCAAAGGGTGGATATGTCCGTATGTAATAATAAATAAAATAATAAAAATAATTTCAACTTTATTCACATTATAGTTGTAAGTTTGGTACACAAAATACAAAATTTACGACGCTGATTATTTGCGGTCAGTACAAGGTTAATACTGCTAAATACCTTAAGACTTCTCGATAACAAATGTATACAGTTATATATGTATGTACATACCTACAAATAAAGAAATGGTATCTACTCGTAGAAAGTAATAATAACTATTATGAGAAGAAACAAACAATTAAATAAATGTTTCGCACATTATTGACCATTTATTTGTTATATATTTATGTAAGCGCATTTACCAAATAATACGTACATACAGAGCCGGATAAAACTATTCACACATTCACTTTAGAAAAAATCCAACCTGTATGATGGATTGCCTCAATCAAACTGTTCTATATTGATCAAATTACTAAGAGAAACTTACTAGGCACAAGAAAAAAAATTTGGAGCTTATTTTTTTCTCAGAATTTTCTTTTGTGCACTAGTTGCCTTTGGTTTCCAACCCTGCAATTATACAATATCTGTTATAAAATTTACAACAAACCGTTCTTAATTTTTTGGCGCAACTTTGGATCTCAAGTAAAGAAAGAAAAGGTTGTCAATTCGAAAACGAAAGAAAAAAGTTACCAGATGTTTTGAAATCGAGAACGAAATTTATCAAATTAAAAAATTACCGTTTTCAAAACAACGATAAAATCAAAATAAGAATGATTATTGTGCAAACAATAAATTTGTTGATCAAATAAGAATATTGGTTTCTCAAAATAAGAAGAATAGTCGTTAAACGAAGAACCAGTTATTTTTAAAATATTGACATAAATTTATTCACACAGTGAAAAATGTTAAGTTTTAAAATAGGAATAGTTTGACAGTTTGGCATAAAAAAACAGATATACATAGTACAAACAGGAGAAAACACTTACGAAGCCTGTAAAAACAAAATGGGGAAATTGTAAAGAGAAGTAAATTTATAATTTACAGCTTAATAAATTTAAAAAAATTATACATATCTTAAAATTCATGTGCATATTGGTAGACCTCGAGGGCTTATAACTAAGGAAGAAAGAAAAATAGTAATACCGCCCATACATTACACAAGTTCACAGCACAAATCTGGCTCTGTACAGTGCGTTTGTGTAGTGTATGGGGGTGGTTGTGCTAGTTATTTACGTAGTGAACTGAGTAAATATCAAAACGATTCTAATATTTGCTCAAGCTTGTAAAACTGTACAGTGAACTTGTGTAGTGTATGTTGCAAACGCTCAGTTGTGCCACGATTTTTTAAGAGTTCTGAACAGAGTTCCTAGAATTATGCAAAGAATCGCCTGCATTATGGCGCATTAAAATAAAAACTTTACAGCTTACTTGCATAATGTGTGTCAAAAGCTCAGCTTACACAGTGCCAGAATTGAGCACTGAGCTTGTGTCAAGTCTGGCTCAAGTGTAAAATAAATAATGAGACTATAAAATTGCTTAAAAAGTTATTTCACTGTAAAATTACTCAAGAATATGTGTGTTTACAGGTAATCATCTCAATAACGAGGAGTGTCCTATTGGTGTAAATGATGGAGTTTCTGGAGAACATCACGTATGGTTTATTGTCCACAGCATTCGGAAATATATATATATACATATATATATATATATATATATATATACATATATATATATATATATTTTTATTTATTTATTTATTAAATGTTATGAATACAATTACAAACTATACGTGAGTCATAACTTAAGGGAATCGAACCCACAACCTCCACACTGATAGGCTAGCACACTACTCATTAGCCTACCGAGGCACCCCATGTATATACCATTTTGTTTATTCTTTGTTTTGTGTCATATTTTGTTCGAATTACAAAGAATTTAATTTAACTGAAGTTACCACATCTACATGAGAAAATTTGGCATCTTCAAATGCTTAAAGTTCGCTTTGAAAGTTAAAATGAGAACAATCCTGCTGTTAGCTTATCAGTAACTTGTTAGGTTAAGGTTTACTTGTTATAATGAAAAAATATTTATCTCTTAAATAACTTTTATTAAAATTTAAAGTTAAAAGTGAGCTATAACTTAAAGGCAAGGCAAGTTTATCCTATCTGATAGGTTGAAGTAAAGTTGTAAAAATGAATACCTTTTTATACGTCCAATAAAATCATACCTTTAACTAACTTTGTTTAAGTTGTAATAATGGCCCTCAGTAGTTAAAAATTTGTTAAAAAAAAACAATTGTGTGAAAATTTTATGTTCGAAATGTACCGAAGCGAATCGATTCAACATCTAAGTGAAATAGAATAAGATGAAAGCTCAAAATCACTAACTTCCTATAGCGGAAAGTCAAAAAAGAGCTTAATCCAAAATAAAACGTTTCATCTTGTATTTAATGGTCAAACACGGTAAGGATTTTTGATGGAGTAATTTTTCTCTTAAGTATTCTCTGATGTCTTGTTTTCTCTCATGTCTTCTTCTCCATTAAAAAAATGTATTTAATATGACCGTTAATTACAAAGTTAGGCGATTTAGTTTAAAAATAATTAATTAGATACTCCAAAATACTAAAGCTTTCAACTTTTGCTTACATTTTCTTATTGAAAAAATTATGTTAACAAAAAGTCTTAAATAAACAATACAAATATTATCTTTTGAGGAATTTAAGCATTGGCTTTTTGGTGGAAAATAATAAAATCTCAAAACTCAGTAAAAAGCTTATAAATCGGTAAATTGGCAACAGTATTTGTCGAATTTCTTTTTTAGAGTAACTATGTATATACGAGTACATACATACATATTTTAAATTTTTATTACATAAAGAATTGTAACTTGAGGAGCTTTAAGTCTGTGGGAAAGAAAAATCTTTATTAGGATATTGAATTTGAAGAATACCACAGACAGATGCATATGTATGTATGTTGGAATAGATTTTATATCAATTGTTTTGAAATTTTGCTGTTTTGATTGATAGAACGTTGAACTTATAATTCGAAATAAATATGTACAAGTATTATCATTAACAATTGCATTGTATGGACACACAAACAGTAGGCGGGCATGGAATTTTACGAACCCTACAATTCAAATTCGTCTATGCACATACACACATATCACAATATGTACATATGTACATATGTACACACAAATATCATAAAATAATATTTTAATTGATTTAAATATGTATATACCCTGCAGGAGATCGAACTAGTGTCCAACTGGTATTTTACTAGTACAGAAACCACCACCACTAGTTCCCAACCGTAAACTTTCCTATAACATGTTAATGCTCAAATTAGCATTGAGTGTGTTTAGAAAATTACTAGTGCCATTGGTACTAGTTTAGGACTAGTTAATTACCAGTTCTTTTGCAAAGAAAAATTCTATAAAATTGCTGGTTTGTTACCCAGTGACAACTGCTACTTAAAATTCGCAATTATTTATTAAAATTCAAAAATACAAAAGGTTAATTGTAATTATTTGATTATAATTATTTATTGGTGAACCTAAAACTTTAATAATTGTATAATACCAATTTTCGTAAAGGCAAGTGATATGTTAGACGGTCAAAATTTATTTTGCAATGTGGTGCCTTGGAACTACTTCATATACTAGTACTCATCAGAACTAGTAATTTTATAGAACAACTTTAACCCTTTTCGCACTAGTTCTTGCTGTTCTAGTAATTATACTAGTAGCTTTTAGACAATTGACACCCATTCTCCTGCAGGGTAGTATTTGCTTTAACAGACACATCGAAGAATGTGTGTGTGCTGATTTTGAGAATTTTCTACAAGTGCCTTAAAGTACGAGTATGTAATATAATACTCACAATAATCCAGATTTTTGATATGAATACGGGTAATGAATGCATCAAAAGCAAAAGAACTGAATTGTTTATGTAAGTGTTTAATATTTACCTTTTTGTAACAAATTTGAAATATTGGACTTTTTCTTTATTTGCTTGTTTAAAGCTAACAACGATTTGTTTTGTGAGAAAAATAAAAACAAAATAAAAAAAAAGATAAGAGGTTAGTTAGTTATATGTATTCTTTTGAATACCCCCGCGGAGTGTTTGGATTATTTGCGATCCTATTGTTTTTCTCATCTGTTTTGGAGCTTTAGTTTTCAACTGATAAGACAACAAACGTAGACTTACGTTAATGATCGATGCATTAAACTGCAACCGAACGCCATGAGTGATAAATAGCTGCCGTTTGGCATTGCATTAGGTTACTTGCTCATTGCCTATTTCATTCAGAACGCATTTGGTTGTGATCGCACACTGATCTGCATAAATGCATAATTCGTTATACGGGAGAAACTATCGAAAAAGTGATAAACGTGACATTCATTGTCTATTTAGAAAAAGGATTCAATTCAAACATTTTCTCTTTTTGACTTACAACTATTTCAAGTGAAAGTGTTAACGGCGATATTGCCATTGAAAATAAAAATATAAAAAAAGGATTCAAACTTGTTCTCACATCTGCAGATCTTTTTTTTTTTTTTTTGCTTCACTAATTTAAGTGAAAGTGTTGAACGTTACGCGTGAGATTGTCAATTAGAAACAAGTATTCCGCTTTTAAGATTTTTTATGAAAATCTTATGACTGTAACTATTTAAAGTGAATCGTTTGTTAATAAAATTTTATAAAAGTATTTTTGAAACATGGCAGATACAGAAATCATTATTACCAACAGTTCAGAGCCAACAACCAAGGCCAGCCTTATAGTGGTATCAAATCGTCTACCCTTCATATTAGTGAGAAACTCTAAGACTGGAAAGTTGGAGCGAAAAGCAAGGTAAAGGAGTTAGTTTAATGCAGCAGGCAGCACTAAAGTTAGACCGTAGACGGCAGTGCATGTCACTGACATTGGGTCCATTGTCGTTGTGTCCTCATATTCGTATTAATATAAATTAAATAAATCATTACTTTTACATATTGTATGCATGTATAAGACACCCTAATACATGCATATGCACATTAAATGCCAATGACGATTGTAATTCTTATCAACGTTGACTCTTAGCGAATTTCAATTAATTTGGTATGTTTGCATGTCTGTCTATAAAGATTAAATTTTATTTTTATTTAATGTATGTATGTATATAAAAACAATACATATGTATATATATGCAGAGTATATGCATTATCTACTATTTATAGTGTATATACATATATATTTATTAACACCTTTATAAATCAATATTAACTAATTTTGTCTGTCTGTATAAAAGTTAAAACATAAAAAACGAGCCCCTTTTTTGATAAAAAAAAAACAGTTTAAGGGCATTGCAATTATTACTCGAATATTTAAATTTAATTGAAATTCGCTTCATTTGTTTTTAAATTAAAATCAGATATAATTATTGCAATATATGTATTTATTGTTTGTTTTCGCAGTATGCGGATGTCTGTTTGAGCTTTGCAGATAATAATGCTGGATTATTACTTATAGAACTTTATTGTTTCTAAAAAAATACATACACTTTTGGCGCATTTCATAAGTGCATGTTAGAGTCTTATTCAGAAGAAAGCAAAAAATTAGACCAAGTTGAATAAGAGTTTTTAGAAACATTGAAATTTTTAATCAGATTTTGTAGTTTTGTTTTAATATTTTCTTCTTATTATGTAATATATTATATATAATCTATATATATGAAATCGTAGTGTGTGTTTGTTCCTAACACATGATCTCTGCAACTATAAGAGCTATGGAGCTGAAATTTTCAACACAGGTTCGGGTAAATACCCGGTAGGTTTTCGTTTTATTTTTGACCGGACAAGTGACCATTGTGTGAAGCACTTTGTAGTTAAAAAAAATAATTGAGGGTAAGACAATGTTTGCTGGGCTCAATTAGTATATTACTAAAATTAAAGCAATATAATTTCTAGTTCAATTAATCATTTTTCTTGTTTATCCCAAAGTTTATATCGTTTTCTGTTAAGATTTTGTTCGTTTTTTCGCCTAATTTTGCTTTGTGTATAATTTTCGCAAGTTTAGAAGAATTTAGAAAATTTTTTGTATTAATAATTTATACCGAATTCACATCTTTTCTGAAGAAACAAACTTTCCTGTATGAAGATCGGCGATACTCAATAACAAGAAATAGGTGGCAAACTTTAAATTTTTTTTGTTGTACGAGTAGTTAAGCACATCTAGATGCATTTCGTTACTGCTCAAGCAACTCATTTCAACTATAATTCAAAAGAGCTCATAAAACCTCAATGCTTATAGACAACCCAAGGTTGATTTGATGTAATAATTCTTTCTGCCAAAAAAAAACCCGACTTCAATGCAAACATCTGATAGAAGAAGATAAGAAGAAGTACGTGAAATATAAAATTAAATTTTAATGGGCGTACCTCTGCCCATTTTTTACATGTAAGATTGTGTGTTTTTCAGAGCTCAGGGTACGTGTTGTCTTGTAATAATCGGTAAAGTAGAACTATTTAAAATAAAATATTAAATTTTAATGGGCGTGACTCCTCCCATTTTTTTAAATGGAGAATGTGTCCATTTTAGAGCTTAAGGTATGTGGTAAGTTTCGTAGAAATCGGTTAAGTAGAACTATGTAAAATTATAAAGAAACACCTCAAAAAAAAAAAAAAACAGAGACGAATTGTTAATCTCCTCCTTTTTTTTTGAAGTCGGTTAAAAAGTTAGTAGACTAGACATGGTGAATAATATTGCGCCTAATTGCCAGTGTCGTATTTCGACTTCTACAAAGAGGATTTTGTACGTAGACTATATTTGTTGCTTTTGAAAAAGTCTCTTAGCCTATTATGATTGTAGTTTTGTAACTCTCAATAATTTATTGAGAGTTTGCCTATAAACATTGGGGTTTTGTAAGCATTTTTGAATTATGTTTGAAAGCTACTGATGAGTTGCGTGAACAGCAACGAAATTCATCTCGATGTGTTTAATAGGGATGTGCAAAAAATATCGATATATCGAAATATCGATATTTTAGAAAATAAATATCGATATATATCGCCGATATTTCAAAAACCTATATATCGATACATCGATTCTTATTTACGAGTATCGGGTTTCGATACTTTTAAGAGCTATAGCCGTTTTTTAACTGTGACCCAACTAAGGCAGGTGACTTTTTGGATTGTGTGGGTATAAGCCTAAAGGCAGAATTTGTTTTTACTTTCTATTCTGTTACGAATCAGCTGACTCTTTTTGGTTTATAAAAATCATATACATATAAGACATTAGTTTTTCTCTCCTTAATTCTGTTATGTTGCGTACACATTCCTCGATGCATGTCGTTATTGACTTTATGAATGCGATCGTAGAACTATAGCTAAAACTTTACAAAAATTACGCCCGGGAACTGAAATTGTGTTATTTTTTTGACATGTGTTTATAAACGTTAAAAACCGAAAAGTTGTTCCCACTTTCCCGGGAAATGAGAAAGTCCGGGAAAAGAAAAACTCTAATAACAATGGACGATGCAAAACTTATCACTTTAGTGGAAAACTGTGACCATTCTGGTCCGAAGCAGCTGATAATTTATTACAGAAAAAGTAACTATTAAAATTTAGAAACAGAACGGCACAGCACAGAGCAGCAACAGAAAGTAAAGACTAATGAAGTCTTAAGGAGCTACAGTAGGTTACCTATAACTTAACATAAATAGTTCTTTTGTATTAAATTTCTTAAAGTAATTGTGCATTCGAAATTAATGCAGCAAAAAATATCGATATATCGAAATATCGATGTTTTCTAAAAATATATATCGATACTGTTCAAAAACATCGATACGATATATATCGATACATTTTCTTCATTTGCCCATCCCTAGTGTTTAACCACAATAAATACGAGTATATTTTTTTAAATTCATATTTTATAAAAATAGAATAACTCAAAGTGTCAACAATGGAAATTTTGTTCACACTGTAAAAAAGTCTTTGTGGTATCAGTTGAATACTTGTCACACCTCCACATCCATACGTAAGTGTTCGACTTTACTAATTCAACGAAATATTGAATTTTTGATTTATATTTAATAAATATGTACGATAAATTAAATGAATAAGTTTTTTTATATACTTATATATTTTTAGGCATTTTGTAGTTCCGTTTTAATATTTTTTTTAATAATACTATAAATATGAACAAAATATGCAGTTTCATTATAAAAAGTTTAGACTGGAATTCCTAATATATACTAGTAAGTCTCTGTTTCCAGTGCCTATATACATATGTTCCCAAAAGTACTACCTAGTCAATCAGTACTGTTTCATTATTGAAACTTCCTACAGGGTATGTACATAACTACATATATATACATGTGTGTAAGTACGTACGTAAGTACCTGTATATTTTGTAAGAAATAAAAACTATTGAAAAGAGAATGGTTCTAAAATATGCGAGTATGTAAGCAATTAAAAACGAATAAAGTGATGTGATGGAAGTACTAATTTCTGTGGAAATGTCCATACGTATGTAATATTTATTATATATTATACAAATTGAATATATATATATAAGTATGTATCAACAAGGTTACATACATACATATGTATGAATGTATGTACATATATATAAACATGTATAATAAATACATTTAACTCAATTCAATAAATCAATTGTTGTCGTCGTTACTTTTCGTTCCATTTTCTTCGAAACATTCATCCTTAATCAATTGCAATGTTTTCAATATTTTATTTATAGCGTCGGTTATCGTTTCAGATTTTTGTATGCCAAGCACAAGCTCAATAAGCATCAAACAAAAACTACTCAATGAAAATTTAAATGATTAGTATTTAGATTAACATATTGGATCATTTTTACTGCGAGGATACATATATTTCATTTCAATAAGGAGAAAAAATGAAATTTTGCCAATTCAAAAAAAATTGGCAGCACAATGGTTAAAAATCAAATTTTGTGACTAAAATGTAATTCATTCGTGATTCATTTAGTCGTTTTTTGTAATATTCTTAAGGTGCGGTCACACTTGACAAAAATTTGCCCAAAAAAGCGTAACCAGTATATACTAATGAGAACTCTTTTTATTCAGACACGTGTTTATTAAGTTCAATAATTTCCAATAATATTGTATTCTATAACTTTGCCTATTTCTTAAATAGGAAATTAATTAACTTAATAAACACGTGCCTGAAGCAACAGATTTTGCATAAGTATTTATTGGTTACGCTTTTTTGGGCAAATGTTTATCAAGTGTGACCGCAGCTTTAGTCATTTTGGAAATAAATATTTTGCTGATTAACGGTAATTAATTTACCGTTAATCAGCAGAGCGAAAACATGGATTTTTTTAGGGTTCAGTGTACATAAATTAATTTGATACTTCTTCATATGGATCGTTTATTTGTGAAAATGGCATGAGTGAATTCAGTAAAGATATTTGTGAGTCCATAAATATTTAAGCCATGTTATTATTTTGAATTTAAACATTTACTGCCATATTCATAAAAAATATTTCAGGTTTATTAAGCGCTTATTTGACATATTTCTATGGGAAATTTGTGAAATAAACCTTTAATAAACCTTAAATATTTTTTATGAATTAGACCGTTAAGCTATTTATTAAAGATATATGTAGCACATTTTTTTTTAAATTTCAAGAAAACTATGTATATACTATTTCGATAAAAAAAAACACTTTCTTATGCACTACTATTTTTGCTTAAAGTTTTTTTTTAGTGCAAACGAAGTAAATGAAACAAATTACAAGTATATGAGCATATTTTGTTTTTGTGTTGTGCAAATGTGTGCATTTTTGTGTTGTGCAAATGTGTTCATTTTTGCACTCACTTTTCACTACCTATCGTGAAATCCTTTAATCGATCAGCAAAATATAATTTTATGTACATTTTGGCGAAAAAGTTATATACTGGACCATTAGAAAATCGTCGAATTTCAAATCCTTTTTGTTTGTGTCAGCACTTTTTTTTAATTGTTAAGGCTTTTAACTATAAAAATTTGTATAGAATATTTTATTACAAATTCTAACGTTATAAATCGTGCAATTTACAAAAGCAAAAAAAGCTTTTATTAATTTTTTGAAATCAATTCTCTGGTGCTTTGGGAATTTATCGTAAAACATTATATTTATATAAAGCTACATATCGCTGATTTACTAAAAATCATATCCTTATTCATGTTGTGTGTAAATTGGAAACTTTAAAATAGTTTTCTGGCAAATTAGTTTTTTGAAGTTATGACGTTGTTTTAGTAAATGAGCTACATAAACATACATATCGTCGGTTGGTTTCTGGTTTGCTGCAGACATAATGTATTTTGTATATACTGTGCCGCAAGCCAGAAACCAACCTACCATATGTATTATTAACAAGAACCCCTGCGTATGAGTAATGTGTTTAATTACAACAAGTATACAAAACAATTTACATATTTTAAATACTTACATACATACATACACTAATCCAAAAAAGCCTTCATGAATTCAAAAATTTAAGATTTTGGTTTAAAAATGCAACCTATTTATATCCTATCTATAATTTCGCGGTTTTATACAGGTATTTAGAACTTTTCGTGTTATCAGCAGTAAAACCGCTTAGGACTGGAGAACCGGGGGTCTTGTTTTTAGTTTGAAATTTTCTTTCATTTCGAATAATAGAGTAGAACTCCAGCTCTCGCAACAAAACTTCAGCGCATTGGTTCTCTTAACATTAGGGGCTAAGACTTAGTTTTTCGACGTTTTAATCTAGTCTCTGTATTCCCTGGCATAAAACACTGAAGAAGAAATCGAAATGCGCAACAACTTACTAAGTCGAACCACTTCTGGGGACAAGCCAACGATTTATATTATGCATTAGTGTTTCATTGAAAGGCCTTTTCTTACATTTCATGCTAAAAAAATAACTCATATGAAATTATAAACTAAAAAAGTTACTTTGGAAGTACATAAATAAGAAAATTAGTTACTGTATTAAGTTTTGTTTATTTTTTTTTTTTGTGTAATTTTTTATTTTATATTAAATATTCTAGCGCTGGCGGTCTAGTAACAGCCGTGTGCCCTGTTGTTATACGTGGTAATGGTTTATGGGTCGGATGGTCTGGAATTCATTTAGATAACGATGCGGAGCCCATACCTGAATCAAATCCTACTGATCAAACTCCTACAGCTGGTCTTAAATCAAATCAGGTGCGCATATTTATAGTCAAAACATTGATTATAGGCCTAATGATATACTCGTATTTTCATAAATAATTAAAAAAAAAACAAAAAAAAATTTTTTTTGGAATCTTCTTTATTCAGGTTGTTTCCGTCAACATAAACCCCAAAATATTTGATAGTTATTACAATGGTTGCTGTAATAAAATCTTTTGGCCCCTGTTCCATTCAATGCCCGGTAGAGCATCATTCGGTGCGGATCATTGGGACGATTATATCACAGTGAATAAGCATTTTGCAGCTCGGACGATTGAGGCTTTGGAGAAGTGTTTAAGAAATAATAATGGTAGTGAAAAGAATCCACCGATTGTGTGGATTCATGACTACCATTTAATGTTGGCTGCTAACTGGGTAAGGGAGAGGGCGGAAGAGTTAAATTTACCGTGCCGCCTAGCATTCTTTTTACATATTCCCTTTCCTCCATGGGATATATTCCGTTTATTTCCATGGTCTGACGAAATTTTGCAAGGGATGTTGGGATGTGATCTAGTTGGTTTCCACATCCAAGACTACTGCCTAAACTTCGTTGACTGTTGTCAGCGGAATTTAGGTTGCCGTGTCGACCGCAATAACTTGTTGGTGGAACATGGCGGCCGCACAGTAAGGGTGAGACCTTTGCCCATTGGTATTCCATACGAGCGGTTCGTAAATTTGGCAAAAAAAGCACCGCGGGTATTAAAATGCAATGGGGAGCAGCAAACCATTCTGGGAGTCGACCGTTTGGACTATACGAAGGGCTTAGTCCATAGGCTAATGGCATTTGAGGTATTACTCGAAAAATATCCTCAGCATAAGGAGAAAGTATCTCTCCTTCAAATATCTGTACCTTCTCGAACAGATGTGAAAGAATACAGAGAATTAAAAGAAGAAGTAGATCAATTAGTTGGTAGAATAAATGGACGTTTCACCACTGCTAATTGGGCTCCTATACGTTACATTTATGACTATGTGGCTCAGGATGAATTGGCTGCTTTATATCGTGATGCGGCAGTATGTTTGGTTACACCGTTAAGAGATGGCATGAATTTAGTGGCTAAAGAATTTGTTGCTTGCCAAATTAATCCAGTACCCGGTGTTCTAATAATTTCACCTTTTGCTGGTGCTGGTGAAATGATGCATGAAGCTCTACTTAGCAATCCTTATGAAGTACACGAAGCCGCAGAAGTTATACATAGAGCGTTAACAATGCCAGAAGATGAGCGAGTTTTGCGTATGGGTCGGTTGCGACGACGTGAATCAGAATGTGATGTGAATCATTGGATGCGTTGCTTTTTAAAAGCTATGGGCACATTAGAGATGGATGATGTGGGTACGACCATAATGCAGCCAGTTACTGTTGATGATTTTGATGACTATTTGTTGAAGTGAGTGCAATAAACTTGTCCCATATACATACATACATATGTATATAGAATTTTGCTAAATTATTTATTTATAGATATATTGGGTACAATCATAAACTCGCGTTACTTTTGGACTACGATGGCACATTGGCACCAATTGCTCCCCACCCTGATCTGGCTACTTTGTCGCCAGAAATAAAAAATGTTCTTTTCAAATTATCCAATCATTCCGATGTTTACGTTGCCGTTATATCCGGTCGCAATGTCGACAATGTAAAAAAAATGGTTGGCATCGAAGGCATCACATACGCCGGTAACCACGGACTGGAAATTTTACATCCTGATGGCAGCAGGTTTGTTCACCCAATGCCTATAGAATTTGAGGACAAAGTTAGTCATTTACTAAAAGCTCTACAGGATTCGGTAAGTTAAGACGCTGATTTGAAAAACTATTTAATATATGTATGTACATACATACTCTTAAAATTAAAACAATCTTCTACTTCTAATTTAGGTTTGCCGAGATGGAGCATGGGTGGAAAATAAGGGCGCCTTACTAACGTTTCATTATCGCGAAACTCCTACACAGCTTAGACCTGCCATGATAGAAAAGGCTAGAAGTCTAATAATTAAATATGGGTTTAAGCCTACCGAAGCGCATTGTGCTTTAGAAGCTCGACCGCCTGTACAATGGAATAAAGGCCGTGCCTCCATTTATATACTCCGTACTTCATTTGGCGTTGATTGGAGTGAGCGAATAAAAATTATTTACGTGGGTGACGACTTAACAGACGAAGATGCGATGGTTGCTTTAAAAGGTATGGCCAGAACGTTTCGGGTTACTTCTTCTGATATTGTAAAAACTGCTGCCGACCATCGATTACCTTCAACGGATTCAGTTTATACTATGCTTAAATGGGTTGAACGTCATTTTATGGGACGCAAAGCAAGAGCAAATTCACTAACTTATCGCAATCCCAGAGGTGATGGTGTACGCTCCCAAATGTCATTGGAAATTTCTTCAAATTCAAACAGTCTAGACGTAGAGAATGTTTAAATACATACAACCAAGTACATTGGTATACTTAAAATAATTTGTACCTTAATCTGCTCATTTACGACATGTAATAAAAAAATTTACATATGATGTATGTTTGTGTATAGTTTTAAGAACCAAATAAAACATTTCGCCTTTCATGATGAAACTATTTACTTAAAGCATAAGTAAGTCATAAGAACATTAAATCTTTGAATCCTTTTCATAATTTTTTTATCTGTACTACATAGAAGCATATACATACTACATACATACTAGGTGCCGTTTTAGCAAAATATTTGTTTATTTTTTTTACTTATTACATTAGAGTTTCATTGTATGTATTTCCATTCGCAAGTTTTAGATAATTATATCAACAGCTTTTTAATACCCAAGATTTTGGTAAGCATTAAAAGGCATTTTAGCATCGAGTGAAATCGAAGAGCAAAATAAACTGACAAGATTGTATTCGTCGAAAGCTAAAATTTAAGAAAAAATCAATATTCATTTCATAAAAGCACTTTCCCTTTCTTTAACAATCAATTAAGAAATTCATATTATGCCAAAGATGCAAGAAAAACTACAAAATCTATAGATATCAATATATCAACATCAAACACCACGATTCGATATGATTCATTACGATTGATTCCTTTGCGAGAGTTTGTAAGTACAAAATAAGGAACGTAAGATAGATATACAAAAATGTTTAAAAAGTACACATATGTACATATCGCTCCTCTATTGCAACGTAGTCATAACTCAAAAAAACTAGTTCGACAGAAAACGGGTTTAACCTAACCTGACCAGACATCCCGCTTTAGGCGGGATTATCCCGCTTTTCTGAGGTTGATCCCGCCTTGAATTTTTATCCCGCTTTATCCCGCTTTTTAGAGTTTTGAAATTTCTTATCTCTTAATATATTTTCATTAATATGTAACTGATAAAAATTTATTCCAAATATTTTTTAGTGTAGTTATTGTTTATTTTTTTTGGATCTGGCAGCTCCTCAAATGAAAAAAATAAAAATACAAACGTACACACTCAAAGATCCTTTTGTTACAGTGCTTTATATGTGCAGACATTCTGCTGCTTTAGGAATTTATTACCAAGAGGGCTTATTAGGAGAATAACAACTGACATTCACCAAACTGTCAATAATAAAATAAAAAGTTCTTGCTTATTTTTTTATAAAGAGTTTGACACATTGGTGTAGTCAGTTGATGATAATATGGACTAACGAGGCCACTTGCTATCATTCGCCTTAAGTTTTTGTACATTGTTTTGTATAAAAATCGTATTTTGTTTTGTAAATGAAGTCAAAAAATATTTAATTTTATTTATTTTACGTTACTAAATAAAAATTTTTGTTAATAAAAACTTTTGTTTATTTAAAATCGATTCTTTTGAGTTAAAAACTGTGTTTCCTAAGTACATACGAAACTTTTTATGTGCGTATTACACATCCCGCTTTCAAATAGTTGTTTATTTAAAAATCCCGCTTTTTGGCCGTATTTTCGTCAAAATCCCGCTTTTTGAACGATCGTGTCCCGCTTTTTGTAAAAAGCTTCTGGTCACGTTAGTTTAACCCCACGTCATAACATAATAATTTTTTTCATGTTAGCTCCTTTTTCTATATGGAATTTGAAATTTGTCATGATAAAAAGATATCAGGTATATACGTAGGGTAAAGTTTTCAATTGTTTTTTGTTTAAAAAAAATGGAAAAAGAAAATTTTATTTTTCTCTCAAGAGCTGAGTAAACAAGATATTTGTATGAAACTTTTACACAATATAAATAACGATATGAGTATTAATTCTGCAGCATTGACTCGAAAAAATCATTTTTTGAGATATGACTACGTTGCAATAAAGGAGCGGTATGTGCCTATTCGTTAAAAACCTTATAAACATTGGCGGTATTCGACGTTTGATGCAAATTGTATTGCGTAAGTGCAAATGTAAAGTATCGTAGCTTTTCTTTCAAATTCAACAACAAAATACACACACAATCCAAAGGAAAGCTACGATATTTTGCATTTGCACTTACACAAGGCAATTTGCATCAACATAGAATACCGCCATTGTAAATTTAGAATTGTGACCTAATGCGATTCTTCATTGCTTCTTAGTCTGTAAGACAACCCCGAACAGAAAATGACAACATAGCGAATTCTTCAATTTATATAGATAAATATATACATATCGTACACTAAATCATAAAGAGTCACAACTCAAAATTATCAAAGTGGTTTTGCTTTTTTATAAACCAGTTATTTAAAGAAATCTATAACGACCTCAACAATTTATTTAGCAATACAGTCTTCTTGAAGAATATAAAATACCGTATGCTTGTTTTTATATCACAACTTGCGTCATTTGTACACTAACTACAGTTGTTTGCAAACTACTCAGCATTTAAAAATTTTTGAGTTGTGACTGTTTATGATTTAGTGTGCGATATGTATGTGCCTTCTATATTATGCAACATTTTAATTTAGAGTTTTACTAGTCTCGACTTACACATGGAAAGATTTATTGAATATTTCGAAGCAAAAATGCATATGACTCAGAACACTTTCATAATTAAGGGCACATATATAAAGTCTTATTTATTTATTTATATATGTACATTAGAGATCGACCGAAGGCGTTTTTTTTGGCCGAAGCCGAAGCCGAAGACGAACTTCGGCTAAAATCCTAAACTTCGGCCAAAACCGAAGCCGAAGCCGAATGTTTTAACCCTTTCAAAACGTTAAACACAATACAAACTGTCGGCGAGCAACGCCCAAAAATAATGTTATTTTTCAAGCTTGGAATGAAAAATATTCGGCTTCGGCTAATCGGCCGATTTTTGCCGTAGGCCGAATGTTGGCCGATTACCAATTTTTGGCCGAAGGCCGAAGCCGAAGCCGATTAATCGGTCGAACTCTAATGTACATATTTAAAATGCAATATTATTTACTCATTACCAAAACTTTTGAATTTATTTAAAAAAAATTTAAATCGAGACTAGTACAATTCTAAATTAAAATGTATATTATATACACATACATATCTATGGCCATTTCATACCGATACACACTTATTACATACATACATAGTACGTATTTCTATTTTGTAGGTGTACGAATGCGTGAAAGCTATGTGCAATTTGTGGAAATATAGAATGCTTTAAAAGTTAGACTATTTATTACTCCAGATAAAATTTTTATTTTACGTGTTTTCTGGAGATATTCATTTCCTAAAATCTATGTACATACATACATACATATGTATGTACGAAAGAGAAATAGCATTGTTACAAATACAAATTATTAAATTAATTTTGGAAACGATACTTTTGTGGGTTTATTTTCTTATTATATAAATTAATAGGTATTATTCAATTAATTATTTGATATGACTAACCATGATATAATAAAGAAAAATAAAAATATGGGATAAACTGCCAAAGGCTTACGATTTGGTGGCTGACTATTCCCCAAAAATATAAACGATGCTATAAAACAAGATAAATATAAATTTTCATTCATTATACGATTGTTTTTTTTTTTTTTGCTTACCATATGTAGCCCAGGAAAATCCTATCGTTGTTGTTAAAAGACGCAAAAAGAATAGCAACTTAGTTTGGCTTGACAATAAGATGATTCGGCAAACTATTAATGCAAGAGCCACTGGAGTTAAACAGTAACCCAAAACACATACAGACTGAAAAAATGAACTACAGACATAGTTTAAAATCTAGAATCCAAATAGGTAAAAATACTTCAGTTTTTACGTACATATTTCCGCCTAGAAGTTTCGAATTCAAGGTAACAACAGCCGCACCTATCCACACTATTACAAATACTTGCGCAAATTCCGGGCCACCATCATATTGAGTATCCGCAGAACCCTGTAAAATTGTGGCCATAAACGTACACAGCAATAAAGGACCCCAAAGATCCCCTAAAAGTTTTTATTGTAGGTATTTAATTGTATATTGAAACAATGTATTCATATGACGACATTACTACTTACAGTCTTTCAAAAGGGTCGATTTTTCTTTGGGATATAGGACGTGATAAAATTTCACACACACTGCACGAATGTCACGCAACTGTGGAAAAGTTTTTTCTTCACACATAACAAATATATGTACTATGTTTTATTTTGTACTCACAATAGTCTCCTTAATAGGTTCATCCAGAGTATTAAAGTCGGGTGCTCCTATCGGTGCATTTGAACGAGCAGCTCCTGGCACAGACATGTCACCTTCCAAGCTTGCATTAGAGTAGTCATCAATCTAGATTTGTTTTTTGTAAATTTAATAACTTGACAGATAGAATTACTAAAGTATAGCATACTTCCAATTTAGAGTCCATTAAAATAAATTCTTTTGTAAATTAGAAAACTCAATAATATTTACGGTAAGTGGTGATTTGTCAACAAAATACGAGGCCGATTGGCTCTTAGACTGCTAAGAGCCGTCGGCGACTATTTTTGAAATAATCGTGCCGCCTCCTATATGTATGGCTGAGCCGCAGGACCGATTTACCATAATACATACATATCGCTCATTTCCTCAAGCAGTATCAGTGCCAGAAAACAAGTTAGAAGCTTTCAATTTACACACAACTTAAAAAAAATTTTGTCTAAGGCTGAGTTTACATGTGGCATTTCTTGTGTGTCATTTGCCCAAAAAAGCGTAACCAACTAATTACTAATGCCGGCCATACACTACACAAGTTCACTGCACAATTCTGGCACTGTACAGTGCGTTTGTGTAGTGTATGGGGTGGTTGTGCTATTTACGCAGTGAACTGAGTAAATATCAAAATGATTTTGATATTTGCTCAAGTTTGAAAACTGTACAGTGAGCTTGTGTAGTGTATGTTGCAAACGCTCAGTTGTTTCGTGATTTTTTAAGAGTTCACAACAAGAAATGACTGCAGAGCAAATATTCTGGAACGAGTTCCCATGGCAAATTAAAACAAAAAATGCACAGTTTACTTGTATAGTGTGTGTCACAAGCTTAGTTTACGCAGTGCCATACTTGGGCACTGAACTTGTGTAGTGTATGGCCGGCATAATGAAAAAACGGTTGATTCAGACATGTATTTATTGATTTAAACAGTTTCCAATCTTGTTGGATTCTATAAAATTGTTTATTTAACTATTCTATTTAACTTAATAAATACATGTCTGAACTAAACAGTTTTGCATTAGTAATTAGTGGTTATGCTTTTTTACGCTTGTTTGGCACCTGGCACACCGATGTAAGCCCGGCCTAAGTTTGTTTAATTTTGTATTAGAATCCTGTGTTAAATAGGACAACCAATATAATCATTTCATATATCTCATTTATTGAGAACTTCCCACAAGCTAAAGAAACGAGGCACGGGTTTCACGACAGCAGACACGCTGAATTTTTTTAACTAGACGCCGTTAACCTTCAATAAGGTCGGCTTCGTGTATGTCGATAGCCTGTGTTAACTTCGTATACTATGCACAGTGCTACCATTATAAAATTTGCTATTTAATTTGTTGCCGATAATACCGGTAAGACGAAAAAAGTAGTATAGGTGGAGCATCCGTTATAATTTAATTCTGTTGCATGGACGTTACTAATTCTCAATTTCATGAGTTCGGTCGAAATCAAGTGAAATTAAGTAATTTCCTATATATTTTGACACATGCAAAATTAGCGCATTTAACTTAATTTCGACGAAATTAATATCAAATTACAAGAGAGAACACAGTTTTTTATATTAAAACTACTTTTTTTTTCAAACATGACATGTAAAAGCATGAGAAAATATAAATAACAGAAATGAAATATTTTCATATCAACATGAAATTGAAGGAAGATTCAAAACCATTATATTCCATTTTTGCGAGAACAATGTAACAGAGCCTTTATTCAATTAAAAAAAAGTACTTCAATGTGGTAAATTTTCCTTAAAAAATTTAAATGGGCTATAATACATTGTCATTTTTGATACAAAAAATTAAATGAACTATACATCGTAAATTTTTTATGCAAATAGTTAAATAGACTACATTTTGTATGCAAAAAACTAAACAAACAAAAAAATAAATCACCCATTTTTCATGACAAAAATGTTGTCATGCAAAAAATATATAATGGACTATACATTGCTAATTTTACGTTAAATAATTATATCATTCAAAATGTATAATTGATAATACATCGTCCATTTCACTTACAAAAAATTCAATTTTCATGCAAAGAATCTAATCGACTATACATGGAAAAAATTAAATGGACTATACATATATTCATACATCGCCAATTTTTCATGCAAAAATATAACCGACTATATATCGGACTGTCTATGTGTATGTACATATGTATATACATCGTCTATTTTTTATGCAAAAATTTTTTCATGGAAAAATATAATAGACTACATTGTCCATTTTTTATGGAAAAAATTTTAATGCAAAAATATAATGGACTATACACCGTCCATTTTTTATGCAAAAATATAATGGACTATACATCGTCCATTTTTATACAAAAATATAATGGACTACACATCGTCCATTTTTTATGGAAAAAATTGTTTCATTCAAAAATATAATGGACTATACATCGCACATTTTCCATGCAAACAATTTTTTCAAGGAAAAATATAATGGACTATACATCGTCCATTTTTATGCAAAAATATAATGGACTATACACCGTCCATTTTTTATGCAAAATTATAATGGACTATACATCGCCCATTTTTTGTGGAAACAACTTTTTTATGCAAAAATATAATTGACTATACATCGCCCATTTTCCATGCAAACAATTTTTTCAAGGAAAAATATAATGAACTGTAACATCGTCCATTTTTTTAGCAAAAAATTTCTTCATGCAAAAAATATAATGGACTATACAACGTCCATTTTTTTGCAAAAAAATTCTTCATGCAAAAATATAATGGACTATACAACGTCCATTAAAAAAAAATAATGAACTATACATCGTCCATATATTATGCAAAATATTTTTTCATGCAAAAATATTTATGCAAAAATATAATGGACTATACACACTCCATTTTTTTAATGAAAAAATTTTTTCATTAAAATATATAATGGACTATACATCGTCCATTTCTTATGCAAAAAATGTTTTCATTCAAAAATATAATGGACTATACATCGTCCATTTTTTTGCAAAAATATAATGGACTATACAAAAAATTTTTATTCAAAAATATAATGGACTATACATCGCCCATTTTCCATGCAAACAATTGTTTCAGGCAATAATATAATGGACTATACATCGTCCATTTTTTTATGCAAAAATTGTTTCATGCAAAAATATAATAGATTATACATCTTCCATTTTTTTTTGCAAAAAATTTCTTCATGCAAAAATATAATGGACAATACATCGTCCATTTTTTATGGAAAAAATTTTTCCATTCAAAAATAAAATGGACTATACATCGTCCATTTTCCAAGCAAACTATTTTTTCAAGGAAAAATACAATGGACTATACAAAAACTTGTTACATTCAAAAATATAATGGACTATATATCGTCCATTTTTTATGGAAAAAATTATTTCATTCAAAAATATAATGGATTATACATCGCATGTTTTTTATGCAAAAAATTTTTTCATTCAAAAATAAAATGAACATTACATCGTCCATTTTTTATGGAAAACATTTTTTCATTCAAAAATATAATGGACTATATATCGCCCATTTTTTATGGAAAAGTTTTTTCCATGCAAAAATATAATGGATTATACATCATCCATTTTTATGCAAAAATATAATGGACTATACATCGTCCATTTTTAATGCAAAAAAATTTTTTCATGCAAAAATATAATGGAATATAAATCGTCCATTTTTTATGGAAAAAATTTTTTCATTCAAAGATATAATGGACTATATATACATCGTCCATTTTTTATGCAAAAATGTTTTCAACCAAAAATATAATGGACTATACATCATCCATTTTTTATGCAAAAAATTAATGGACTATATATACATCGTACATTTTTTATGCGAAAATATAATAGTCTATACAATGTTCATTTTTTATGCAAACGATTTTTTCATGGAAAAATATCGTACATTTTTTTTTGGAAAAAAAATTTTTTCATGCAAAAATATAATGAAATATAAATCGTCCATTTTTTATGGAAAAATTTTTTGCATTCAAAGATATAATGGACTATACATCGTCCATTTTTTATGCAAAAATGTTTTCAACCAAAAATATAATGGACTATACATCATCCATTTTTTATGCAAAAAATTAATGGACTATATATACATCGTCCATTTTTTATGCGAAAATATAATGGTCTATACATCGTTCATTTTTTATGCAAACGATTTTTTCATGGAAAAATATAATGGACTATACATCGTCCATTTTTTATAGAAAAAAATTTTTCATGCGAAAATATAATGGAATATACATCGTCCATTTTTTTATGGAAAAAATTGTTTCATTCAAAAATATAATCGACTATACATCATCTATTTTTATGCAAAAATATAATGAGCTATACATCGTCCATTTTTTATGGAAAAAAATTGTTCATTCAAAAATATAATGGAATATACATCGCCCATTTTTTATGCATAAAATTTTTTCATGCAAAAATATAATGGACTATACATCCTCCATTTTTTATGGAAAAAATTGTTTCATTCAAAAATATAATGGACTATATATCGTCCTGCAAAAACTTAAATGGACTATATACGTCGTCTATCTTATATGCAAGAAATTTAATGGACTATACATCATCCATTTTTCATGGAAAAATTTTTTTGTGAAAAAAATTTAATGGTCTATAAATCATCCATTTCGTATGCAAAAAATTAACTAGCCTATACATCGTCTATTGTTCATGCAAAAATTTAAATAGGCTATACATACAAAATTTAATGGACTATTTACATGGTGCATTTTTAAATTTTTTATAAAAAACTTTAATCGACTATAATTCGTCCATTTCGTATGCAAAAACTAAAATGGACTATTAACGTCGTCTATTTTTTGTGGAAGAAATTTAATGGACTATACATCATCCATTTTTCATGGAAAAAAATTAAAAAAAAAAAAATTTAATGGGCTATACATCGTCTATTTTTCAATATTTTATGAAAAAATTTTATAGTCTATTAATCATCCATTTCGTATGCAAAATATTAAATAGACTATACATCGTCTAGTTTTCATTTCCATTTTTCATGGAAAAAATTTTTTGTGAAAAAAATTTATTGGGCTATACATCGTCCATTTTTCAATATTTTATGAAAAAATTGTACGGTCTATAAATCGTCCATTTCGTATGCAAAAAATTTAATAGACTATACATCGTCTATTTTTCATGCAAAAATTTAAATAGACTATACATACAAAATTTAATGGAATATTTACATGGTCCATTTTTTAATTTTTTATAAAAAACTTTAATCGACTATAATTCGTCCATTTCGTATGCAAAAACTAAAATGGACTATATATGTCGTCTATTTTTTGTGCAAGAAATTTAATGGTCTATACATCATCCATTTTTCATGGAAAAAAATTTTTTGTGAAAAAAATTTAATGGGCTATTATACATCGTCCATTTTTCAATATTTTATGAAAAAATTTTATGGTCTATAAATCATCCATTTCGTATGCAAAAAATTAAATAGACTATACATCGTCTAGTTTTCATGCAAAAATTTAAATAGACTATACATACAAAATTTATTGAAATATTTACCTGGTCCATTTTTAAATTTTTTATAAAAAACTTTAATCGACTATAATTCGTCCATTTCGTATGCAAAAACTAAAATGGACTATATACGTCGTCTATTTTTTGTGCAAGAAATTTAACGGACTATACATTATCCATTTTTCGTGGAAAAATTTTTTTTGTGAGAAAAATTTAATGGGCTATACATCGTCCATTAATCAATATTTTATGAAAAAATTTTATGGTCTATAAATCGTCCATTTCGTATGCAAAAAATTAAATAGACTATGCATCGTCTATTTTTCATGCAAAAATTTAAATAGACTATACATACAAAATTTAATGGACTATCTACATGGTCTATTTTTAAATTTTCTATAAAAAAATTTTATCGACTATATACGTCGTCTATTTTTTCTGCAAGAAATTTAATGGACTATACATCATCCATTTTTCATGGAAAAAAATTTTTTTTTTAATTTAATGGAATTCATCCATTTCGTATGCAAAAATTTAAATGGACTATATACGTCGTCTATTTTTTGTGCAAGAAATTTAATGGACTATACATCATCCATTTTTCGTGGGAAAAAATTTTATGGTCCATAAATCATCCATTTCGAATGCAAAAAATTAAGTAGACTAAACATCGTCTAGTTTTCATGCACAAATTTAAATAGAATATACATACAAAATTTAATAGACTATTTACATGGTCCATTTTTAAATTTTTTATAAAAAAATTTAATAGGCTATACTGCGTCCATTTCGTATGCAAAAACTAAAATGGACTATATACGTCGTCTATTTTTTGTGCAAGAAATTTAATGGACTATACATCATCCATTTTTCGTGGGAAAAAATTTTTTGTGAAAAAAATTTAATGGGCTATACATCGTCCATTTTTCAATATTTTATGAAAAAATTTTATGGTCTATAAATCATCCATTTCGAATGCAAAAAATTAATTAGACTAAACATCGTCTAGTTTTCATGCAAAAATTTAAATAGAATATACATACAAAATTTAATGGACTATTTACATGGTCCATTTTTAAATTTTTTATAAAAAAATTTAATACGACTATAATTCGTCCATTTCCTATGCAAAAACTTAAATGGACTATATACGTCGTCTATTTTTTGTGCAAGAAATTTAATATACATCATCCATTTTTCATGGAAAAAAATTGTTTGTGAAAAAATTTAATGGGCTATACATCGTCCATTAATCAATATTTTATGAAAAAATTTTATTGTCTATAAATCGTCCATTTCGTATGCAAAAAATTAAATAGACTATGCATCGTCTATTTTTCATGCAAAAATTTAAATAGACTATACATACAAAATTTAATGGACTATCTACATGGTCCATTTTTAAATTTTCTATAAAAAAATTTTATCGACTATATACGTCGTCTATTTTTTCTGCAAGAAATTTAATGGACTATACATCATCCATTTTTCATGGAAAAAAATGTTTTTTTTAATTTAATGGAATTCGTCCATTTCGTATGCAAAAACTTAAATGGACTATACACGTCGTCTATTTTTTGTGCAAGAAATTTAATGGACTATACATCATCCATTTTTCGTGGGAAAAAATTTTTTGTGAAAAAAATTTAATGGACTATACATCGTCCATTTTTCAATATTTTATGAAAAAATTTTATGGTCTATAAATCATCCATTTCGAATGCAAAAAATTAAGTAGACTAAACATCGTCTAGTTTTCATGCAAAAATTTAAATAGAATATACATACAAAATTTAATGGACTATTTACATGGTCCATTTTTAAATTTTTTATAAAAAAATTTAATAGACTATAATTCGTCCATTTCCTATGCAAAAACTTAAATGGACTATATACGTCGTCTATTTTTTGTGCAAGAAATTCAATGGACTATACATCATCCATTTTTCATGGAAAAAAATTGTTTGTGAAAAAATTTAATGGGCTATACATCGTCCATTTTTCAATATTTTATGAAAAAATTTTATGGTCTATAAAACCATCCATATTGTATGCAAAAAATTAAATAGACTATACATCGTCTATTTTTCACGTAAAAATTTAAATAGACTATACATACAAAATTTAATGGAATATTTACATGGTCCATTTTTAAATATTTTATAAAAAACTTTAATCGACTATAATTCGTCCATTTCGTATGCAAAAACTAAAATGGACTATACACGTCGTCTATTTTTTGTGCAAGAAATTTAATGGACTATACATCATCCATTTTTAATGGAAAAAAATTTGTTGTGAAAAAAATTTAATGGGCTATACATCGTCCATTTTTCAATATTTTATGAAAAAATTTTATGGTCTATTAATCATCCATTTCGTATGCAAAAAATTAAATAGACTATACATCGTCTAGTTTTCATGCAAAAATTTTAATAGAATATACATACAAAATTTAATGGACTATTTACATGGTCCATTTTTAAATATTTTATAAAAAAATTTAATAGACTATAATTCGCCCATTTCGTATGCAAAAACTTAAATGGACTATATACGTCGTCTATTTTTTGTGCAAGAAATTTAATGGACTATACATCATCCATTTTTCATGGAAAAAAATTTTTTGTGAAAAAAATTTAATGGGCTATACATCGTCCATTTTTCAATATTTTATGAAAAAATTTTATGGTCCATAAATCATCCACTTCGTATGCAAAAAATTAAATAGACAATACATCGTCTATTTTTCATGCAAAAATTTAAATAGGCTATACATACAAAATTTAATGGACTATTTACATGTTCCATTTTTAAATTTTGTATAAAAAATTTTAATAGACTATAATTCGTCCATTTCGTATGCAAAAACTAAAATGGACTATACACGTCGTCTATTTTTTGTGCAAGAAATTTAATGGACTATACATCATCCATTTTTAATGGAAAAAAATTTTTTGTGAAAAAAATTTAATGGGCTATACATCGTCCATTTTTCAATATTTTATGAAAAAATTTTATGATCTATTAATCATCCATTTCATATGCAAAAAATTAAATAGACTATACATCGTCTAGTTTTCATGCAAAAATTTTAATAGAATATACATACAAAATTTAATGGACTATTTACATGGTCCATTTTTAAATATTTTATAAAAAAATTTAATAGACTATAATTCGCCCATTTCGTATGCAAAAACTTAAATGCAAAAAATTTAATGGACTATACATCATCCATTTTTCATGGAAAAAAATTTTTTGTGAAAAAAATTTAATGGGCTATACATCGTCCATTTTTCAATATTTTATGAAAAAATTTTATGGTCCATAAATCATCCATTTCGTATGCAAAAAATTAAATGGACAATACATCGTCTATTTTTCATGCAAAAATTTAAATAGGCTATACATACAAAATTTAATGGAATATTTACATGGTCCATTTTTTAATTTTTTTTAAAAAACTTTAATCGACTATAATTCGTCCATTTCGTATGCAAAAACTTAAATGGACTATATACGTCGTCTATTTTTTGTGCAAGAAATTTAATGGACTATACATCATCCATTTTTCGTGGGAAAAATTTTTTGTGAAAAAAATTTAATGGGCTATACATCGTCCATTTTTCAATATTTTATGAAAAAATTTTATGGTCTATAAATCATCCATTTCGAATGCAAAAAATTAAGTAGACTAAACATCGTCTAGTTTTCATGCAAAAATTTAAATAGAATATACATACAAAATTTAATGGACTATTTACATGGTCCATTTTTAAATTTTTTATAAAAAAGTTTAATAAAATATAATTCGTCCATTTCCCATGCAAAAACTTAAATGGACTATATACGTCGTCTATTTTTTGTGCAAGAAATTTAATGGACTATACATCATCCATTTTTCATGGAAAAAAATTGTTTGTGAAAAAATTTAATGGGCTATACATCGTCCATTTTTCAATATTTTATGAAAAAATTGTACGGTCTATAAGTCGTCCATTTCGTATGCAAAAAATTAAATAGACTATACATCGTCTATTTTTCATGCAAAAATTTAAATAGACTATACATACAAAATTTAATGGACTATCTACATGGTCCATTTTTAAATTTTTTATAAAAAAATTGAATTGACTATAATTCGTCCATTTCGTATGCA
Organism: Tachina lurida; assembly: GCA_944452675.1. NCBI lineage: Eukaryota > Metazoa > Arthropoda > Insecta > Diptera > Tachinidae > Tachina > Tachina lurida. The sequence goes on along the minus strand of OX101753.1, from coordinate 166,354,678 downwards.
AAAATTTAAATGGACTATACACGTCGTCTATTTTTTGTGCAAGAAATTTAATGGACTATACATCATCCATTTTTCATGGAAAAAATTTTTTGTGAAAAAAATTTAATGGGCTATACATCGTCCATTTTTCAATATTTTATGAAAAAATTTTATGGTCCATAAATCATCCATTTCGTATACAAAAAATTAAATGGACAATACATCGTCTATTTTTCATGCAAAAATTTAAATAGGCTATAAATACAAAATTTAATGGAATATTTACATGGTCCATTTTTGAATTATTTAATAAAAAACTTTAATCGACTATAATTCGTCCATTTCCTATGCAAAAACTTAAATGGACTATATACGTCGTCTATTTTTTGTGCAAGAAATTTAATGCACTATACATCATCCATTTTTCATGGAAAAAATGTTTTTGTGAAAAAAATTTAATGGGCTATACATCGTCCATTTTTCAATATTTTATGAAAAAATTTTATGGTCCATAAATCATCCATTTCGAATGCAAAAAATTAAGTAGAATAAACATCGTCTAGTTTTCATGCAAGAATTTAAATAGAATATACATACAAAATTTAATGGACTATTTACATGGTCCATTTTTAAATTTTTTATAAAAAAATTTAATAGACTATACTGCGTCCATTTCGTATGCAAAAACTAAAATGGACTATATACGTCGTCTATTTTTTGTGCAAGAAATTTAATGGACTATACATCATCCATTTTTCGTGGGAAAAAATTTTTTTTTAAAAAAATTTAATGGGCTATACATCGTCCATTTTTCAATATTTTATGAAAAAATTTTATGGTCTATAAATCGTCCATTTCGAATGCAAAAAATTAAGTAGATTAAACATCGTCTAGTTTTCATGCAAATATTTTAATAAAATATACATACAAAATTTAATGGACTATTTACATGGTCCATTTTTAAATTTTTTATAAAAAAATTTAATAGACTATAATTCGTCCATTTCCTATGCAAAATTTAAATGGACTATATACGTCGTCTATTTCTTGTGCAAGAAATTTAATGGACTATACATCATCCATTTTTCATGGAAAAAAATTTTTTGTGAAAAAAATTTAATGGGCTACACATCGTCCATTTTTCAATATTTTATGAAAAAATTTTATGGTATATAAATCATCCATTTCGTATGCAAAAAATTAAATAGACTACACATGCAAAAATTTAAATACACTATACATACAAAATTTAATGGACTATTTACATGGTCCATTTTTAAATTTTTTATAAAAAACTTTAGTCGACTATAATGCGTCCATTTCGTATGCAAAAACTTAAATGGACTAGATACGTCGTCTATTTTTTGTGCAAGAAATTTAATGGGCTACACATCATCCATTTCTCATGGAAAAAATGTTTTTGTGAAAAAAATTTAATGGGCTATACATCGTCCATTTTTCAATATTTTATGAAAAAATTTTATGGTCCATAAATCATCCATTTCGAATGCAAAAAATTAAGTAGAATAAACATCGTCTAGTTTTCATGCAAGAATTTAAATAGAATATACATACAAAATTTAATGGACTATTTACATGGTCCATTTTTAAATTTTTTATAAAAAAATTTAATAGACTATACTGCGTCCATTTCGTATGCAAAAACTAAAATGGACTATATACGTCGTCTATTTTTTGTGCAAGAAATTTAATGGACTATACATCATCCATTTTTCGTGGGAAAAAATTTTTTGTGAAAAAAATTTAATGGGCTATACATCGTCCATTTTTCAATATTTTATGAAAAAATTTTATGGTCTGTAAATCGTCCATTTCGAATGCAAAAAATTAAGTAGACTAAACATCGTTTATTTTTCATGCAAAAATTTAAATAGACTATACATACAAAATTTAATGGACTATCTACATGGTCCATTTTTAAATTTTTTATAAAAAACTTTAATCGACTATAATTCGTCCATTTCGTATGCAAAAACTAAAATGGACTATACACGTCATCTATTTTTTGAGCAAGAAATTTAATGCACTATACATCATCCATTTTTCATGGAAAAATTTTTTTGTGAAAAAAATTTAATGGGCTATACATCGTCCATTTTTCAATATTTTATGAAAAAATTTTATGGTCTATAAATCATCCATTTCGTATGCAAAAAATTAAATAGACTATACATCGTCTATTTTTCATGCAAAAATTTAAATAGACTATACATACATAATTTAATGGAATATTTACATGGTCCATTTTTAAATTTTTTATAAAAAACTTTAATCGACTATAATTCGTCCATTTCGTATGCAAAAACTAAAATGGACTATATGTCGTCTATTTTTTGTGCAAGAAATTTAATGGACTATACATCATCCATTTTTCATGGAAAAAAATTTGTTGTGAAAAAAATTTAATGGGCTATACATTTTCCATTTTTCAATATTTTATGAAAAAATTTTATGGTCTATAAATCATCCATTTCGTACGCAAAAAATTAAATAGACTATACATCGTCTAGTTTTCATGCAAAAATTTAAATAAAATATATACATACAAAATTTAATGGACTATTTACATGGTCCATTTTTAAATTTTTTATAAAAAAATTTAATTGACTATACTGCGTCCATTTCGTATGCAAAAACTAAAATGGACTATATACGTCGTCTATTTTTTGTGCAAGAAATTTAATGGACTATACATCATCCATTTTTCATGGAAAAAATTTTTTTGTGAGAAAAATTTAATGGGCTATACATCGTCCATTAATCAATATTTTATGAAAAAATTTTATGGTCTATAAATCGCCCATTTCGTATGCAAAAAATTAAATAGACTATGCATCGTCTATTTTTCATGCAAAAATTTAAATAGGCTATACATACAAAATTTAATGGACTATTTACATGGTCCATTTTTAAATTTTCTATAAAAAAATTTTATCGACTATATACGTCGTCTATTTTTTCTGCAAGAAATTTAATGGACTATACATCATCCATTTTTCATGGAAAAAAATGTTTTTTTTTTAATTTAATGGAATTCGTCCATTTCGTATGCAAAAACTTAAATGGACTATATACGTCGTCTATTTTTTGTGCAAGAAATTTAATGGACTATACATCATCCATTTTTCATGGAAAAAAATTTTTTGTGAAAAAAATTTAATGGGCTATACATCGTCCATTTTTCAATATTTTATGAAAAAATTTTATGGTCTATAAATCATCCATTTCGTATGCAAAAAATTAAATAGACTATACATCGTCTATTTTTCATGCAAAAATTTAAATAGACTATACATACAAAATTTAATGGACTATTTACATGGTCCATTTTTAAATTTTTTATAAAAAACTTTAGTCGACTATAATGCGTCCATTTCGTATGCAAAAACTTAAATGGACTAGATACGTCGTCTATTTTTTGTGCAAGAAATTTAATGGGCTACACATCATCCATTTCTCATGGAAAAAATTTTTTTGTGAAAAAAATTTAATGGGCTATACATCGTCCATTTTTCAATATTTTATGAAAAAATTTTATGGTCTATAAATCATCCATTTCGTATGCAAAAAATTAAATAGACTATACATCGTCTATTTTTCATGCAAAAATTTAAATAGACTATACATACAAAATTTAATGGACTATTTACATGGTCCATTTTTAAATTTTTTATAAAAAACTTTAATCGACTAAACTGCGTCCATTTCGTATGCAAAAACTAAAATGGACTATATACGTCGTCTATTTTTTGTGCAAGAAATTTAATGGACTATACATCATCCATTTTTCGTGGAAAAAAATTTTTTGTGAAGAAAATTAAATGGGGTATACATCGTTATACATCGTCCATTTTTCAATATTTTATGAAAAAATTTTATGGTCTATAAATCGTCCATTTCGTATGCAAATACTTAAATAGACTATACATCGTCTATTTTTCATGCAAAAATTTAAATAGACTATACATACAAAATTTAATGGACTATTTACATGGTCCATTTTTAAATTTTTTATAAAAAACTTTAATCGACTATAATTCGCCCATTTCGTATGCAAAAACTTAATTGGACTATATAAGTCGTCTATTTTTTGTGCAAGTAATTTAATGGACTATACATCATCCATTTTTCATGGAAAAAAATTTTTTGTGAAAAAAATTTAATGGGCTATACATAGTCCATTTTTCAATATTTTATGAAAAAATTTTATGGTCTATAAATCATCCATTTCGTATTCAAAAAATTAAATAGACTATACATCGTCTATTTTTCATGCAAAAATTTAAATAGACTATACATACAAAATTTAATGGACTATTTACATGGCCAATTTTAAAATTTTTTATAAAAAAAACTTTAATCGACTATAATTCGCCCATTTCGTATGAAAAAAACTTAATTGGACTATATAAGTCGTCTATTTTTTGTGCAAGTAATTTAATGGACTACACATCATCCATTTTTAGTGGAAAAAATTTTTTGTGAAAAAAATTTAATGGGGTAAATAGACTATACATACAAAATTTAATGGACTATTTACATGGTCCAGTTTTAAATTTTTTACAAAAAACTTTAATCGACTATAATTCGTCCATTTCGTATGCAAAAACTTAAATGGACTATATATGTCGTCTATTTTTTGTGCAAGAATTTTAATGGACTTACACATCATCCATTTCTCATGGAAAAAAATATAATGGAATATACATCGCCCATTTTCGATGCAAAAAATTTTTTAATGGAAAAATATAATGTAAAATACATCGTCCATTTTTTATGCATAAAATTTTTTCATGCAAAATAATAATGGACATCGTCCATTTTCCATGCAAACAATTTTTTCAAGGAAAAATATAATGGACTATACACCGTCCTTTTTTATGCAAAAATATAATGGACTATACATCGTCCATTTTTTATGGAAAACATTTGTTCATTCAAAAATATAATGGACGTCCATATTTCTTTCCAAAATTTTTTAATGCAAAAATATCGTCCATTTTTTATGGAAAAAACTTTTTTATTAAAAAATTTAATGGAATATACATCGTCCATTTTTTATGCAAAAAATATTTTCAATCAAAAATATAATGGACTATACATCGCACATTTTTGATGCAAAAAATGTTTTCATGCATAAATAAAGGGTCCGCCATCTAACTTTTTTCAGCTAGTGCTCATGATTTGACAGATAATTAGTTTTATCCTTCCGCTGAACGAATATGGTTGTGTATACGCTTGAACAACGCTGGGAAATATTGCTTACAGAAAATGCCGATTTTGCCGAAAAAAATCATCTTTTCAGATGAAGCTAATTTTGATCTTGAAACAATTTTTCATGCAAAAATATAATGGACTATATCTACATCGCCCATTTTTTATGCAAAATTTTTTATTGCAAAAATATAATGGACTATACATCGCCCATTTTCTATGCAAAAAAATTTTTCATGCAAAAATATAATGAACTATATATACATCGTCCATTTTTTATGCAAAAAATGTTTTCAACCAAAAATATAATGGACTACACACCGTCCTTTTTTTTTTGCAAAAAATTTCTTAATGCAAAAATATAATGGACTATAATCGCCCATTTTTTATGGAAAAAATTTGTTCATGCAAAAATATAATGGACTATGCATCGCACATTTTTTATGCAAAACATGTTTTCATGCAAAAATATAATGGACTATACATTGCCCATTTTCCATGCAAAAAATTTTTTCAAGAAAAAATATAATCAACTATAACATCATCAATTTTTTATGGACAAATTTGTTTCATTCAAGAATATAATGGACTATACATCGTCCATTTTTTATGCAAGAAATGTTTTCAGCCAAAAATATAATGGACTATACATCGTCCATTTTTTTTTTTTTTTTTGCAAAAAATTTCTTCATGCAAAAATATAATGGACTATAATCGTCCATTTTTAATGGGAAAAATTTTTAATGCAAAAATATAATGGATTATACACCGTCCAATTTTTATGCAAAATTATAATGGACTATAATCGCCCATTTTTTATGCACAATTTTTTTATTGCAAAAATATAATGGACTATACATCGTCCATTTTCCATGCAAATAATTTTTTCAAGGAAAAATATAATGGACTATACATCGTCCATTTTCATGCAAAAATATAATGGACTATAATCGCCCATTTTTTATGGAAAAAATTTTTTCATGCAAAAATATAATGGACTATATATACATCGCCCATTTTCCATGCAAACAATTTTCTTAAGGAAAAATATAATGGACTATACATCGTCCATTTTTTATGGCAAAATTTTTTTCATTCAAAAATATAATGGACTATGCATCGCCCGTTTTTTATGCAAACAATTTTTTCATGCAAAAATATAATGGACTATGCATCGTCCATTTTTTTTGCAAAAAATTTTTTCATGTAAAAATACAATGGACTATACATTGTCTATTTTTCATGGAAAAAAATTAAATGGACTTTAAATCCATATGTACATCGTCCATTTTTTATGCAAAAAAATTGTTTAATTCAAAAATATAATGGACTATATATCGCCCATTTTTGATGCAAAAAATTTTTTCATGCAAAATGTAATGGACTATACATCGTCCATTTTTTCATACAAAATAATTTAAATTAGCCTTTGAATTTTGTTTTCGGATTTTTTTCCACATTAGTAGGCAAAACTAAATTTAAAATCTAATAGCATCGGCTCCATGGTACATTAAAATTTCAACTTTACATCGTGATGTTGATGGTACTCGTACTAGTGACTGTTAAAATTGCAAAAGAGGCAGGCAAATATTCGAGTCCAATCTAAATCCCCTTGCTAGTAACAGCTTAAATTTTACTGGACACCTCCGCTTAAAAAAGAGGGATAACTAGGTCTCTTATACGCAACACTCCAGATAAAACTTCTTGGAAATATTTTTGTGCTTAGTACGACATATACATACATATGTAATATTAGTTAGTATCACTAACTGTATGTCCGACACTGGTTGGGCCTAATAATTATATCTAGACTTAAGATTTGAATATTTTTTGTTAGTTTATCGGTCATGTCACAGAGTTCAATTCCGTTCGGAATCGGAATTGAATAAACCTCAAAATGTCAAGCCCTAGCCAGAGCATAACCCAGCATACTTAGTTTAGTTTACTTTTTTAGACACCATCTCCTACAGAAATGGGGTGGATTGAATTCCGATTCCGAACAAAATTGAACTCTGTGACATGGCCGTATATTTGAAGATGCAATAAATAAATATATGTAATGAAAAATATTACTTCGTCCATTTTTTCATACCATAATTAATTGGGCTATACATCGTCCATTTGTCATAAAAAATATTAAATAGGAAATAGATCGTCCATTTTTCATACAATAATTAAATGGGCTAGACATTGTACATTTGTCATAAAAAAATTAAACGGGCCTAATAATTATATCTAGACTTACGATTTGAATACTTATTGTTTATTTTTGAAGATGCAATAAATAAATACATGTAATATAAAAATTACATCGTCCATTTTTCATACAAAAAAATTAAATCGTCCATTTTTCATACAATAATTAAATGGGCTAGACATCGTCCATTTATCATTAAAAAATTTCCATTTTTCATAAAAAAAATTAAATGAGCTATACATCGTACAATTTTCAAGCACAAAATTAAATGGCCTATACTTCGTCGATTTTGTATGCAAAAATGGACTGTGCATCATTAATTTTTCAGACAAAAACTTATTTCATGCAAAAAATATAACGAAAAAATATAATATAATCTTGTGTGATGTATTAATGCAGGATTATGATATTTATGCGTTTCAAAACTTTTTATGAATTTGGGCATTGATTTGTTAGTGCATATTTTGCCCTTTAAAGCATATTTTTGCATATTTTACAACTTAAAGCAAGTTTTTGCATATATCAGTCTTACACGCATATTTTTAGCATCATTTCTAATTTTTAAAGCATAATTTACGCTTTTAGGGAATATTTCGGTACTTTATAGAATTTTTTTTATTTTAATATGCTTTCAAGCTTACGTGTTGGTATTTTTTTTTTATTTTTCGCCATCTAAATTTTATTTCCAATGTTCCATGTGTTGAATACATTTTACTTTTATACTACGCAGTTATTACGTCAATGTACATATTTAGATGTGACAGGCAACGATTTTTATATCATAATTTAAATTATAAATATAAATCTGGTCTTACTTATCGGAAATACAGTTCCAAAGTTTTAATTCTGATATCGTGATCTCTTTTAAACAACAAAATGTATGGAGGATATTTATGGTGTAGCGGGATAGCCAATTTAAAAGTTTTGTATGAAAAATGGACGATGTATAGCCCATTTAATTTTTTGTATGAAATGCATATATTTAGACATTGCTTAATCAAAAAAACAAGTTTCGAATTTTTCAAATTAAATAAAGACTTTATGTCAAGTAAATATACTTCGGTATTTCTTATATTATTGTAAGTATTTAGTGGCTTTCTTTAATAAATAAAATCCATCACTTTCTTATCCCACTTAATTTATTTATTAATTTCATATTTTTGTTAATTATAATAAGAGCGATTACTATAGAATTTTTTAATATGTATAGAAAATTTAATTGTCACCAAAACAGGTTGACCAAATAAAAACTGTTATTTATTATCCAGACTATTATATTAAAATTAATGAGTATTAGTTCTTCTTCTTTTCGTAATTGGCTTGAATAGCCTTCAATAGCCAGCCAACTTCTTCAACGGTCTTAATTTGATAATTGGCATATGTCTTCAATGTGGGCAGTTCAGAGACTCTGAATGTTTTGCCAATGCCGAAAAGCATTTTCATGGCATCTTCATCGGTGGTATCATCACCACAGTAGATGATTTTCAGATCTTTAGCCCAATCTGCGTTGAAATGTTTTTCCAAAATCATCTTGGCACCCTCACCTGAAATTAAATGAATAATTAATTTTTTAATTTATTGCTGTGTAATAAATATGCTGTACCTAATTTGCATATGTACAATGTATGTATATAGATTATTTTCTTAAAATTGTTTCCTAAACATGCTTATGTTTTAAATTGTATGTACATATATTTATTTGAATTATTTGCAAGTTTCACAAAATTCGTTAATATTTTTAGCAGCTTAATTTATCTACATATGAAAGTGATTTTTGCAGCATTATAATTTTTGTTGGGTATTTATAAGACCAATGTATCTGTATTTAGTATATGTTTGTTAATTGTATTTTTTTTTTAAATTTTTATTTTACAATTACTAATCATATATAAATACATAAATACTCATCTCAGAAGACGATCGTTTGATGATTTTCTGTCCCATTTACAGTTTTGATTGACAATATGTAGAGGTATGAGATGTTAATATGTATTGTATGCATTATGGGAACGACCCATTTGTTGTTGTTCAAAACATAATATGTAATAATAAATATAAATTGCAAGAAAATATAAATGTTTCTATTATTATTTATAAAATTCTAAAAATAGGTCAACAAACTATACGATATGGTATAGTGGAAAATGTATGAGTGAGTATCTACGTGGGTACTTTGTGCACTATATATCTGTGGCAATAAGGAAAAAGTGCTTAATGCTGAGTTTACATCTGGCATTTCTTGTGTGTCATATGCCCAAAAAAAGCGTAACCAACTAATTACTAATGAAAAATTGTTTGATTCAGACATGTATTTATTGATTTAAACAGTTTCCAATCATGTTGGATTCTATAAAATTGTTTATTAGTTATGTATGGAACTTTTTAACTTAATAAATACATGTCTGAATCAAACACTTTTTCATTGGTAATTAGTGGTTACGCTTTTTTAGGCTTGTGTGGCACGTGGCACACAGATGGAAACCCGGCCTAAAGGCTCAGTTACCCGTCTGTAATGTAAAGTAATTGTAACGTAGGAAACAGCTGATCGATATTTTTGTATGAAAAGTAGGTTACATTACATTACATCTCTATAATCATTTTCATTACTTTTCACATAACAATATCGATCAGCTATTTCCTACTGTTGCAGTTACTTTACATTACAGTCGGTAAGTCATATTTTACTGTTTTGCAGGAGAGCACTTTTAAGCGTTTAAGTCGATTTTCAGAAATTTATTTCTTTTACAGTTAAATTGGGAAATTCGCTGTTAACCTTTATTTTTTGAGCAACATCGTTCTACACACTGTAAATAATACATTTAAGTTAAAATATATCAAAGTATAACCTTTGTTAAGCTTTTATTCCAAATGAGATTAGAAGTCTAAAAAAGATAAGTCGCAAGTCATAGTGTTATAACTTCCTGAAAAATCACTCAAATTAATTGAGATTTTGACCAGGGGTACTTTCAAATATGCAAATTACGGGGGTATCATTAACTCAAAATCAGCTTATCTCGACTTAAGCACTTTTTGCTTTTTGCCACAGATATAATCGAAACTTTCGTGCAATTTGTAATTCCTTGCCTTTTTCCTTTGCTCTACTATTTTTTCGATCTATTGTTTTGAATTTATTAGCGAGAAAACTTGGGATTTTTATGGTTTATATATTTATAAATATGTAATATGTACGCATATGTATGTATGTGTCGTTCAGGTCCAATGTGAATTGACAATATTTCAGTTTAAAAAGTGAGCTAATATCCATATAAAACCTGCACCTTATAGCTTAAATTAGACGTGACATAGCCATAATGCCATAGCCATAACCAAACCAAAATTCAATTGGTTTCTATGGTGAGAGTTATAGCGTTATGACGAGTCACCTATAATCAAATACAGTGTTGCCCATTAATTTGGTTCGAACGGCTGTTTTCTATGGCTAAGTTTATGTCACGTCTGATTGAACCTTAAATTATACTCTTTTTAGAAAAAGAAACCATATTATATGATCATATGAAACGGTGGCTTCGATGAGGAAAGCCTTTTTGTTTTGCTGCCTTTTGGCCAGACTTAAGGTTTTATCCTGAAAGTATACGAAATAGTGGCTTCGCTGAGTAAAGATTTTCTACCGTCATGCGGGACTTTCCCCTTGGCCTGCATAAAGAGTTTCTTAATTACAGGCTAGATTCTATACATACGTACTACGAGTAAGTAACCTTTACTAATCGATAGAAGCAAAGTCTCAAGCCCTTCTGGGCAAGTAGTAAATCTATATTATAGTATATATGTATATGTACTAGTGATGTGCCGAATGTCAATTTTTGATATTCGCGAAAACGAATATTTGAAACGATATTCGCGAATATGAATACGAATATTTGAAACGATATATACGAATACGAATATTATCTGTGAAATTTTTAGACAATTTGCAGCTAGAAAATGATATATGAAAAATGTTTTATGAAAAAGAATTTTATACTCCTGTTGGCGTACATTAAGGTAAATAAAAACTATCCAAAACTTTATTGGTCATCATGAAATAATATTTAGTTTTTAAAATTCTGTAAAACCTTCAATGTGGAAATATACAGCAGACTATTTGGCGGAATAGCGGATAGCAAATGACGTCGATTATCTAATATGGTTCAAACTAAATAGGCAGTATATTTATACCTATAGTATTGGTCTTGTTTACACACCTCTTGGTGGAAAAAACTTATATGATGGTTAAGTATATAAAGTAGAAATCTACATTAAATGACACCACACACAGTTGTTCCGTTCTACTACCTGTTTGTCAGAATATTTACAATTAACTTTGGTGTTATTTGTTCATTAATAATAATTATCACATCTAATTTGGCTTACAAAGCGATACGACGAACTTTAGCCTGATCAAATTATTATTATTTATTGTTTTTTGGTTCATCATGACAATTTTCACAAATGCATTTATTTAATTGTATATGCAAATACATGTCAGTTTTTGGAACTGATTAAACTAAATTGACTATTAAATCATGCCCATTTATTTTATTAAATTTATGTGTACTTATACAATTCAATTTATTTTATTAAGTATATTCTTCAATTTATTTTATTAAGCATATGTATTTACTAAAATATTTCCCACCCTAAATCTGCGGAACTTATACATAATATATATGAATATGTACGAAAGATTAAATAAATTTATATCATTAACATTTCCATAATCCAATACAAAATTACCCTTCAAACATTTTCGAATATTTTTGAACGAACAAAGAAAGTAATAACTGATTAATTTAAATGGGGAGACTTGATAGCCAAATCCCATTTTTAATACAGAGGCAAAAATATTTCTTAAAATCATTAATCAAAAATAAAAAACAATAAAAATACATATAAATAAATCGGTAAAAAACAGAAGAATAAATAAATATTTTTTTATGTTTATCTCAGCCAATATTAAATATTAAGCAACCGGCAGACACACACGTTAGTATATCTATTAGTTTAAAAATATTTACGTATGCATATTCATATGTATGTAGATATGTGTAGTATGTAGATATGTATATAACAAATTCCAAAAATTAAAACAACGACATAATGTGTGTACAATGATCAGATTTGTTATATGTATTTTTCTCATTTCTTCATTCTTATTTTAATATTAGAATGAAAATATTGGTGCCGTCTGAAAAGTGTAGAAAGAAAAATGCATAAATGTTTTGTTGATTGTGTAGTTTTTGAAGAAAATTTCAAATGCACACGAATTATTATTTGTATGTATCAGAGACCTGCAAATTTCATTTTTGATGATTTACTCATACATTAAAATTTTTACTCACATTTAATCACGTCGTAGTAATATCTGTTCATTGGAGTGATTGTGAGTGTAGCGATCGAACATGTTTAAATCAATTCACTCACCATACCAGAAATGTTTTATTCACATTTAATCATGCAACAAAACTCAATGTTGAATTTAATCAGCATCGTACAAACGAACGCATCGTTTGAATAATTGTAAGTGGAGTGTTCGAACTGGTTTTATTCAAACTTCTACGTGAACAAGCGATGACGTTGAATAAAATCAAAGTAGTAAAGTTCGTTCAATTTATTTTAAAACACACACACATAAACGTGTCAAACAGGGATGGAAAATTGGAGGTTTGTATTTGTTCCAATTATAAAAAAGGTGCAAATTTTTTTTAAGTATTAACAACTAACTGGCATATTCATAAAATATATTTTAGGTTTATGAAGCGCTTATTTGACGTAATTATATGGGAAATTTGTCAAATAAACCTATAATAAACCTAAAATATTTTTTTATGGATATGGCGGTAAATCTTCAAAAGAACTTACATAAGGGGAACTCATTTAACATTTTAATTTAAGAAATAATTTCTGTTCAAAACTTTTAAAATACATATTATCGTTAACGATAATTTACGTACAAAAACATATTTTTCAATATTAAAAAAACATTCTCCCAAAAACTTTAGTTTTTGTCCCTTACGATTAAGTCGAAAATAGGGCTCAATAATTCAAACATAAATTCTGTTAAGTTAATTAACAAAAATTAGTTTTAGTATTGAAAATCCTGCTCAAATTTTATTTTAAAATGCATTTTTTAACAATTAATCTCAGAAATTTATATAACATTTTTGTCTCTAATATTTTTCAAAAAGTTCGTAGCGAGTAGCTCTATTAGACAGTTTCTTTAATTTTACCATCCCTGATATAAAACACCCAACTTAACTACACAAACACATACATACTTAAAAATTGGTTTGTTATTATGACAGCAGTTTTGCGTTGGGTCTTAATAATTACCACATTCATACACAATGATTTTTTTCATTTTCGCTTTTACTCTGCATCAACTACTTGATGCTGATTTAAAATGCACATTTTTTTCTTTCGCATTATATTCTTGTTCAAAACACTCATTGTCGAACCAAATACCAATCGTCCGAACTGATTGGTATGATGCTACGCATGATTATAATTCACACCCAACAATACTCCACTCACTTGAGCGATTAAAACTTAGCAATGAATATACTACGTGTTTGAACAAGTTTGATTTAAAAAAAAAATAGCATGTTTTTAGGATCAATATCCGTATGATTATTTTATCAACCACCCGTTGCAGGTCACTGGTATGTATGTATGTATGTATGTATGTATGTACATACAAACAATAAAAATAAGAAAACTGATGGATATTCAAAATGTTTCAAACAAAGTTTATTTGATAATTCCCTACTTCATAACTCTTTCAATACGAGTACGAGTTAAAGTCCTGCACAAGACCATTTATAAGAACTTTCAAGACATGAGAGCTTTTTCAAATGCTTTACTACAGCGAAATATTCTAAAACAAACGCTAAACAACACTGTTGGCAAGACATTTTTTTTCAGCTGTTTGTATTGCCAACAGTGTTGTTTAGCGTTTGTTTTAGAATATTTCGCTGTAGTAAAGCATTTGAAAATTTCTCATGTCTTGAAAGTTCTTATAAATAATGGTCTTGTGCAGGACATTAGTACGAGTAAGATATTTTAAAAATATTAAAGGCCCTATTCACAAAACATATTTTTCATTTATAACAGCGCTATAAAACAGTTTTTCATACAAAATTTGTTTTATAAAACAAAATCATTTTTTTTTGTGAATACAGCAAATATTTTGTAACTGTTTGTGTGACTTTAGTACTTTTACCAGCCGTTCAATATTTTTTTTTTGTAAATTCTTCAAATTATTTTTGTAATTTTCCCGCTTAAATTTCTTCTGGGTTTTGAATAATAGCATACTATCTTCTCATTGGCGTAGCTATAAATTTTTTTTTTGGGGGGGAGGGCATTATGACTGGTGATTTTCATAAGTAATATTAAAATAAATAATTACACGCAATTTTTAATAATTCTCTTGGGGGGGGAGGGGTTTGCAACAGGAATTTTTTTTTGGGGGGGGGCAATGCAACCACCAAAATGGCCTTTCTATGCCTATGTCTCTTCTTTACAATTACATAAATAAACATTCAATGATTTCACTTAAAAAAGTACACCTTTTTTATTTTTAGCTATTTTAAAGTCTGAATTAGTCTCAAAAGATGCATTGGCTGCTGTGGAAAAACGCTACCAGAGGACATGCGATTGATTACTGCTCACCTCATAAAGGATTTGCTGTGACACTCTCCGGCATGCCCTCCTATCATTATGAGAGCGTGATAGAGATCTATAAGGCCGGATCAAAGTCAGACTTTGGTTTGGGTGCGGGCGTCTTTATTCCCCGTTTCTAACAGAGTATGATATTTAATCTGCAGAATCAATGCAGCGTTATACTGGCTGAAATATCAGCCATAAAAAGAGCAGCTAACTGGATAGCGTACTATAGGATATACAATAAATATATCCAAATTTGCACAAACAGCAAAGCTGCGATCAAGTCTCTATCGGTCAGATGTCTCTAAGCAAGACATTAAAACCTGCAGCTACTCTGGAATCCAGGGCATAACAATATACCCGGAAATATCGTTTCGGATGAACTAGCCAGATTCCAAGCATAAACAAATAAAATGTTTGGCGTACCATTAAAATGATGCAAGATTAAAATTCAGCAAGACTTAAAGGCCTGTCCCACGATATTGACAACGTTCAACTTGTAACACACAAAAACAAGTTTTATTATTTTGTTTTGGTTTCAAGTCGAACGTTGTCAACATCGTGGGACAGGCCCTATGTATTTGGGATCGCGCAGACCAGACGTTGTAACGAGGTAACCGGCATGGAAAAGAGACAAATATGGCTCCAATACGATTGTATTAGATCTAAAAGCTTGGATGAGACACCTCGCGGGAAAATGCGCATACTTGCTGCGATAATTACAGGTCACTGTTTTATAATAGCGCATACTAGGAGTTTAAATCTAGCATATAACGAGGAGAAGGAAGAGAGTGTAGAATACCTCCTTTGTCTTTGCTGCGGTATCTCTAAGAAATCGAATGGAGAAAAGTAGAAGAAATTTTCTCTCCTCACGTCTCTGTTTTGTTGTTTCAAGAAATGGACCTATTTCATAACCTCCAATGTCCAGCGATTTAACGCCTATTATTTCCTTTGGATGTACGTTAAGTTTATGTGTTACGCTGACAACCCAATTACTCGTGAGCAATTAAATGTCACCTTGGTGATAAGGTTTTTTCGAGAAATGAATCTCTTTCTTGACCTCCAATATCGTGCAAGTTAGCGCGTCCTGATTATTTTCTTTGGGTGTTTATGTGTTATGCTGAGTAGAGGTCAACATAACTCATGTGAAAAAGTCGTCAAAAACTGGTCCTGGTGGTTATTTATCAAATAACACTCTGAAAACACAAATGCTATGGAATTTCCATCCAAACAGAATAACATTTTCATTTAAATCATGATTTGTTTTTGTTTTATAGTAAATGAAAATTTGGAAGCTCTTTTTAAAAACGTCTTTTATTATTTTAATTATACTCGTATTAATTGAGATCAGTACTGCAAAATCATTAACCTAGTCTTTTCTTTAGTTATCTATCACTTCACCAGCATTTGCACTATACATTTCCAACCATCAGGTCACTTCAAATTAACCTGGGGTCTAAATCTTCGCATTCGATAACAAGCTGATTTGATCACGTTTTTTCAGTTTGAGATTATGGCATTCGATATTGAACCATATTATTATTTAGTGTTTTTATGGGAATTGTTAAAATTTAAGTTTAAAATTTTTAAACGCACTAATAATCCCAAATTATTATTTTACTTATTAAGTAAAATATTTTTTTATTAAAAATACATTGAAATTGATTATTGAGGGGTTTAGCTGGATCCTATGCGCATTTCACTGTTGCTAATGCAGATCATCAGGGAACCTTTACCCAAATTTCTTAGAACAACTAGAGTTATTATGTTATAAACTTTCATTTAAACAAATGAGAAGCCTAACAACAAATAACAAAGTTGAAACAAGAACTCAATAATCAACATGTTTTTTTATTTTCTTGCTTTACTATTGCTACATTGGCTGACTTTTTTTCAGCTTCAAATTGTAGTTGTTGTTGATTATTGAGTTCTTGTTTCAACTTTGTTAATTGTTGTTAGGCTTCTCATTTGTTTAAATGAAAGTTTATAACATAATAACTCTAGTTGTTCTAAGAAATTTGGGTAAAGGTTCCCTGATGATCTGCATTAGCAACAGTGAAATGCGCATAGGATCCAGCTAAACCCCTCAATAATCAATTTCAATGTATTTTTAATAAAAAAATATTTTACTTAATAAGTAATAATAATTTGGGATTATTAGTGCGTTTAAAAATTTTAAACTTAAATTTTAACAATTCCCATAAAAACACTAATTATTAACTTGACTGCACCCGGTTAAAAATACTTGTGTGGCAACACTCTATTCTTTAATAGCTGTTGTTGTTAATGCGCTGATTTACACGGGATTAATTGTGCTGGCATAACATGCCAGTTTGTGGGTGAGAGAGGCAAAGAGAGGGGTTTTGTGTTTGGCATAATTTTTCAACCAGCTACAACCCCGCATTAGCAGCACAAAACCAATACACCCACAACTTAAAAAGCTGCAAATGTTAAATGAATACGAAAAACACTAACACACACAAAGCTGTGAATACGTATACATTTTTATGTCGGATGAATTAGTCTCGTGTGTTCTTAAAAAAACAAAAATTGTGCCGCATAAAAATTAGTCTCGTGTAAACTACCTCATTTACATTTATTTTCTTTTACATACTCTTACAACTACAATTTGAAGCTGAAAAAAAGTCAGCCAATGTAGCAATGGTAAAGTAAGAAAATAAAAAAACATGTTGATTATTGAGTTCTTGTTTCAACTTTGTTATTTGTTGTTAGGCTTCTCATTTGTTTAAATGAAAGTTTATAACATAATAACTCTAGTTGTTCTAAGAAATTTGGGTAAAGGTTCCCTGATGATCTGCATTAGCAAAAGTGAAATGCGCATAGGATCCAGCTAAACCCCTCAATAATCAATTTCAATGTATTTTTAATAAAAAAATATTTTACTTCATATTATTATATTGCTCGATATCGAATGCAATAATCTCAAACTGAAAAACGTGATCGAATCAGCTCGTTATCGAAAGCGACGATTAGACCCCTGTTATTTTCACCCAAGCTGATTTGATTTTTATTGGTTTTATTTAATACAAAAGTTAAGAATAACTCGATTTTATTTATTTTTTGCTTTATCTTCCAATCAAGTTACTTTTCAGGTAACTCTGCGTGGAGTTTTTTTATATTTGTTTGTTTGTAGCATTAATAATAATAAAATTTGAGAAAATTCAACGGTACCCGGTCAGTCGATTTATTATATCCTCTTCGCCAAAAATATTATAATCGATGAACGACATAATTTTTATCGAAGGCAGAACTTTTTTATTTAGTAAAACTTTTTGATAAATTGCTGTACACAAATTGTTTTTCATTTATTATTATAAAATCATATTTCTGAAAGCAAATTGTCTTTTGCAAATTTGGGCGAACTTTGGTACCGTACGTAGAACGCGGAAAGATTGATAATCTTTGTGCAACTCAAATGCACGTGCAAGTGCCACGTAAACATTTATCATAATTATATTTGCATTAGAAACATGATTTGTCTTAATAATTAACCACCTTTCGACATACTTACATACATATTGTACAATTTATTTTAAGATATTTTCAATTTCCTTCAATAGCTGTGTTCATCACACACACGCACACAACATTATTTATCGTCTGAAGCCATTGACCCATATGGGTAGAAACAATTAAGAAATACATATGTGCTTGTACGAGTACATTATTCTTAAATTGTATATCGTAAAATTATTAAACGAAGACATGAGTCATGAAGATGTTTTCAAATATATAATTTCAATATAAACGTATGTGTATGCACATAAATACTCGGTATGTACATCCATACGAGTTGGAAAGGAATATGCAATTTTGAAAAATGAATTTTCGTTCCTAATGACAGCGTTAAGCACACGTTAGTCTACAAAGAGTTTGTCGTCGTTCTTTTGATTTAAAAATTTTTATTATTGTTTTAATTTTTCCTAATAAACATACACAAGATACAGATTTTATTTTTTGGCTCGCCTTTTAAACAGAACGCCAACGCACGTACACGAGTGACCAAAAACATTATTCATCTTTTTACTTTTTTTGTATTAAACCATAAAAAAAAATTTAAAGAAAATAATTATGTCTATCAAACTTAAAAATACATTTTTTATCCCACTAAAAAAAATTATAAGTATCTCGAATTCAGAATGCTTATTGCAATAAATACTTTGTTAACAAAAAAATTGTTCATATCATATTTAAAAAGTGACTTTTAAATGACTTACCTTTATCCCAGTTTACACGTGGTTTGCCTTCCAAAGCATAAGGGGTTTCAATCAATTGGAAACCGTGACTTTGAATTAAACCCTTGGCAGTTTCGATCAATTTGGCTTTCAATTTGTCATTAACACCCTTGTAGTGGTATGTTACAGAGATTTTTTTATCTTCTACCCAGGCACCCGAACAGACAACCTATTTGAAAATTAAATAAAAAATTAAATTAAAAAATTTGATTTTTTTTTAAGATAAGGTCGATTTTTAAATACCTTTTCCTTTAATTCCGCCACTAGTTTATTGTGTTTTTCCAACAACTCCTCAGGCATTTCAATTTTGAATTTTTTACCAGAAGGGTACTCAACTTCGAGACCATGGTTACCGGCATAAGTAACATTGGGGAATTTCAAGTGATTTTTGATGTCGTTCAATTCACGTCCAGAGAAGACACACATAAAGACCTTATCATTGCTGGCCAATTTTTTGATATTGATTTCGGTGTCCTTAGGCATAATCGATAATTCTTCGGTCAAGGGAGCCAAAGTGCCGTCATAGTCCAGCAGGAGAGCAACTTGATCCTCAGGTTTGATAAAGCTATATATTACAAAATAAATCAATATTGAAGTTACACAAAAAGAGTAGGATTTTTCAAACTCCTAACTACTCACCCATCAAGAGCTTTTACAAAATCTTCTTCTCTTCTTAATAAAGGAGCCTTTTTTTGTTCTGCCATATTTTATTCGCTTTTTTTTCTTGTTTCTATTTTAAAGCTTTCGAACAATAATCGGTAAGACGACACCTTTTAATAAGTTGACAACTTTTCTAATACTGTTCGTAAGTTTTTAAAAAATATCCTAAACAGCCTCTTGCTTTTTTAAAAAGTATTGGCGTTGGCGTATGTGTACATGCATACATAAGTATTTATATCTCTTTTATTTACAAAATTGAGAGATATAACACTTTAATAAACCTCTCTGTGCGCATTTTTCTATTCTATAAATTTAAGTATGGATGGATGGATATAAAAAAATTTCTATATTTTATATAATAAATGCTCATTTTTAAAAAGCACACAAAACGGAAAGAAGAATAGAAATGTAGAAGATCTTGCAGTATTATGGAGCAATATGTTTTTATATATCTGTGGTCACAAGCGATAACATCGTAAGTCAAAAAACATAATTTCGAAAAAATCACTTATGAACTTTTTTTAATAAAAATGGGTAAATTACAATCACTTTGGGCCTGTTTCTCTAAATGCGAACGATAGATTCGATCGAACATTTATGTATATTAAAAACAAAAACAAAAAACTGAAATCTGTTTTTGTTTCTAATATTAATATTCGATCGAATCTATCGTTCGCATTTAGAGAAATATGGGGGTTTGTCTTAAAGTAAAGGTTACTGTATTAACGACAGCACCCAAGATTAATGAAAATGAAGTTTATAGTATGTACTTTTAGGTCAATATTGTTTTTTTTATGTCTCTACAGTAGAGACATGTAGGTTTCACGTAAATATGAAGCTTCGTTTATAGAATTTTGTAGCATACATACATTTGGTCTCAAGTCGACTTATGCTGTTATCGCTTTTATGCACACATTCATAAATATATTTATATAGCATTTTATACACTTACATATGTAGATGTTTTTCTTTTTGTTGTTCCATTTGGAAAATTATTATTTTAGTTTCTTTTATTGTTTTGGAAAATTTTTCTTTTTTCCACATTTAGTTTCTTAAAAATATTTACTACACAATTCAGTTGGTCTTGATTTAATAAAAAAAAATAGTTTAGGTCAGTGGTTCCCACATGGTTTCTTGCTTACACATTTTTACCATATGTACTATATGTACATCTGTTTCCCATTTGGAAAGTGTTGCATTAGACACCTGCAGTTAAATTAGTTTCTTTTATAAAATCTTAAAAATACCATGCAAATTACACTGTACAACAAATTTAAACTTTTTTAATGATACATTTTTTAACGGCTGATATGAAATTTTTTTATGTCTGAACCTAATAGAAAAAAAGATTGAAGTTCCATCATTTAGTTTATAGAAAAAGCGCAACAAACAAAGTTACCTTTTCATTTTGAAATTGGCGGACAGACGGACTGAAGGGCGAACGAACAGCATACTCACGTTAATAGAGTTCAGTTTTTCTTTTGAGTACGGAACGCTAAAGGCTCTTTAATGGGACAATAAATTTGCTTTGTCCGGTGGGAGGCTCCGATCTACATTTTCCTGCAAGAATTTTGGAAATATGACGTATGTTGCCGGAGATTGCCTCTTACAAACATAGAAACTTTAGCTCTTTATAATATTAAGTATAGATTTCATCAAAAGTATTCATAAGTCATGAACATTTCATTAGCTAATCTTAAACCAACTATAAATAACCAATCACTAATATCGATATAATCTTGCGTTGAAGTTTGCATAACGATTGGGTATTTTTTCATATTAACAAATTCATATCAACTGCTAGCTATCAGATGCATACGTATGTAGTATACTGATACAAGTGAAGCACTATCATAGCAGCAGCGTGACCGTTTCACCGACTAAAGTGGCAAATTGCCACTTTTTCGACTGCCTTGACACTTTTTATCACCCAGTGTTTAGGGTGAGTTATATAATAAAACATTAAAAATAAAAAGTTTAGTGTAGTTTTCTCGTTGTTTTTTTAATTTTGCCCCTTTTTTTGATAAATCTGGTGCCACTTTTTGAAGAATGTCGTCGGTCACCCTGCATAGCAGAGATTGTAGTAGTAGGAGAGTGTAAAAAATTATATAGCACCACAAATATGAATGGATGATGTGTTAAAATTTATTAATTTCAGAGTATAAAAAATGTTTCGAAATTATGAACAGCCTACATATCGTCACCTTAAATGCAAACGGACGTAACTACACTTTTATATTTTTTACAGGAGAAACAAAAAACGTTTCAAAATCAATAATAATAAAGTGTTCTTGAAAATTGTCTTCGAAATTTACTTGTAGTATGGATACTTATATGTTTTTAGCCATATATTTCCTTTTTATATATATTTATGCCCTTATGCAAAAACGATTGAATTTTTGATTAAAAAAAGCAACCTCAAGGAAATGTCGGAGAATGAAACCAAGTATACCATTTTGCAAGTATTGGACCAAATTGTCAGAAAATACGATGCTTTTTAAAAATCTGATTTTTATTTTTTCAAGCAAAAATAAAAGTTATTTTTTGACTTTTATTTTTTTGAGCAAAAATAACAGTTATTTTTTACTTTTATTTTTTCGAGCAGAAATAAAAGTTATTTTTTGACTTTTATTTTTTCGAGTAGAAATAAAAGTTATTTTTTGACTTTTATTTTTTTGAGCAGAAATAAAAGTTACTTTTGTGTTTTCAACCCCTTTGACAAAGAAATTATTATTTAATATTCCAAATATTCTTTTCTAAATAAGTAAATTTAACGATTCACTATTGTCAAAAAATAACTTTAATTTTTGCTTGAAAAAATAAAAGTCAAAAATAACTGTTATTTTTGCTCAAAAAAATAAAAGTCAAAAAATAACTTTTATTTCTGCTCGAAAAAATAAAAGTCAAAAAATAACTTTTATTTTCTGACTTTTACGATAAAAGTTATAAAAGTTACGGTCCCTGTTGTTAAAGCATGCTTTAAAACCGGTTTCGCCATACAACATGGATGCATTCGTAATTACACCAGTTTGAATTCCTTTCATAAAATCTTAATTTTTGATCACAGAGGTCTAAATATTTGCGTGAACATGTAGTTTAGTTAAAATGAAACATAATCAATCAAAAAGTCGATTTCGAATTTTTGTGTAGTTACGTACGTTTGCATTTAAGGTGACGATATGTACATTAGGGTGGTTCGAGTCTTAACTATACAAATTAATCCCATTTTTGTCACGCCATCCCACAGTACTTTTCTATTTTGTTTGTTATTGTCTAAAGAACAAGAAACTTGCACGGAACTGGGTAAATCAGGAAAATTTGTGCTGTTGGTATTTTTTCTGTTTTTGATAAATAGAGTTTAAAGTCTGCTCAGTTTCTTTCATTGATTAAGTTTTGGCAAAAAAAAAGTTTTTTTTTAATAAAATTTTTAAATATTTGAAAATACAAAAAAAAAAATGCAGGAATCGGTTGACCTTGCAGTTCATCGATTTTTCGAAATTATTTTTTAAGTCACATTAGCAGTTTAAAAGCTGATTAGATTTTAATCGGCTTAGTAGTTTAAAATTTGTTAATAAAATGTTTTGTAAAAATTCTCGAAATCTACCGAACCGAATCGATTCACAATCTTCCAACAGCTAACACCTTTCGAATGCGATTTTCGAAAACTTGCTATGTCGGGAAGTTAAATTTTAAGTTTAATGCCATTGAACACACACGTGAATACTTTTCCAAGCAAGTCGAGCCATAATATTTCATGAAAATTGGTGCAAATCTTTTGGTTTTGCTAGTGCAAAACATATTCTTAAGAATTTAAATATTCAGCGGGATAGAATTTGATTTTACACCCATGATTTCTTAAAAACATTTTTCAGAATTTTTCATTGATTTACGATATTTTTACAAAAAAAAATACCAATCCTAATGTTAATATGAATAAAATAGGAAAAGAAATTAATACGAATTTAAAAACTTTGTTAGTTGTTGGTTCAGCAAATCTAAATGAATTTCTTTGCTGCTTAAGAAACTCATCATTAGATTTAACCACAATTCAAAAAAGCTTACAAGGTCCCAATGCTTTTGAAAATTAAATAATTGTAGCTTTAAGGAGAGACATGAATGAATGTAAAAATCACTGTGTCTTTCGTCTGTTTGATCCAGAATTTAAATAAATTGCTCTTTGTTAAAATGAAAGAATCGAGCCAATGCATGTTCTCTGATTCTAAGTCGTTCCTTGATAGTTTAAAAAAAATTTGAGACGGTATTGAAATTGTGAATTCATGCAGTAGTTAATTCGTGGTACGCCACATAAAGCTTTTTGGATGTTAATTTACATCACCTCAATAATGACAAAATTATTCGGATTTAGGAAAGCGTTTAACATGACTTTATTTCTTTTAATAAGTAAGAAGGAGTGAAAGTAACTAGTTTATTTTTTATTTTTGTTTTGTTTTTGCAGTTTACAGCCCAAAACCTTCTAAAATCTCTTAAAAGGAAATTAAATACATTATTCTTATATTTAGTTGCAACCAAAAAATAATAAATATTTATTTGTTAACACTTAAAAGCTAATAATAATTTTTCATATCTATCTATGTATGTATGTACATCTTTATGTGGGCATGATTGTACGTATGTATGTATGTACATATGTATATAAAGAAATTGCATTATTTATAAAGAATATTTTCGTTTTATAAAATGCTTATAGAACAAACGTTGTATGGAAATTCGACATATAAACCTTTTATACTTAAAGGAAAAATGATTTCTTTATAAATAAGACCAAAAGTTTTTAATTAACAGTAATTTTAAAAATATTTAAATGACAAAAATTCTACTAAGTAACTTAAATTCCATATGCAGTCGAAATCCATTTCAATAGATCACTTACTAACGTTTGACTTGACAAACGGAAATCGGCAAATGTTTGAATTTCTGGATCAGTGGAAATTCTAAAAGATTTTCCAACACCTTGGAGTTTCTTTAAGGAGAGTAAAAGTTGTGTTATTAAAAAAAGGGATGTTTAAGATAATTATTATTCATTCACACTTACTTTCATGGCATCTTCATCAGTTGTGTCATCACCGGCAAATACAACCTTGATTTCATCAGCCCAATTATCACCGAATTTGTGTTTCAATATGAAAGCAGCAGCTTCGCCTTTATTCCAATTAACTGGTGGTTTGGCTTCTATAGCTTCATGAGCCTGATTAGCTCTAAAGCCATACGATTCAATAATTCTAATAGCTACTTGTTTTTGGGAATCTTTTATGTCCACCGGAGTGTCTCGGTAATGGTATGTCAGTGATACTCGCTTATCTTCTACCCAAGCATTGTTTTTCTCTACATTTTCTCGCAATTCCTTAACAAGTTTGGCATAGTTCTGTTGGACTTCGGTAGGCAATTGGTAATCATGTCTGCTGCCATCTGGATCTTCAATTTCAATGCCATGATTGCCGCCGTATGTTATTCCACTAATGCCCACTCTTCCTTGAACATCTTTAATGCCTCTGCCGGAAATGACTGCCAAGAATATTTTAGGATGTTTAGCGATTTTGTTTAAGAGAACTTCAGTGGCTACGGGCATAGCAGTCTTGTTAGGATTATCGGCGATTGGTGCTAATGTTCCATCATAATCGAACAGGACGGCCAAAGTTTTGTTTTTATTTAAAAAACTGAAAGTGAAAATTTTAGTTGCATATTGTTTTTTATTTATAAAAAGTTTAACTAAATTTTTTTCTTAAGTGATGAATGAATGAACTGGTATACACACATGAGTTTTTAATGCAAATCCAAAACAGTTTATAAGCAATTTTATTTTATTTATTTTTTAATATGAAGGCATGAAAATTGGTTCAATGCAAGTGTAATAGTAACTCCTTACTTATGTATTAATAAAAAGCAGATTTTCTTTAGTCTTACTAGATAAAAGCTATCAGCTGGGCTCAAATCGTCACATCCGTGATCGTATCGAAAACAAATTAAATGATACTTCAATCGTATAAACTGAATGGGATTTCAGTACGTTCACGTATGTATATCATAATCCGAAAATGGTGTTTTAACGTGACGAGTTGTACGTTCACGAATGTGACGATTCCACCCCTGGGGGTCTACTCTGTATTTCGAAACGAAAGAAAATGCTTTCGAATTTGTATGTTATTAACATTAGAATTCGAAAGCATTTGCTTTCGTTTCGAATTACAGTGTAGACCCCCTGGTTTTTGTTTGTTTTTTGGAAATTCTTCAAATATTTTAACAACAAATTTGCGGTCTCCACCTGAGATGCTGTTGTAGTGTATGGGCCCCTTTAGGCCGATTTCACCAACTCTTTTTAAATATCAATTCATGTTTAACTGTCGATTTCCATTAATTTTTGTATGGAAAAATTACTTTTAAATCTGATTTGATATTTAAAAAAGTTGGTGAAATAGGACCTTAATATATGTATATATAATGACGATATACATATGTACATTAGGCCGGGTCGATTTGTATGGATGAACAAAAGTAAAAAAATCGTAAAGTAAAAACGAAATCTACATACATATGTATGTATTTATGTACGCTATACCGCGCCTCTCGACATGAACATTTATTTCCACTTCCTTAGCTGCTTCTTGTTTGGCTACTGCTTCCCTTATTTAAAGACAATGGCGCATAGTCATAGTCAAAATAAAGTATACTTTAAGAAGTTAAAACCAGTATTACCATACAAAATACTAATTTCAACTTCTTAAAGTGTACTTAGTTTTGACTATGACTTGACTTTAAAGATGAAAATGGGGGGAAAATATTATGGATAAATCTAAGGTAGCTTGCGAAAAAATTAATTTTAATTAAATTAGTGGTTACGTTTTTCTGGCACATGCAACACATGAAATGCCAGATGTAAACTCAGCCTTAGTTACATCATTAGTTAATGTCGATTATTATGTACCTATGTATGCATTATGTATGTATGTATATAGTACATACATACATATGTACATATGTATGGATTTATATACACAAGATAGAAATTCAAAATGAACTATGAACATTATAAATTAATTCCTTTCTTTTGTCTAATAAAACGGTCAGTGTTCAAAATGACCTAAATTTTAGTCTATATGATGAATATTATATGTACATACATATGCATATACATACATACATAAATATGTACCTACATACATACATCCAAAGCCATATGTACCCTGCAGGAGATCGAACTAGTGTCCAACTGGTATTTTACTAGTACAGAAGCCACCACCACTAGATCCCAACTGTAAACTTTCCTATACCTTATTAATGCTCAAATTAACATTGAGTGTGTTTAGAAAACTACTAGTGCCATTGGTACTAGTTTAGGACTAGTTTATTACCAGTTCTTTTGTAAAGAAAAATTCTATAAAATTTTTGGTTTCATTCCTTTGTTACCCAGTGACAACTGCTAGTTAAAATTCGCAATTATTTATCAAAATTCAAAAATACAAAAGGTTAATTGTAATTATTTGATTATAATTATTTATAGGTGAACCTAAAACTTTAATAATTGTATAATACCAATTTTCGCACAGTGCAAATGCTCTGTTAGACAGTCAAAATTTATTTTGCAATTGGTGCCTTGGAACTACTTCATATACTAGTACTCATCAGAACTAGTAATTTTATACAACAATTTTAACCCTTTTCGCACTAGTTCTTGCTGACACCTATTCTCCTGCAGGGTATGCACACAGAACATTTGCATTGTATCTTCCAAAAAAGTACACAGAAAAAATTATGAAAAGTTTTTTTTTTAACAAAATGTATTTTAAAACAGATTTTAAGTTTTATTACTGTCTGTATTTGGTTTAATGAATATATACAGCCTTATTTATAAAAATTACTAAAGGCTTAATTAATAAGAATAATAAATATTAAAAATTTTAAAAGTGCCCGATATACATATCTAGAAAAGATGCGATATCTTCTAAACGGCTGGAGTGATTTTCTTCAAACATAGCTAAGAACCCTATTCTCGATTACCTCACCTTTCAAACAGAAAAAACTAAATCAAAATCGGTTCAGCTGTTTGGTATGTACATGATCACGGACAGACACACAGATACACAGACACACAATATTTATATAAATAAGGTTGATGGTATTTTAATAAACAAGAAATTAGTTTTTCATTTTATTAATTTTTTTCGAATTTTTTTGGTATTTGATTTTACTAATTCTGTGGTAGGTAGGTCCGTCCTATTTCAGTAAAAATATTATTTGATTTATTGAACTTAGTAATTGAATACAAAATATTTTTTTTTCTATGTAGCGTAACATCAGAAAAGCCCACGTGCTAGATTATAATTGTTTAAATGTGTTAAATCAGTTATTTACTTTATTTTTTTTTTATTTAAATGAATGGCCATAAGCTCTTTTGCAGTAAATACAAATGTATGTGGTATTTTATTTATTTAAATTTTTTTTAGTTAACTTTTATATTTAGTTCTCTTATCAACCTTAATCTATGGCATTACGACGGCTTAGTGCATTTTACACAACGTAATAAATAATGATTCACATAAGAAGATAGTAAGTATATCACATTGCAAAAAAGTCTTAATAAAATTAAAATAAAAAATAATAATTACACTCACCCGGGTAATTTTAATTCAAAGTCTTCAAAAGTATTGATAACAGGAGCAACACGTTTCTCAGGCATTTTGCTTAAACTTCTATTTACTATTAAACTCGTAGAATGGTTACAAGTATTTTCACTCAATAGAGATCCTTGATATATTGATGAGGTAGTTCTTTGTGATAAAACAAAGTTAGACCACAAAGGCAGCAACAACAGCGAGGAAACTATACGCTTATTCACTATTCACCATAAAATTTGTAATAAAAATTCAGTCGGTTCCGCGAGGTTGGTGAAATAGAAATAAAAAAAAGAGAAATTAAAATTTTACTAGTCCCTTATATTGAATTATTTTTAGGTCTTAAGGCAAGATATACAAATAGACGACTAGACTGTTTAGGTGTTTTACTTGTTGCTTTTAAAACTGAAATGATACTCGATTGTTAAATTATTTATATTGGAACACAGATTGTCTATAGTATATCAACCAGAACTACTAATGCGAATCACAATCGAATCTCGTAAACAAAATAAAAACATTCCGTCTTATTAAAAAGAATAGACGTCGTTAACAGATAAGAAAAAAAAAATCACACACACTCACTACTACCGTCACGCAAAAACACGATGACTACAACAACATTAAACTAAACAAATTATATTATTAAAAAGTCCAGTACAATTTAAAAAAAATATTACATTAAGTATAAAACCTCGTCAAAACAACACGGAATAGATGGACAAACAATATTCTGGCAGGCACTTCAATTTACAAGAGGAAACTTCAATTGATACAAAAGTATTTGTATACATACTCGTACATATGTATATACAAACATACAAACATACATACATACATATGTATATTATATTATATTATATTTCTAGAGCATTAGACACATGCCTTCAAAGTAGTGGTGTGAGCGTGTCGTGATTGCTTCGTGTGATACCAGCAAATATATATGTTAAGTTAAGGAGCAATCAGACGTGCCGTAACCATAACCATAGAAAACCGAACAGTTCGAACCAAAATAATGGGAAACACTGTATTTGATTATAGGTGCAATTAGAGGTACCATACCCATAATGCCATAATCAAACCGAAATTCAATTGGTTTCTATTGCCGGCCATACACTACACAAGTTCACTGCACAAGTCTGGCACTGTACAGTGCGTTTGTGTAGTGTAGGGGGGTGGTTGTGCTATTTACGCAGTGAACTGAGTAAATATCAAAATGATTTTCATATTTGCTCAAGTTTGAAAACTGTACAGTGAACTTGTGTAATGTATGTTGCAAACGCTCAGTTGTGTCGTGATTTTTTAAGAGTTCACAGCAAGAAATGAGCGCAGAACAAATATTCTGGACAAAGTTCCGAGAATTATACAAAGAATCACCAGCATTATGGCGAATTAAAATAAAAAATGCACAGTTTACTTGTGTAGTGTGTGTCAAAAGCTTAGTTTACGCAGAGACAGACTTGAACACTGAACTTGTGTAGTGTATGACCGGCATATGGTAATGGCTATGGCGTTATGGCGAGTCACCTATAATCAAATACAGTGTTGCCCATTAGTTTGGTTTGAACGGCTGTTTTCCATGGCTATGGTAAAATAAAATATTAAATTTTTCTATTGTTTTCTTCCTCAAGGGTATTTTTTGTCCCTTTCGTAATATGTTTAAACAAAAACTTTTGCCACAATATGCTATCTCGAAATTCACCAAAGGTCGGAACTCAACTTAAACATTAGCTTAAGAAGTAAGTGCAAATGCTTTAAGGCTCAGTTAAGGCTCAGTTACCCGACTGTAATGTAAAGTAACTGCAACAGTAGGAAACAGCTGATCGATATTGTTATGTGAAAAGTAATGCAAATGGTTATAGAGATGTAATGTAACGTAACCTACTTTTCATATAAAAATATCAATCAGCTGTTTCCTACGTTGCAGCTACATTACATTACAGTCGGGTAACTGAGCCTTTAGTTCGAAATTAACCCTTCAACGCATTTCAAATTTCAACTTATTTCTTTCGAGTTTTGCAGAATTCACAGATTAATGCATCAAATACCGAATACAGATGTCGCAAATTTTACTAAAATCGGTAGCTTAGCGGTAAGTTTCAGGATTGGCCTGCACAGTCCATCGATTTCTATATATTTGTAACAAGTACATTTCGCTCATTTACTCAAAGAACAACGTCATTCCAATCCCATTTACATATTCAGTTAGTGACAGATAATTAATCCTTATATCGTACTTCATATCGTGCAAAAATTTCATAAAAATATCTTGAAAGTAAAATAAAATTTTCTTTTTCCATTAAGTTGTGTGTATGTACTTGAAAACTTTAAACTCGTTTTCTGGCAAACTTGTTTCTTTGAGTTATGACGTTGTTTCAGTAAATGACCGATATGTACATAAGTATGTATGTAATTGATTTTGTAGTGAATGTTTGCTTGAAAAAAGGTCGCGTTAGTCTTATCAGAAGAATTTTAAAATTTGTGTGCGAACATACAAAATTAAAATTATTCTGTCCGTAAGCATACATGGATATCTAAGTGATGATGATTTAAAAAAAAAAAATCACGAGCTCATCTCTGGATCTAATACTCGTAAATACGTCAATATGCATAGCGACAAAATTTTAAAGGAAAATATTTCGTTTAATCAATTGTTTCGCATGTTTTTCATGGCAAATCGTTAACCCTTTCCGTTTAATGGACCAAAGGCACGTTCTTGAATACACGTTTTCGAAGATAGTATGATTGTATATATGTATATTACTACATATGTATGTATGTATATCCAGTCTCCAGTATATACATATGTATGTACATATACATACACACATATACATACATAAATACATATATACATACATACACACATTTGTATATATGCATATGTTTTATTATTTATATATATATATATATATATATATATATATATATATATATATATATATATATATATGTACATATTTAAATTTTGCTGACAACAAAAGATAAATTATACCTCCCTATTCCCATCACGTTGCAACGCGATGAAATAAAATTCTCTATTATGAATTTAAAATAATGTATGTATGAATGTAGTACATAAATTAAAAGTGGTATACATGGGTAAATAACGGAGATTGGAATGAATGAAATTGTTTTTATTTATAAAAAATTCTAGGAATTAGAATAAATTTAATTTAAGTATTATGTTGTGATTGCTCAGTGAATATTGCAACTATTTCGCCAAGTTATGAAATGTTTTCTTCCAAAATTTATTAAGTTCGTTTTTTTTTAGTTCAATTAAATCCGCTTAAATACATACATACTTACATTTTCAATTTATTTAACAAAATTATTAATATAACTAAGGCACTGTTTTTGTTTCAAATGTAAGTATGCGACAAGTCGACAGTTGTAGGCATCGTGGGACAGGATCTGAACTAAACCGTCATAAAGAGTTGAAGAAGTTCTAAAGTTGTTTATAAAATATGAATAAAAAAATAGCATAATAACAATATAATAATAAAAATTATTATATTGGTGATTATAGTATGTTTCCACCGGCATGATTTAGACAAACCATGATGATTTGAGCAAATCATGTTAATTTATACATGATTTACAATAAATTTTGCATATGGCTAAATTACCTCAAAGTAGTTGACTAAAGTCCCAGTTACCCGACTGTAATGTAATGTAACTGCAACGTAGGAAACAGCTTATCGATATTTTTATGTGAAAAGTAGTTTATGTTACATTACATCTCTATAACCATTTTCATTACTTTTCACATAACAATATCGATCAGCTGTTTCCTACTGTTGCAGTTACATTACATTACAGTCGGCTAACTGAAACTTTATTTTAAATTATGTATGTCGAAAATACTATTTTTCGAACTGGATTTATCTACACAACACTGCGTGCGTTGCTCTTAAAATTACAAACTCCATCATTGGGTCATCCATCAATAGTGATTGACAATTTCGAAAACATGACATTGAGGAATATTTAATAAATTTTAAATGTCAACTACATTATAAAATTCACATTACAGCTGGGCGCAGCAGCTTATAAAGCACGTGCATAAATTGAATACGAAAATTTGAACAAAAAATCACTCACACAAGCTCGGTGGAAACACTTCGAAGTGATTTACTTAAATCAACTTGATTTAAAGTCGGTGGGAACATAATATTACATACTAAATTTTGGAATTTGAAAAGTTACAGAAATGCAAAAACCTTTCGTAGTCCAGTTATGCCCGTAATTTCTACACACAGATAATTTACCTAAGCTTTTTACCTACGAGTTTGCCTTATAAAATTTGACTTACACGATAGATATCTTTACACTAATAGATATCTATGGGTAAAAATTACGGGCATTAGTCTAGTTACTTTAAAAATATAGATGTACTATATTTTTACTATTTTGTATATACATATGTATGTATATTTCATTATGTTTTTAATTGGACATTTAGTTTGATTTAATATTATTTTTATTTTATCCAAAACTGCCAACAATTTTTAATTATGTTTATAAATTAGCTATTTTTTCGTAGACAAATTTTTACTATGCAAATATTCATATAATTTTTTTTATTGTCTTTTAATTGGTAAGAAAATGAGTTTTTAAACATACAACTGTATTTAAAAACGTTCTAATGATAACACTATACAACACAAACAAAAAAATTATAATAATAATAAGGTTGCAATACGCATAGCCTTCCATAAACGGGAAAGGTGAAGGCGCCCCTTTTGTACATTTTTATGTTGATTCGTTATACATAGGTAGCCA
Organism: Tachina lurida; assembly: GCA_944452675.1. NCBI lineage: Eukaryota > Metazoa > Arthropoda > Insecta > Diptera > Tachinidae > Tachina > Tachina lurida. The sequence goes on along the minus strand of OX101753.1, from coordinate 166,321,277 downwards.
TATTACATTATAACAATAGGATATGTACACAGATTTATGTAAAATTATACGAGGAAAACTTTTGTAGAACATTTTAACCCTTTAAAAACGGCGAAGCGTGCATTTTTTCCTTCCCTGTCAGAATCAGTTCTTATACTCAATTTACATTATGAACGTTTTAATTAAATTAGTTGCATTAGCTCAGTAGGAGGCGTGGAGCAGTATATTAGGTAAAAAAATATTTTCGAAATGCTTCAGATATTCATGCTACGTAATTTATTCTAGAAGAGAGTAGCTCTTCTTTTATAATATTTCATGCAGATGTTGAAGATGATTTTGTTGCACAGTGTTACGTATAAGTTTTAAACTTTATTTATGTATTATTAATTGAGATATTGAGATTCCATGGAAATAACACTTTATGTATTCTAAAGTTTTTATGTAAAACCAAAATTCATTTACATTCATAGTAGGTATTCTGGGATAACTTTAATTCTTTTTTTTTTTTTTTTTTTGTTTGTTATATGTATGTATGTATATATACATCGACTTGGTATTAAAATTAATCCAAAAATTTTTACTCTATATATTCGAATTTTTTTTTTACATTTTTCGATTTTTTATTACTTCCTAAACTGTGAGGGCAGATATGAGAGGGAAACCAAATTAAGTAAAGGTCAATAATAGGATTCTGAAAATTCATTATATATATATACAATATGGAACTATATTTTTTATAATTATATTTTAAACTTGAAAGAATAATTTTTACTTTCTAATCTGTTACGATCTTCTAAATGTTTTTATGAACCGGTGTGGTCAAATTCGGCATACTGCAGCTCAGCTTGCAAAAAGGTTTCTAAAGAGGAATGTTTCTAAAAGCGTAGGTCCACGTCTAACCATATTACAGCAGCAAAAAATATGTAATAATATCATTAGTCCTTTTGTGATATGTTTGTATTTAATCTATTTGACATTTAATAATCTATTGCAAAGCATATCGTAATCGAAAATATTTTTGAAACTTAATTTAAAAAAAAAAGATAACATACATATGTATGTACACATATGGCCAATAAAATAGGTACCACCTTTTTAACCAGTGAAAATGCATTTTTTTCGATTTTATGTAAACAAATTGTGGATATTCGTTCATATTTCTTTCGTACAGCATTAGACTAAATAAAAATAACAATAAAAAAGTAACATTTTAAATTAATTAACATAATATGCGAAAAGAACACAAAATTCGCTTGGCCATAAAAATAGGTACGAAAAGTAGATCCTGAAAATAAAAGGATTATTGAACCTTTTTTTCGCAAAAACAATATTGAAACAGCTATATTACGTCAGTAGCCACAAAGTCCACTATTAATTTTAATGTAATTATCTAATTTGTTGGACATAGAAGAGATAATATTGTGACAGGTGTCAATATTGGCATCATACCATATTTTCTGCACTTTTTGTCATAATTGAGTCTTGTTTTGAATATTTTCTTGTCCAATCCTTCTTTTTAGATCTCTCCATAGATTTTTAATTGGCTTAGGATCGGTGGATTGGCTTGACCACTCGATAAGACTAACCCTATTTTGCTGAAACCAACCACTCACTAACTTAGAAGAGTGTTTGGAAGCGTTATATTGCAGGAAACACCATCCTAGTGGCATTTTCTCCTCAGCGCAAGGCAACATGAAATCTTCTAAAATGGTTTTGTAGACCTCCATCGTCATTGTCCCTGAAATAAGACGACGTCATTTCAAGAAAAACATCCCCAAATAATTGTATTACTGCCACCATGTTTGATTATTTTTTTTTCGTGAAACTTGGGTTGAATTCTTGGTCTTGGGTCTTCAGACATTTTGCCCAACATCATTTCCAAATAAATTAATTTTTGTTACATCGCTCCAGACTATATTGCGCCATTTTTTTAGTCCCTCAACAACAGCATGTCTTATGACGATTCGCAAAGTCTTTTCTATTCGTTAAATTCAACAAGGGGACTTTACGAGGTATTCGTACGGGAAGATTTCCATCACATTACTGATGATGAACACTTCTTGCGGAAGTTCGGTTATTTATTTCAGCTGCAATCGCCTTAGATGACTTGAAAGAGTCTTGCTTCGCCAGCATGGCAATTTTTGCATCTGTACTTGGGCTGTTTTTTTTCACAGCTCCACGACTTTCCGTTATGTTTTGGTTCTCAAGGCTATTAGCGACAAGGACTGAAGAAGAATATATTCAAAACAAGATGCAATTGTTGGAACAAGTGCAGGAAATATTGCATGATGCCCCTATTGACACCTGTCACAATATTATCTCTTCTATGCCCTACAAATTAGATAATTACATTAAAATTAATAGTGGACTTTGTGGCTACTGACGTAATTTAGATGTTTCAATATTGTTTTTGCGAAAAAAAGGCTCAATAATCCTTTTATTTTCAGGATCTACTCTTCGTACCTATTTTTATGGCCAGGCGAATTTCGTGTTTTTTTCGCATAATATGTTAATTAATTTAAAATTTTACTTTTTTATTGTTATTTTTATTTAGTCTAATGCTGTACGAAATAAATATGAACGAAGATCCACAATTTGTTCACATAAAATCGAAAAAAATGCATTTTCACTGGTTATAAATGTCGTACCTATTTTATTGGCCATATGTGTACATACATATTTTCTTCTTAATCAATTCTTTGATGAAAACAAATAATTAAAATTACTTTATCAAGGAGTATGTTTTTATTATTTTTTTTTTATTTTTTATTTTATTTGTATTGTCATTTTGATCTCTGGCCGATATAATAAAATTAAAAAAAAAAAAAAAAAAATAAATGCGTGCATACAGTTAATCACTAAAGTATGTAAACAGTAGTACTGATAGTTTTAATGCTTAAAACTTAAAACAACAAAATTTGTTTTCAAATAATTCCATTACATATTTTAATTCATATGATTTTAGTTTATGAACATATCTGTCGCAGTATGGAATAGTAGCTTAAGTAGACATAAGCAAATTTAGCTTTAATATGCTGTATTATGTTCCAGTTGTAGTTTGCAATGGTTAAATTGCTACATATGGAAAGAAAGGATCACACGAAAGTATAATCATACGTTAGAACCTTTTAATCTCTCTGCCTTGCTTAAGTCCACTTAAGCTACTATTCCATATATTATTTAATAATGTTTATTGTATCACAAAAGTGTGTGTACTTATTCGCAGGTTTTATTTGAAATACCTGCAGGTACTCATATGTCTTTGAATAACCCTTTCAGTTTAACTCCGAAGTTATTTAAGTTTTGTATTTCCTGTGAGTCGATCTTATTTCAGGCCACCTTTCCACGGTTGTTCAATCAATAATTGTGCCGAAAATTTTTTTGAAGAAAAATTTCGTTGACTTTATTTTAAGATTATAAAATTTTCAATATTCCTGTTCACTTACTTTAGTAATTGAGCGTACACAGTATGTACGAGGGCGGTTCTAAAATTAGCCGACCTAACAAAGAAAACACAACAAAATATTTTTTTTTATCTCAACATAATCTCCTTTTAGCTCGATACACTTTTCCCAACGATATTCAATATCCTGTTTATAGTTATAACTGACAAGATCATTAAAATAGCCATCAATCTCTGACTCCACCTCATCATTGTTCGTAGTCCCAGGGAGCTAAATCCGGCGTATAAGGTGATGTTTTGGTGAAACGACACTTTCTTTCTCATCAAATCCATGGTTTTTTTCCTTTAATTTCATCGCTTAAACGCTGCAATAGTACTCGCCGTTGATTGTTTTTCCTTTCTGAACATACTCAGTAAAAATTATTCCACGCGTATTCCATAAAACAGACACCTTCCTTGGACACAATTCGCCAATTCCATTCCACTGCTTTGTCTCTTCTTTTGCCTCACATGTGAAGTGGTGGACACATGGCTAATCCATGGTCACGAATCGACGCAAGAACTCGGCTTTAGTGCAGTGAAACATGCAGCTAGCTCATGCACCTTTAGTCGACGGTCATGCAATACCATTTTATGGATTTTCCTAACTGTTTCTGGTGTGGAAGTCCCGATTGGCAGACCACTACGATGTTCGTCTTGGCAGCTTGTACGTATTCTTCCAGAGTACAATTTAATTCGTATTAATGGCCTGTTTCACAATAGCTTTCGACTTAGAATTTATATTGAAAACAAACAAAATTTTCATATTTTATTGTTGTTTTCAATATAAATTTTCAGTCGAAAGTTTTCTTTCGTTGTTGTGAAACCGGCCATAAATATTGATTGTGCTAAGACCTTTCAAATAAAAGTATTGAATTACACAATGTTTAGAAATTCCTTGAGATCGTATATTTTTAGTGGCTCCAAAAAAACACTAAATAACTTGGCGCTTTGAATCTTAAAAACATACATATGTATGTTTTATCAGGTTGTCACTTTCCATCAAAGCAATGTTTTTTCAATCGCCGCCATCTATGCGTCATGTCGGCTAATTTTAGTACCGCCCTCGTACATATGTATGTTTCTATACTTATGCATACATGTGTATATACAGACGATAGCATATTTCTTTGCGTAAACATCAGAACGCCCACTTTAAAATTGTATAAAACATTTTATTTTAGTAAAATGCGAGGGCCAGCTTCTTTGCTTTGTCTCTAGACAGCGGAGGCAGCAGCAAAGTGATATCTCCAATAAACGAAAGTAACATTTAAGATCAACAACTTTATAACAATGAACTTTGTGTCAGCAAATGTCAAATATATTAGCACTTGAAATTTTTGTGTAATTTATAGATGTTCATTATCAATAATTACGTTGTGAACACAATATTTATAATAAAAAAAAAATAACACAGATTTAGCTAAAATACCTAAATTAACACACAAAACTCATAATATTCGACACTTATTTATTTTTAATAATTCTGAAATTGACTTTGAGGAGAATACTCAGAGGAGCAGTCAATATACTCGTAAGTTACCCTCGTACATATTATTGTAGGAACTATTTAGATGACAAGAACAACTATAAAAATTCGTTATAAGCGATCATTGTCCAGATATTATTGTTTTTAAGCGATATAGAAAATATGTATAGTTGTTTCTTCTTGCCTTTGTTTTTCAATTACCTGTGCGATTTTCGTGAGTGTGATAAATGATTTTGTTTATCAAGATTTTCAAACTTTTTAATTAGTCTTGGAAAACACACGCGGCGGAGCTGTTTATTGAATGATTTTCTATACACTTTCCAACGCGTCTGCTGGTATGCTACTAAAATTTTGATCTTATATAATTTTTGAGTCCTCCGAATGAGATCAGTACAGAACGCATGTCGTACTATGTACATACATACATATGTATGTAAGTGCTTATAAGCGTTAAAATTTGTACGTACACATGTGCGTTACTAGATGAAAAGAAATTCCTTTTAATATAATGAATGCATAACGCTTTTGTTAATCATACACTCACACAAACAAGTGTGCAGTTGCCCATAATTATTCAAGAATATTGACCGGAACAAACAAAGACCGAGACAATGGAAAACATCGGAAATAATACAAATTAATTGTACGAGTGTTAGTAAGAAGAAGAAAACAAAAACATGCTTTATATGTATGATCATCTGACTTGTTTAACAATAGAATACTTACTCAGTCAGATCAATCTTAACAAGATCTTATTTTAATGCAACTTATTGCGGTAGTCGAATTTCCCGACTCTGCTTCGAGAGTTTGTACTAGATGAAAAAAAATGTTGGAGGTATGCTTCTTTAATCTAGTACAGCAATCGAAAACGAATCCAAACATTCGACAATCGTAATAAGGCACAATATACATAGAAGATTCATAAATTACAAAAAAAAAAAAATTATACATACATAGGTACTTCTTTCAAAAACCTATTAGCTCTCTTTTTTACCCACTGTGCAAATCTTATGTACTTCACTCAAATAACAATACACTGCAGAACAAAATAGAGGTTATGTTTAAATAAAAATTACCGATCCTTATGTATTTTTATCTCCTGATTACTATGGCGTCAGTAGTTTTTCCCTATCAGTAGTAGCTGTAGTTATAAAGATATAGTGACATTTAACATTTGCATCATTTACACCACTTTTTGTATTATTCCGTTAATATTCCACGAATGGTCCTACAAACTTAAAAATACTTTCTGGATTATTATTCCACACAAAAATCTCTTTCATGTAGATAGAATCACATTGATGAATATGTCAGGGTATCTTACTGTTATTGTAAGGATGTTAAAAATCATGTGTTTTTAGTTTAGTCCTTGAAATTTTTTTGATAGTAATTTTTTAACATAGTACTCGTATAACTAATCCTTATGTATTTTAGTTCGCTGATTACGAAGGATTACTTTCCTAGCCCCTCTAGTTTCAGAGATATTGTGATTTACACACAAAAAAATACTTTAAATTTTTTTTCGATTATTACGCAAAAAAATGTTGTATGGACCAGTTGAGAAAATTTTTGTGTTATTTGTAGTTAATATATCGTGTATTTGAAATTTGCAGCTTTTACGAAATAAAAAAATATACGATCGGGAGATACAAATACATAAGGATCGGCCATTTTTATTTAAACATCAAATTCACTGTTGTGCAGTGTTATTTGAGCATCGCCTTAAAATCAACTTAAATTTACATATACATAAATTAAAGTGTAATATTTGCCTTAAGATAGAACCAGGCAAAATAAATATTATCTATGCCTATTTCATTGAGGGTGGCATTGACTGGAGTAGTTAGCACGTTGACTTACAAAACCTAAGGTACTGGGTTCGAGTCCGGTCACACTCAAAGTCATTAAATAACAACACCACACATTTTGCTGATGTGCATTAGTGTAACTTTGTTGTAGGAAAGTTCAAGTGATGAAGGCATAGACACTGGTCACTAAACTACATCGACTTCAGCGGATACTAATCCTAATGTAACATCAGACCTTCCTCTTTCGGCGATATTGTGTAGCAGAATAATCGGCGAAGTAAAATAACCAATAAAATGGCTCCTAAGTAATACCCCTTTTCCACACGCAAAGTTTACTTTGCTAAGTCTTAGTTCAGCTGTGTGAAAGACAGAGGTAGTAAGTAGTACAGTCTCTTTTTTTAATATGCCTCATTGACACCAGAGGCGCTGCAACACTGCCTTTCAAAAACGTGTAAAAACCAGAGTTGTAAAATATTGAAGCTTTCCTCTGCCTCTTCATTAACCCCCCCCCCCTGTCTTCACTATCACTATCCCTTTCCCAAAGAAGATAACACCTAGTAATAGTAGTACGCATTCATTGCTTAAGTGTTACTTCTCTTAAAAAAAATATGCAGCCCAGTGTTACACTTCCGATTTCATTTTAACTACATAATTGTAAAGTATTTTTCTTGTTTAAATAAAACCAACTATTGATGTGTATAATAATTATGCTTTTTACTTAACCTTGGCTCATAAAGTTCAATTCGGTTTACCGAGAAATTGAAGAGTTTAATCAGGTCATTTATTTCATTCAAATACGTCTGTTTTTTTGGACCTACTAAATTGCGTGACGTTGGTGATAAGAACAAGTATGCTTTTTAGTAGACCAGTGAAAACTTTAGCACGAATTTTTGAAGATAATAAATGTGAATGTCACAGTTTTTACTGAAATTATTAATTAATTTAATTATACTTTGTGGTTACATACATATCATAAACAAAATCCGCGTGAATTTTGTCCCTTTCCCAATTAGAATTTTTTTGATTTCACTATTGCTTGCTATTGTTTGAAATTTTTATCCTGATTGCCCTGATACATACATAAGTATATACATACATATCCCTCATTTACTTCAATAGTGTCACAACTCAAAAAACTAGTTTTGCAGAAAACGCGTTTAAAGTTTTCAATTTACATACAACGCAATGAAAACATGAAAAAATATTCTTCTCTCAGGAGGTGGTAGTACAAGCTATTTGTATGAAATTCGTGCACAAGATAAAATACGAAATGCCGAATTATGTTGCATCATTAGCTCATAAAACGCATTTTTTGAGCTGTGACAATATTGAAGTAAATGAGCGATATGTATGTGTGTATATAGATATTTATTAATATTTTAAAAGAAATTAAACGCCAATCAAGTAGATAAATTTTGAATTTCTTCTATATATAACAATAAATTAAAACTATTGAACTATTTTCTAAAGTAATCATATTAACTTTTTTATGTATTAATTATTGATGTCAATAATTATGACTATATTTGCGAATACAAGTTCGAATAGGGATATTAAGTATAAAATATATATAGATGTTTATCTATGACTCGACTTACACTTCTGCAAAATGCATTATTTACAGCCTGGCGCACAATGTCGTCAGAAAACGTTCGATCTATTATTTATAGTGAACACAATAACAAATTTTCTTTGTTTTGTTTTATTTTTTGTTTTATCAACTATCCAACTATCAATACAAGTTGCCAACCACAATCTGGCTCGTTTTATTATCGTTTTAAGGTTCAATCAGACGCGACATACCATAATGCCATAGCTATAATCAAAATTCAATTGGTTTCTATGGTTATGTCTATGGCCTATACCACCTATAATCAAATACACTGTTGCCCATTAGTTTGGTTCCAACATCTGTTTTGTATGGTTATGGTTATGTCATGTTTAATTTAAGCTTTAAAACGACGCTTAAAAATTACAATTTTACATTGAAGAGTCACCGTGTTACCCTAGCACCGTATTACCATTCCATTGTTAAATTTTCGCTTTAATGTGTCGATTTAAATCGACACTCACATAACAGATCTAATAACATTAAACATTAACATCACAGAAATCGGTTAAATAAATTAATGCAAGTGATAAAATAAAGCGCAGAATAAAAGTATGTACGCAAAAAATTCTTAAATAATAAAATAAATAAATAAAAAAAAGTCATACAAATTCCACAATCTCCAAACCAATTTTTTCATTCTCATTTTCCTATTAAAATACGTACAGAATTTTCGGAAAAATAGCCTAATCTGATCTGGATCCATTCATGTATGCTGACATTAGTGCAAAAATGTCATTACGCCCACCCTTACGAAATATGTTCGGCAATATCTTAGTGAAATTAATGCATATGCGTTTTGAAGACAGAAGTTACACGCTATCTTGCATAATTTTTGCTAAACACGTGAACATTATTCATACACATTAACATAAAATTGATATTAGTTTCCAAGGACAAAAATTTCACCTTATTTTTATTAAGTGGGTTGCAATCTCTCGATATTGATAAGGAACCGATATCATCTTTGGAGAGGGTTATGAGAATAATGAAAATCTTGTTTCTTTTTTCTACTTAATGGAACTGTATCAGTACACACATACATACATATGTACATACATATATGTATATATATATATATTTTCAATTTGTATATTAATTTTGATTGATACTTCTACTACAAATTTTTTTATAAGTTGCTACATTCGATATAACATACAAACATACATATGTACATATTAGAGTTAAGTATTTGTTTTTGAAACTATCTGCATGATAAGAAAAATAAACCAAAATATTTTTGTGATTCTCAATTGGATTGTTTATTTGGAATGCAAATATTTATGTAAGTATGTATGTATGTATGTATGTATAAAAAATATTATACATGACGTCATTATCGCCAATGTTCTAAATTTCATCATGCATCTCAAACACACATACATAATATGTAGATATTTACATGAAAAATAGTGTCCAACGAATGGCTTGTACACTCTAGTGAGAATATATTTTTCTAATATAAGCATTAAGTTTTTGTAAATTGAAAACTATCAAATTATTTTCCTCAAAACTAACTGTATTGACTTGCTTGCAAAAAAAAAATATGAACATACACCTATGTATATAATTACTTACATATAAAAATATACATATGTATGTTTTGTATGTATGTACGTTTAAAAATTTAAATAAACCGTGATGTTCTCACTCAAATATTTTAGCGGCAGCTGTAGGACTGTTGTATGTATTTATGTATGTATGTATATTTATTGTACATATGTATGTATTTGTTGCGCCTCAGCTTATGCCAGCTTTAAATAATTTTTGTTTCATAATTAAAAAATCAGATTTTACAATTTAAGATTTTTATAATTTCAAATATTGCAAGAAAACCGAAGAAATTTTTTAATGCAAATTCAATAATTGCATTTTCTTTAAAATTGTGTATGCGCCACTTTAACTTACAGTCACTGTACTTACTAAACATGCATACATATATATACATACAAACCTATTTGCGCAAACACATACATACACACATATGTATGCGTTTACCTACTAGTGGATGGATGCATTTATGATGTAATTTTTTTCATCATGTTTTTCAGCAAATTTTACTAAATTACTCACCTAATATTTCTTTTGAAATATGCGCCATTTTAATAAATTTAAGCGACATTTTTAATTTAAAAAATTTGCTTAGCCTTTATTTATGATTATATGTACGTATGTATGTATTTGTCTCAAATATGCACTATCGGTAAATCACAAAACAAAGCACACTAGAAAAAAGCTGACATTCCCATATGGTGCCAAACTTGCCATACGTTTCAGATTGATTAGCTACACAAACTAAACAAGGTGGTGACTATTACCCAAATGGCAGGCCAGCTGACATTTTGTTTTTATTTATTTTGTAGTAAAATTGTGTAAAAGCTTTTTATTTATCAATGAAATACAACTAAAAAGACAATTATATTTTGTCTAAAGCAAAGCAATTATAGCTTTTGAAAGCAATTTTATTTTTATTACTAAGAGTTATCACTCTGCTGACAAATTCCCTACAGAAACACAGGTGAGTACAGTAAACCCCGGTTAATTACCTCATCAAAAATGTCTTTATTTTTGGGGTAATTATCCGGGAAAAGTAGTAAGGCGAAGACGTTTAATTACTTCATATAGGTAATTATGAGAATACATTTTATTACTTCATATAGGTAATTATGAGAATACGCCTAAATATCGTTAGAACTCACTGTGATATATAGTACATAAATACTTGAGATAAAATGCACATGCATATTTATTTCGATTGCAGAATTGCATAACTATGTGCCCTTAATTATGAAAGTGGTCTAAGTCATATATTTCTCTGGTCGAGATATTTAGTAGATTACATTTGAATAAATGAAATAATGTCTTTGTATTATGCAACATTTTAATTTAGAGTTGTTCTAGTCTCGATTAATATAAATTTATTTAATATTTTTTAAATATTTATTGAAGTTTTCTTAAGAGTTATTTAATATTTCAAAGCAAAAATGCATATGACTTAGACCACTTTCATAATTAAGGGCAAATATGTAGTTAGAAAGTTTTGGGTAAATAACGAGGAGATTTTAGGGGAAATTTCATTTTGGGGGTAAAATTTTTCTGGGTAATTACCCAAAATGGGTAGTTAATAGAGATCGACCGAAGGCGTTTTTTTTGGCCGAAGCCGAAGCCGAAGCCGAACTTCGGCTAAAATCCTAAACTTCGGCCAAAACCGAAGCCGAAGCCGAATGTTTTAAATTTTAAAAATGATACTTGTTTTATATGAATTAAGAAAAAAGTTTGCTTTTTTGAGATCACTGAAATAGCTGTAATATCTATTGGATACATAACAAGAAAAATAAAACTATTTTGCAATTTCTAGATTGCTTTTTCATATGATCACTCACAAGAACGTCCAAGTAAAAGAAAATAGAAAGCAACAGGGTTGTATTTCAAAGCAACCCTTTCAAAACGTTAAACACAATAGAAACTGTCGGCGAGCAATGACCAAAAATAATGTTATTTTTCAAGCTTGGAATGAAAAATATTCGGCTTCGGCTAATCGGCCGATTTTTGCCGTAGGCCGAATGTTGGCCGATTACCAATTTTTGGCCGAAGGCCGAAGCCGAAGCCGATTAATCGGTCGAACTCTAGTAGTTAAACAAAAGTTAATTAAGCGAGAACTTTTGTATGAAAATGAGTGTAAACAAGTAAGAGTGCTATATTCGGCTGTGCCGAATCTTATATACCCTTTACCAACGTACGTACATATATATAGTATACAGACACGTACATACATAATTGTTTTGTGAAAAAATTTATCATTTTTTTAAAGTTTCCATCTTTGGAGCTATAATTTTCATTTTTCAAATTTCATACACCAAACTTTCTTTCAGAAGCATAAAATATATTCAATTTATAAAGAAAAAGAAAAAAATTTTTAGACCTATTTAATTTTACATAACACAAAAAGTGTAAGTTTTCCAACCCTGGAGTCATAATTTTGGATTTTTCTGATTATTGATACCAATCTAGTTCTTTAAAAAATACATAAAATATGTTAAGTGAAAAAAGCAAGAACGAAATAAGCAAAAACTTAGTTTCATTTAATATTCCTTTAATATTAAAAAAATCAGTTAAGTGCGACTTTGAATCGCGCACGAAAGGAAGGTTTTTTGCTTTTTTGAAGTTTTTTTCAGTTAAAACGATTTTTTCAGTTTTGTCGCTTTTTTCTCGTTTTGGCGATTTTGTCTGTTTTTGGAGGTTTTTTTCATTTTGGCGATTTTTTTCTGTTGTTGGGCTTTTCTTCATTTTGGAGATTTTTCTCATTTTGACGATTTTTTCTGTTTTTTGGGTTTTTTCGCGATTTTTTTGTTTTTTTTCGTTTTGGTGATTTTTTTCATTTTGGCGATTTTTTTTTATTTTTTGCGATTTTCTTTCATTTTGGCGATTTTTGTTTTCATTTTAGCAATTTTTCCGTTTTTTTGCGATTTATTTTAGCCTTAGAAATTTTTTTTTTAATTTGGTGCTTTTTTTCGTTTTGGCGATTTTTTTTCTGTTATTTAGGTTTTTTCTTTTTTGGCGATTTTTTTCATTTTGGCGATTTTTTTCTGTTTTTTAGGGTTTTTTCGTTTTGGCGATTTTTTTTCATTTTGACGATTTTTTTCTGTTTTTTTTTTCGTTTTGGTAATTTTTTTCATTTTGGCGATTTTTTTTCATTTTGGCGATTTTTTTCTGTTTTTAGGTTTTTTTTCGTTTTGGCGATTTTTTTTTTATATTAGCATTTTTCCGTTTTTTTGCGATTTATTTTAGTTTTATAATTTTTTTTTAATTTGGTGCTTTTTTTCGTTTTGGCGATTTTTTTTCTGTTTTTGGCTTTTTTTCATTTTGGCGATTTTTTTGTTTTTTGGGGTTTTTTTCGTTTTGGCGATTTTTTTCATTTTGGCGATTTTTTTTTCATTTTGGTGATGTTTTTCTGTTTTTTAGGGTTTTTTTTCGTTTTGGTGATTTTTTTCATTTTGGCGATTTTCTTTCATTTTGGCGATTTTTGTTTTCATTTTAGCAATTTTTCCGTTTTTTTTGCGATTTATTTTAGTCTTAGAATTTTTTTTAATTTGGTGCTTTTTTTCGTTTTGGCGATTTTTTTTTTGTTTTTGGCGATTTTTTTCGGTTTGGCGATTTTATAATTTTTTATTTTTTCAGTTTTACCGTTTTTGAAAATTTCAAGAGTTTTGCTCTTACGGTTTCCAAGATACAGCAAATTGTCAAAATTACATAGTCAAAATTGCATTAACTGATGGAACACCCTTTAATTTAAATTTTTTTAAATTTTTGTGTTAATTTTTGTAGTCTGTATAAAAATACACTAACCTTACAAATTTCAAGTGTATATACATACAATTCTATATATACTACATGGGATTTTAAAATTTTTCGTTGCTCGTTTTGGAACACCCTTTAATTTCCAATTATCATGTATTTGTTGTTGTAGCGGCCAAAGGTCTACATACTGTGTCCAAATTTCAGGTCTGTAGCTCTTACGGTTCTCGAGAAAATACTAATATAGTTTTAGACATAGTTAATTTTACATAACACAAAAAGTTAAAGTTTTCCAACCCTGGAAACGTCTTTTTAATTTTTTTGTATTTTTTTAATTTAAAATTCCAATTTTAGTCGTACTGAAGTGTAAAATATGTACATTTATTAAAAAAAAAATAAAAATTTGTTTTCGGGAGTTACTTTTATATGGCAAAATGAAGTTTAAGTTTTCCAGCTCTGCAATCGTCTGCCCGATTTTGCTGAATTTCAATACCAATCTATTTTGGAAAATTTCTGACACACCAGTCCAAGAACGAAGTCTCTAGCTCTTCTGGGAGCTTCGGAAAACCGATTTCACGTACAGACAGACGGACAGACGGACAGACGGACATCGCTTATTCGTCTTCCCTATGCATAAGGATCCAGAATATATATATTATATGGGTCGCTTATTGATATTATAGAAATTACAAACGGAATGACAAACCTATATATACCCTTTTACCATTTTTGTTGGTAAAGGGTATAAAAACGGGGATTCAATATTTGGGGTAAATAAGCGATAAAGGAATTAGCGATGGGTAATTAAACGGGGTATATTGTAATTTATGAGCAGCTGTTTCAGTAATACCATCTGCCAAAATAAGTTCACCTTACTGCAACACGTTGTTTAACCCATGGAAATATGTGCGACAAATCGAACGTTTTCGCCATTGAAAAACCTGTCCCTATTAACAAATTTTCTAAACATTGTTCTTAAAAATTACTGGGAGCAGTGCCTCTGCAAAATCGCACTGCAAGATAGGGATTCTTGAGTAAGTCTTTCACCAATTTCTCAAATTGTATTGCAGTTTTTATTTTATATTTATTTTTTTCCATATTTAATTACTTTTTGCTTCAAGTGGTTATCAAAAATGACGACGGCATACCAAAGTCGTTTCAATGCAATATCGACGTCAAATTTGACAGGTATTGATAAACTTCAATAACGTCAACTAGAATAAGAACTTGATGTATGTATGCAACTCATAACAATGTCGTTTTATGTTGATGCTGACAACCAGAACAGGGGTGATAAAATTTCGGAAAACAGTCTTCTTTCGAAAGCCCACGAAATTTTTTAGTCAGAGCAACCAACAAAAATCGCCAAATATATTAAAAATAAAATTCCATTTGTTATTTTTATTTGAACTCAAATAAAAAAATTAAAGTCTTATGCAAAAAAAAATTATGACAAATTTTATAAAACGAAAAGACGTGACAAATTTTGTGTGTGTTGTGTTTTTGTAATATACAATTCAATTAAAATATGTCAACGCTTAGCGTTTTCGTTTTACAAAATGCGTCTCTAAGTTATTTTCGTAAACAATAAATACATTTTTATAGAAATTTATATGTCATGCATAGTACTAAAAATTATCATATAATCATAAGGAGGAATTTGTTTTAATTCTAAGATTTACAGAAACTTTATTAACAATTGCCAATAATCTCAATAGAATGTAATTTTTCATATTATACACAAAGTATGTACATATGTATCGTATGTATGTATGTATACAGGTATTAATATTCTTAATCCGAAAATTTTTACATATTAATTTGCTTAATTTGAATATATGAATTGGAAAACCAAATGTTGTGGGCTGCATGTGAGGAGGGTTTGTATATTTATACCATAGCTGTTAAGTAATGATTACTAATCGTAATGATTACTAATTTGATTAATTTTTTTTTAAAGGTGAAGTAATGATTAAATTACGATTATATTCAGTTTCGTACTTAGTAATCGTGATTACGATTACTAATAATGGAAAAGTAATCTGAATTACTTAAAATTACTAAAAATAATCAAAAGTAATCAAAAAGTAATCCGACTACTTTCAAAGATTACTTTTGATCCTTAATAAATAATCAAAAAGAATCAAAAGTAATCTTTAGAAGTAATCAGATTATTTTTTGACTACTTTTGATTCTTTTTGATTATTTTTAGTAATTTTAAGCAATTCAGATTACTTTTCGATTATTAGTAATCGTAATCAATTATTTATCAGCAATTCTTTTAAAGGCACTTATATAATCATTACAATTCTTTTTAAAATGTAATCTACTTGATTACTAATCGTAATCGAAATTTAACAGCTCTGATTTATACATGTACATTAGAGTGGCCGTTAGTTGTATGGAGAATTTTTTTTTTCGATTTCTTCTATTCTCACCCTCCAAATCGGCTCAGTTTTATGTAAAAAAATATACAAAAAAATTTCATTGCGATAAGTTGTGTTTTAGGGGGTGCGTCCGCCCCTCAAAGTTGGCCTTCAAGCCCATTTTTCAATGTAATTTTTTGCATATGACTATCTTTTTAAATCATTTTGCAAGAATACGACATATAGCAATATTTTAGCTCTTCAAGTCAACAACATTAGTCTTAAAGAAATTTTTTTGCTAAAATTAATATTTTAGAAAATAATGAGGAACGTAACCAACAGAATACCATAAATTTTATGTCACAAAATTATATTTATATGAAAATTTTTTATATTTAGCATGTACAATAGGAGCTTACTTACATACATATGTATATCTATTAAATTATTTCATACATTTACATATAGTCAAAAGAAAACTAAACAAAAAAAAATTACATTGAATAATATATGGGCTTGAGGGACAACTTTGCGGGCCGGACGCACCCCCTAAAACACAACTTATCGGTATGAAATTTTTTTTATTTTTTTTACATAAAACTAAACCGATTTGGGTGATGAGAATAGAAGAAAAAAAAATAACGGCCACCCTAATCTACATACATAAATACATACATACATACATATGTATATAAACACAAACACACATACAATTTTCATCCCAAAGCTACTTTAAAAAGTTTTATTAAGCAATTGCATGTAATTTTTGTGAAAAGGATGCACCACAAAATGTTCAAACCTTTCAAATAAATTACGTCAGAAAAAATCCTTGAAGAAAATGACATATTCTTAAAACAGGTGTAAACATGTCATTATAAATAAATTTATTCAAGTGTAATAAATTAAATATACACACTTGTACTTGTAGTACAAGTATGCTCTGTTCACACAAAGTCCTGTAAAGTTAGTTCTTCGTCGTCGTTAGGAATACTATAAAAGGTTTTACAGTAGTACCCCGATAATTGTTAAAAGCAAGGGTCCAGCCATTTTTTTTTTTCGAATTACAGCTGTTTTCGATTTAACCGGATTTCGGTTTAGCGACGCTAAAATAAGAAAACTACGAATTAACATAACAAACAAAATTTAGAAAATAATTAATAAAAATAATTATTATGTACTATGTAAAAACTTTTTCTCATGTGAATGAAATATTGAAACGAGTTCGCTAAATTCTTCAAATCAAATATAATTTTAAATACGTTTCATTTCAATATAAGTAGAAATTGCTTTAGAAACCCCGCTTGAAAAACCTTTTAATAAAAATGCCACTTTTTAACACGTTTTACTTGAAGAAACAAAAAAATTAAAAAGGTGTTAAAAAAGCCCCGGTGAAAAAAATGTAAAGTAATTATTGAGCAACTACTTTTTTTCTTTATTTCCAAAGTATCAATAAGTATGTATCTTTGACTTGTCAGAAAGTTATTACCAAAATATCCTGATAATTAATTAAGAAGTTATTTCTTGATTTTTTAAGCAAACGAATTCGATGTCATGATATATGAAATTTTTAATTATACAAAATATATTAATTTAAACGAAATTTTTGATTTTGGTGGCGAATTTTTTTCCCAAATCTATAAAAGCAATGAAAAAGTAGTTCTTTTGCACTCATTAAAAATGTTATACAAAATAGGGAATTTAGTTAATATCATGAAAATGAATTCGGATTCACTGAATAGGTATCATAAACGAGAACTTCTTGAAATGACAACCCAATGTAAAAATCATTAAAAATTATACAAATTTGCACTACTTCCGGAGTTTACACGTTCGGGAACTTATTGACTAATTTTCATTAGTAATGATACAAAATTTGCACTTCTTCCGGATTACAAATTCGGGATCTTATTGACTTCCTTGAAAAAACAAAAAAAATATTTTAGAAATCATAAACAGTCACAACTCAAAAAATTCCAGATTTTCAGGAGTTGGAAACAACTGTTGTTACGGTACGAATGATGCAGATATGTAACATAAAAATCGCCTGCTTTTATGCTGTTCAAGAAGAGATTTGTTTGATTATTTTTAATTGTGGATTTTTATGATTTAGTATGCGATATTTTCAGCACTCGTATAATTTTTAGAACACATTTCAGAGCTTTGCTGAGATGGTACCAATAATTTACTTGACAAATCTGTTTAAACAACTGAATATAATAATGTCAGTACTGTGTCTAATAATAAGGCCACCTACTGTACATATGCAAATGAGTCCAGAAGAATGTTCACATATTAAAATACACAGTATCCTTGTCACCCATATAAATATTGCAGCTAAAATAGTGCAATTTAAGAAAAATAAGTTTTAGATTTAATATAAAACTTTGTTGCTCCAACATATGTACATACATTCATATAAATAAGTAAAATCAATTGTAACGCACTTTGAAATCCTTGTGTATTACCTACCACACACAAGGCAATAAAAAACCACTAGAATTTCACTACGTTCACATAAAATGCGAATATTTTACTCTACACCCACCCAGACGATTCAATATTTAAGTACATACTTCATACGTATGTAAATACATACTGGGCATATCGGCTTGTCACAACGTCTGCAACTGCACAAATGCGGTTCTGAGAATAAGAGTATTTGACGATCTTAAAAAAAGTAAAAGCAATGGGATATCCTTTTTGCAACACCAAATCAGTGATGGCAACTTTTGTGGCTCTAAAAGGACATCAAAATTAAAACAAACACTTAAAAGCGTAATTTTAAGATCTAAAAAGCATAAAAAGCACTAACTTGAAAAACGAGTGAATTTTAATAAATGTTGAATCTTTTCTAAGCTATTCTCTATACCGGCAATAGTATCATCTTTAATGAAATATATCAGACGAAAAAGGTATGCTTTACACTGAAAAAATAAATACACCAAGTTTTTATTAGAGTAATTTTTAGAAATACACAAATTTCTTAAAAGCACTATTGGCACTAACGCTCAAAATTTGGCATTGAGTCTTCAAAAAGCACTAAAAAATAGTGCCAAAAGCACCAAGTTGGCATCGCTGCACCAAATATACAAATGTATATACATGCATACGTATGTACTTTTGTACGTACATATACGTATACGTACATATGTAGATGTGGATATGTATGTATACATATGTATAAGTCTGTATATATAGTAAAGGGTGTTTCTTTAGAGTGTCACAACTTTGAGTTGGCATCACTGCTTTATTTGAGCATCCATTTAACAGCTGATAGATGTTTTTTGTTTAGTTTGCTTTGAAATTTCATTATGAATCGACTTACACCGGAGCAACGCGTGCAAATTGTTGACATTTTTAATCAAAATAATTGTTCTATTCTATGGTTGAAGGGGTACGTAAATAAACAGAATTGTCGCATTTGGAGTGAGGAGAATCCACTAGCTTTTGTCCACAGAAAATTACTGTTTGGTGCGCTTTATGGGCTGGCGGAGTCATTGGCCCATATGTCTTCAAAAACGATGATGGTCAGAATGTTACTGTCAATGGTGAACGGTATAAGAACATGATTCGAAATATTTTCGCACCTCAATTACGTGACATTAATCTTGCTGATATGTGGTTCCAACAGGACAGAGCCACATGCCACGCAGCCGGCGCTACAATTGATTTACTAAAAGAAACTTTTGATGAAAAAATTATTTCACGTAATGGCCCAATTAATTGGAAACCAAGATCGTGTGATTTAACCTCATTGAATTATTTTCTTTTGGGTTATGTTAAGTCACTTGTCTACGTCAATAAACCACAAACACGGCGAAATACAGCCGCAAATGCTGCTAAAAGTTGTTGAAAATTGGTATTGAAGATTGCGCCTTCTACGCGACAGCCGTGTAGGCCACATGGCAGAAATCATATTTAAACATCAACTTCATAAAATTTTCTTTCCAATAAAGCCCCTTTCATTGGTATTAAAAATATATTTCCTTGTTTTGTTATATTGTGTCGTTTTTATCACTATTACTTGTAACATTGTAAGCACAACATTGGCACTGAAGTTAAAATAAAAAAAATATTATAATATTATTCGTATTGTATGTAATATGTTCTAGTAGTAACTAACCATGGGCATGTGTGCAAGCATTAGGGTAAAAGATTTTTCTCTAAAAAACCAGGTTTAAAACTAATCGAATAAAATGCTTGAATATTAAGATATAAAGAAGGTGTAATCCTTCATTACTTCCGAATTCATAAAGCAGAATTGAGCCAATAAGCTTATTAATTTCCCAATATCAGAAATAGAAACAGAATCGACTTCTCATCAGACGTTCTGAGGACATGGGAATCTATTCTAACTATTTTTACGATGATGTTCGATGGATGTGTGTATGTATAGCTGTTATTATAAATACATTGATCTCACTTAGATTTCGTAATATGTAAAATGAACTTAATACATAAGCGACTGAATCAAAATTTTTTTTCTTAATTTTAATTATTATTGTTCGAACTTCATTTGTTTCTACATTTATAATTTGATCAGGCAAAAGTTCGTGTTGTAATCAACAAATAACACCAAAGTTAATTGTAAATATTCTGACAAACACGTAGTAGAACGGAACCTTCATCATCAGCGTTCTTTGTGTTTGGTCCACTGTGTTTGGTGCCAGTTGATGTAGATTTCTGCTGTATATACTCAGCTATTATTGCAAATGGGAAAAGAACAAACGACAATGGCAAGACTGTTGTAAGCTTAGAGATGGTAAAAAATATAAATATAAAAATATAAATATATGGGCATTTCTCTGAAAAATTCCACTTTTTATTGCGTGCAACAGCAAGAAATTAACCTTGTACTTGTGGACGTGACTCAATTTTTTTTTAAATTTTACGTAAAGTAGAGCTGCTGACGACCTACACAAAAAACAGGCATATTTGCGTGATGTCTTACGCTACAAAAAGTTGACATTGCTGTGGAAATGCCCATAAACAAAAAACTTGATTTCAAAAATATAATGAGTTGGGGCCTTTCTCTATTGAGGTATCGCTAAATATCAATGGCTTAATATAAGAAAGGCGGAACTCGAATTTTCGATATTTTATAGAAGCAAAAACCAGAAGAAAAACTAAAGCATTTATGTACATGCAGAAATAATTTTTTAAATGTCTATAAGTCCTTGATTTTGAACTGTAACGTACTGAGATCTTCAAGGAGGATGCAATTATACGTTGCCTCACAGAAAGCGTTAAGAACGCGATTTCGAAAAAAAATAAAGATATGTACGCCCTTTTATATTAAGCCATCGATATGTATGTATTAACAAATGACAGTTACGCAGCAAAAATCCCGGAAGCGATTAAAAAGGTAGTTAAAATCGTCTCGAACATCCTAGCAGTTATGCCGGCACATATACATACATACATACATACATACATATGTACATATGAACTCACATATGCGCTTATATGTATATATCTGTGGCAAAATGGAAAAAGTGCTTAACTTAAAAGCTATTATTGAGTTAATGATACCCCTGTAATCTGCATATTCGGTACCTTCGAATGGGCAAAATTTCATTTATTTTGTGCGCTCTTTCAGGAAGTTATAGCGCAATGACTTGCTTCTTATCTTTTTTCGTTTTATAATCTCATATGTATTAATAGGTTAATTTAGCTTAAACAACTCTGGTGTATTTCAAATAAAATGTATTATTTATAGTCTGTAGAACGAAATTTTTCAAAAAAATGTAAGTGAATACTAAATTTCCTAATTTACCCTACGTCGACACCTGATATATTTTTATCATAACATAAATCAAACTTTATAATGAAAAATAATTTTTTTTTATGTTAGCTCTTTTTTCTATATGAAATTTGGCGTTTGTCATGATAAAAATATATCAGTTGTAGACCTAGGGTTAACTGTAAAAGAAATTGATTTCTGAAAATCGGCTTGAAAGTTTAAAAGCGCTCTACTGCAAAATGGTAAAATATGACTTAAGCTTGAATTAGACGTGACATAGCCATAACGCCATAGCCATAACCAAACCAAAATTCAATTGATTTCTATGGTGAGAGTGAGAGTGAGAGAGACTCGCCATAACTCTCACCATAGAAACCAATTGAATTTTGGTTTGGTTATGGCTATGGCGTTATGGCTATGTCACGTCTAATTCAAGCTTTAAGCACTTTTTCCTTATTGCCACAGATATATAGCAACGATGCGTTTATATTCTTTTTGTGGTTTTGGTTATTTATCCCGTACGATTATTATTGCTTTTTATTCTATATTCTAGTCACATACATACATACATACATACATACTTACTACGAACACATAAATTTACAATTTATTCCGTTGAATTTTATTTCGTTATATTAATGTACGAGTACATCTAATCATGTGTGATATTCGTACATAACATTAGGTATGAGCTAATTGCATCGAGCGAAACAATATTAGCCCAATTCACAATCTTGTGCAAATGGTCTTGCATCGTAGCATTTGTTCTACGTGCAAACTGACAGCTTAAAATAAATAAAGTAAAAAATTAATTCTCATATATGCAGTTCTTCATATTGTGTAAAAAGTGCATACAAATATCTTGTATACTCAACTGTTGAGAGAAAAATAAGGTTTCATTTTCCATTAAATTATATGTAAATTGAAAACTTCAAATTCGTTTTCTGGCGAACTGGTTTTTTGAGTTATGACGTTGTTTGAGTAAATGAGAGATATGTAGATGTAATCGGTCTATTTTCGATGCAATAAATTGTAGATTTTGTAATTTTCAATCACTATTGCAAGATAAATAAAAAAAAACCGGTGTTCTCAAATTATGGGAAATTTTTGCAGTTGCATAAACTTGCAATCTCATGATTGTAAATTGGGCTATTATAAAAATATACAATAAAAAGGGGACGTAACAAGTGCAAAAGAATAATTGCATTTATAAATTTACTGCATGTGAACCAAAAAGATTCATGTTCAATAAAAAAAGTTATTACAAGGAATTATTGATATTAACTAGTCGTGGACATTATTTACTGATCTTGTCCCAAAAATAATTATTTATAACTTTTAATATATAATTGGAAGTATAATATAGAAACTACGCGATGTATTAATTCAGTTCATCTGCAAAAAAAAGTCAACAAAACCAAGGGAAAAGTAAAAAAATCCAAGTGAAAAATATTATTCACTATAAGGTGAACCAAGAAAGGGAACAACACATTCCTAGGGAAAAATTATTCACGATTGCAATTTGAATAAAAGGGAAAATTATACGAGGCTAAAACTGTTCACGATAGGGGTGAGTATGAAGGCTGAAAGTTCGTAACATAGTGCATCTTATAACCAAAGGAATTACGTTATTTCAAGATTGCGGTCAAAATCAACTTGAAATTAAAAGCAAATGTCAATTTAATTAGGAACTCTAGCTACATTGTAATCCCGCATATTTTTTTCTTTAATACGAATATATATACATATATCTGAAATTTTCGTAATGAGAGTTTGTGAGCACTGTTTTTTGTGCCATCCTAATGTAGGTACACACGACTACTCCTATTACATGAGTATTAAGTTGTAAAGTTTGTATAGTGTAGATACCCCGCAAACAATTACAATCGAATTCTGTATCCAAAATTTATATACATATTACAGTCCCATAGTTGTAAATTTGAGAAAAGGTTATACTAGTTGACCTAACTTAGTTTGGGGCCACTGAATCGAATGGCGTCAGTGTTTGCGTGATTTTGGAATTTAAACAATAGAAACAAGGTCTGGATAACAAGAAATATTGGGCTGCTTCTACAATTGCTACAATAAAACACAACTTTGGATCTTTAATAACTTGGGGCTATATGTCAGTGAGTGACCCATTCTCCTTTTAGGAATTGCAGGATATAAAATACATATATACGATTATTTTTATAGATCAGCTTTAGTACCAGATAATCTTGTATTCATTAAAAGCACAAATCTCAAACTACAATTTGAAAGTAAGTTCTGAAAATTTAGTTCTCATAAGCAAAACAAGCAGTCAGAATAAAACCTTACCTTTCATCTTGCAATCACAATGGACCCAATTGGGTCTCGGAGTGCAGGTGCATTTTTGGCACCACCCTTCCTAACCTGTCATCTTGTAACCTAGTCTTAATTACGCAGAAACCAATATATATGTATGTGTGTATGTATGTATGGTCTACTTTTAAAAGTTTATATTGTACAAAGTTTTGTTTGTTGGGTTGCCTAATTCGTTAAGTGATTATTGATGTCCCATTCGTACGTTTGTTGCTCCGAATGTTATTCATGTTATTTATTGTTGGTACTTTTTTGCGCCTGAGTGTTGTTTATATAAACAAAAGCGATGATTTATTTTATTTTAATCACCAGCAAGCATCGCTATTGCACGGAGATAGATTTTTTCTCGCGCTTATTAAGACGAGCTTTGTTGTGTTTGCAACTAACGTTGGTAATAAAATAAAAACGAGTACATACGTTGTAAAATAAAGTGTTACAAATTGATGAATTACAAATATTTATACATACATACATATATAACACACACAATGTATGTATGTATGTATGAATATGTGAACATAAAATCGTACTATTAAAATAAAAATTTAAGCACAATACGCTTTCAATGCATTAGTTAAATAAATGACATTGTAAGTTCACCAAATTGTAATTTAAGAATAAATGATCAACAATCTATCATGTTTGGTTAAATATTTGTGGTAAACGTTCAATTGTGAATTGATTTTAAAATTTTTGACGTGTATATCGAATTTACTTGTTATGCATTAAGGACAAAATTACAAATTTTTAGTTTTAAAATGTGCAGCAGGCAAAACAGTTGCAACGCTCTACTGTACATCAACCAAAAAAGTTTTATGTTAAAATAGGAAATTATATTTTAATCAAGGCAGATGTGAGAAGCTTAACTCATGAGAACAGCTGATTGTCGATAATTCGTTGGAAAATTGGAAAAATTAGAAAACATTTTTAATATACATACATATGTACATATGTGCTTATGTACATATGTATGTACATATGTACAACGTCATATATCAAAAAATAAAATGTTTATAGAAAACGATTAAATAAGTGAAGTTTTCAATGAAGATGGAAAAATTTTTTTTCTCAAGAGAATACATGACATTTGTATGAAAGGTATACCCAACAATATGAATAACAATATGAGGACCAATTATGCGCTATTAACTCAAAAATGGAATTTTTACTTCTGACGTTGTTCATGTCTATGAGCGATATGCTGCTGCAATAATGGTGCCACGGATTGTATACATTAACAAAAATCAGTATATGAGGAGTCACCGAAGAAACGTGCATTTTTAATTTTTTTTGCAAAATATTTTTTTGATGTATTTGCATTAATTTGTTTAAGTTCTATTGAAAAAAAAATTAATTTGCATAATTTTCTTCCCTTTTCATAGAAAAATATGGTCTTTAAAAATTAATGCAGAACAAAACGTGATTTTTTTATTTTATTTTAACAAAACGTAGTTTTTTACAAAAATTTATTTTTGTTTGTTTTATTATATGTAACTAGATTTGGGAAAATGACGCGATTTTCTCGATTCACGCATGATTGTCGCTTGAGAGAGCGACTGTGATCATAAGGCAAAAAAAAAAAAATACGCACAAATCTCTAATTATAACACTAATTTTCGCGGAATGTATCATTTCATAAAAATATTATTTTTGATTGATTAACATTTCTTACTTATTACGATACTCGTAATAAGGCCCATTATTTAAGCCCCCCGTAGACGACATGTTTTTTGCGTCTGACTTGTCATACTTCCCAGTGTAAACCATGTACATGTCGTGTGGTATCTTTAAAACTTTGCTTCTGTAAAAGTCAGACGCAAAGTCTTCTGACAAAATATCAATTAGAGCGTGTTCTATTTTCTTCTGACAAAGCTTCTGACATCAGCTGTTTTTGTTATGCAAAATATGTCGTCAAAAATCTATGCCGTGAGGAAACATTTAGCGGCGTTCCGCTATTGACGGAAGCATTAGCCGGCTGAAGTTGATATATTACAACACCTATATATTTATGTTTTTTTAAACTATTATATAACAATCATGTACATGCAATAAAATTGCGTTGCATTTTTATATCCTAACATGATTCTTCGAATTTAAAGAAAAATTCTTTAAAATGACTGAACTTTTTACGGCGTAAAGAAACACTTTTTTGCCGGCAACACTCCATTTTAAAACGGAGGCCGACATAGGTTTGTGCAAAAGCTGTGCGAAATATTTACAAAGTTAATAGAAAAGACAGACTATAATTTCATTTATTTATTTTTAAGAAATGGAGAAAGATTTAATAAAAATACGTTTTTAATATTATCTGTACATATGTACATGAAATATACATTCTGTATTCATTTTAAAACCACTTTTCACAAAATATTTAATAAAATTGGAGTACAGATCAGCTGTTGGAAACAAACACAGACAATGTCAGACGTATTTGTACATGCACGTTTGTGACCAAATATTATAAACCGTCTGTAAAACAACAATTTTGACAGACATGCAGAATTACATCTGAGTTGAAAAGTTGAAATGTCAGACGTAAAAAACATGTCGTGTACGACCTGCTTTAAGATTTTGTTTCAAATGTGTAAATATATTTCGAATATACGATATTTCCATATCGAAAATACGCATACCAAAACGTTTATATTGTACAAAGTTTTGTTTGTTGGGTTGCCTAATTCGTTAAATGATTATTGATGTCCCATTTTATTTGAAACAAAACGTACCATTTTTATTTTTTATTTTAACAAAACGTGATATTTGCATATTAAAGGTCCTTTAATTTCGTACATCATTAACATCTATTGTTACGACATATTGTGGTCTAAAGCATTTTATAATAAGGAAGGAACTTGTTATATATTCTGGGTTTATGCTATAAAATAATCGGGTGGAAAAAATAATCTTTGATTTTCCAACATTTTTAAATAATCAAAAAGGCCCGTTTTGTTCTGCGACTCCTCATATGGTTTATATACAGTAAAAAAAGTTCGTGTTTTTTTATAAAAAAATCTTAACGAAGCTAAACTAACCTCACATTCATATTCAAAGTTTTTAATTTAATCGGCATAAAGTCGGCCTTTTAAAATACGTCAAATTAAAAATTTTTAAAGTTCAAAAATTATGCGAAGTAATAAAAAATACAAATTTTACTAATGGCCTAATTTTGTAAAACTAAACGAATTTTCGTTTTCGTTTCTGGTTGGAGCGAAAACAAAAATATTTTAAATTTTGTAAAACGCTACGTTGTTTTCGTTTCTTGTCAAAATATTATAATTGAAAAATATATTATTCATTATAAAAAGCTGAATATAAAAATATTTTCAAAGTCGAATTTAATTAAATTATGGAATATGCACCAACGAAAAAAGAAATTCTAAATCAGCGGTGTTAGTTAAGGGCCCATAAATACTTGTTGGATGTTTGTGAAACTTTGGTTTCATTACACACTTTCAAACTTCGGATTAAATTTTATCATTTTACCATTGACTGGAACAAAGTAGTTATGAGGGTTTTAAAGCGAATGTATGTGTAAATATAGGCACTACGTCCATAGGCCGAGCTGGCCTGGAGCTCTATCGTGCACCTTGATCAAAGTCAGGCAAACGCATACATATACATATAAAAAAAGAGAGTAAAATGCATGCTTGTGCGAATGTGCATGTAAAAAATATCATAACAAAGTACCCACGGGCGGCCTTTTCCATATGTTTGACCTAGATACTAATTTACTCATTATTGCAGCAAAACTAATGCAATAATGTAGTTAAAACATTTAAAACGAATACAATTTAACAAACGTTTTCATATGACATTTAAGTCGTTTGAAAACGTTTGCAACTGTTTTATAAAATACATTTATTTTACGTAACATAGAATTTTCGTTTTCAAATGTTTTACAAAATTCGAAATTAAAAACAAACCAAAAATTTCTGTTTGAAACGCTTCCTTCTGTTTTACAAAATTAGGTCATAAATAGTCTTTGTATGTTATTCCCGGAACAATGAATACATTTATTGTCTCTATGTAGGTATTTTATACATACATTATATACAATATGTACATATGCATGTATGTATATGTATATTAATTAAATTTATATACATATAATAAATAATAACTAAAAAATATACAAACAAATAATTGCTGGATTACACATAAATCACACTTATTTTGAATGAACCAATGTATATTTACACATAATGTTACCTTAATATAGAAAGGCCATAACTCATTATTTTTATGAAATCGAGATTTTTGCATTTTTCGATACATTAGATGTTCTTCTATCGAAATATACAAAAACCGCGATTTCAGAAAAATAATGAGTTAGGGCTTTTTTATATTAAGGTAACGATATACATACATATGTATATGCTCCGTTGCAAACATGATTTATAATTACGCGTTTGTCTCTTATTATCGTCTGTTGTCCGCGCAAGAGACAAGTGCTTGATTTCCCACGGCCTTTGCTGTTATATCTATTTAACATGCGATTATTCACCCCAGATTTTACCCCTCCGCAAATTATTGTTTATTTTGTCTTTAACACGTGTACATACACATATTTCTGTGGAATTATATGAATGTCTTACTATGAGGGTGTTTACACGATGTGTAAATGGCATATTAAATATAAGTTTTCCATTGGCAAAAGTTTTGCACGTTGTATGATCTTTTTAAAAACCGACATAACGTTTTAGATTTTGGCAGCCCTATAATTTTTATATTCTCTGGATTTGGTACTTGGCTTTAATTAAAAGAAAATTATTTTATTTTGTTAATTCAGCTTATCCTGCCAAATGAACAGCACGTCCCCAAAATCCTCACTGGCAAAGCTTGGAATTCATACGAAACCAAAATCTTTAAAGGTCATGGTTCTGGGTCAAAGTGGAGTGGGGAAAACTGCAATGGTGGTGCGTTTCATAACGCGACGTTATATTGGAGAATACGACCCAAATTTGGAGAAAGTCTACACATACAATACGACATTAGACAACGACAGTGTGCACTTTGATATTTTAGATGCTACAGGTCAACCCAGTGTAAGTTCATAGAACATTTTAAGAAAACTATTAAAAAATAAATTATAATTATTTAACAAAAGTTTTTATAAAATGTCAAAAGAGTAGAAAAAATAATATTTTAAGAAAAAAATTTAAGGGCAGTGTAGTAGACGGATATATAAATAATCAAGCTTAAGATCTTTGTTTTTTATAAAAACTATATTGTAATTAATTCCAATATTTCGCTACTTCTTTGTATAGCTTCGTCGAAAATGTTATTTAAATAACTAGACGGATATATTTTTAGTTGTTTCGCTCACTTCATTTAATTTTTTTTTTTTTATTCAAAACAACAACACTAATTTTGGGAAGATCCGCCTATTTCTAGGGCCGTTTTTAATTTTTTCCTGTTTGGATTAAACGTAGCATTAAATTAAAAAAGAATTAAAGAAGAAAAGTAGCGCAAAATTACCAAAGAATAACTTAATTCCTGTTTTCTATAAAAAAAAATTTTCAAGAAAAATTACTTTAAGAAATCATTATTTGTGCAATTTCGAGCACAGAATATTTTCTGCCTTGAACATTTTTTGGGTTAATTTTTCATATTTTTGGGATCAATTTTTCCTCAACCAGGAAAAAAGAAATAATGTGGCCAAAAGATTAAAATTAAAAACACCAAAAATATTTTTCGCCCAAAGTCAAGAACTTAGAATACGAACTTTACGCTAACTCAACAATTTCAAATATAAACTTACTGCCAGTTTACAGAAGACAAGTGAAAATTCTTGTCTGTCTATTTATACTGAAAACGAAAACAAATGTGCCCTTAATTATGAAAGTGGTCTAAGTCACATGTGTTTTTGCTTCAAAATATTAAATAAGTCTTGAAAAAACTTCAATAAATATTTAGTAAATGTTAAATAAACTTACATATATTAATCGAGACTAGAACAACTCTAATGTGTAGTTTCCACAATGCAAGCAAGCGAATTGTCTAGAAAAAATATATGAAAAGCGCTAAAATTTTTGAGCGATTCCTATACAAATTTTCTAGACAAGTCATTTGCTTGCATTGTGGAAACTACACATAAATTAAAATGTTGCACAATATAAAAATATTTTTTGATAAGTTCAAATGTAATTCACTAAATATCTCGACCAAAGGAATATATGACTTAGACCACTTTCATAATTAAGGGCACAAATTTTATTGCTTCGGATGTCTAGGTTATGGAAACAGCGGTTTAGTATTCGAATATTACAGATCAAGAGCTTGAATTGACCATATCTATAAAAAATTTTGGGTGTTTTCGTAAATGCATCACTGCTCTGCATCATACCTGCAAACTTTTATTTAAAATGCAATACAAGTATGCTGATAATCTGTTTTAGTAGTAATCGTGTTTGTACAACATATTTGACATTTATTTGTGCGTTATCTACTTCAGTGAACCAGTTTAGAACATTTAAATTTCCATTTGCAGCACAGTGATGCATTTACGAACGTACCCTTTGTTGTTTCTTATACATATATGTATTCATTTCCCCCTCTTCATTTAGGAAGCCGATTATGTTAACTTGGAATCCAACATTCGATGGGCCGATGCATTTATACTAATGTATTCGGTTACCGACAAATGTAGTTTTGACGAGTGCAATCGTTTAAAATTTTTAATCAACTACAATAAGCGAAGACGAAAATTGGGTTCCAACAGTAAAGACTCAATGTCCGAAGTTCCAGTTATATTGGTCGGAAATAAAACAGACCAAATTGGCGAAAGAATGGTGACGATAGAGGAAGGACAACGTAGATTCAAGGAGTTGTCATGTGTGTGTTTTCACGAAATATCTGTTAGAGAAAGTGTCGATCAAGTAAGTATTACGAGTGAGTGCCCTAATTGCGACATTATTAAGCAAGTGATTTATGCATTTTAGGTACAAGCGGTATTTCGAGATGTTTTTTACTTTTGGCGTGTATTTAGTAAATTTCCAAAGCTCAAACGTTCCACCAGCGATGTACAAAATGAATCGTTAAGTCCAGATTCTGGCTGTGCCTTTTATGATACATCATATTTGACTAATGAAACAAGAAGATCATTTCTAGTCATTGGCAAAGCTTGCTTAAAAGAGAATGATCATTCAGAGTCCAGCGACGAGATTGGCGGTGATAGTTTCAGAAGTTCAAACAGTGGACTGGAAGCACCATTTCGCAGCCGTGCCTCCACAGATGGCACACTTTTATCAAGACCACGAAGATGGCGGTATCCTCCACCGGGTTGTCTGTTGCCTCATACAAATCGCGTGGAAAGACGTATGAGTATTTCCACACGAGGTAGTAATGCCAGCTATTAAAATTTACATCTTCCAAAATAGCAAACACACGGTCAGACATGGCAAATATTTATTTGACTAAAGCCTAAAAGTTGCATATATGTACGAAGCATAATAATACAAATTTAAATAAAATTTAACTACAAATCTCGACTGGCCTTTTACAGAATTCGCGCCGTCTGACCTTACCTAAAGTATTCAAAGAATTTATTAAATCTATAACTAGTAAAATGTAATAGTCCATGTATGTATTTGTATAATAAATATTAATGTGTGTAAAAATATTTTAGTCAGAAAAAAGTTTTGTTTGATTATTATTTACCATAATTTTTAAACGACTAATATGGTTTATAAGATTTTAATTTATGTATTTCAATCCTCATCAATTTTGAGTAAGTATTCTTCAGCTCTTAGGGCCAATTCACGAATGTTGCGCAAACAACCAGCGGCTGCCAATTGAAGTTCTTTGTTGGTGGAACCAACACATTCCAGTAAAAAGGGAACAACGCCACTCTACAATATAAAATTTTAAATGTAAAAGGTGCAGAAAGCAAGGCGGAAGGAGCTGCATTACAATTGTGAAATTTCACAGAATTTTAAGTTTCTAACAAAAATATTTTTTTTTTATATTTAAATAAAATTGCATCAAAAACTCTTTTAATACGTTGTTAACTTTGTTAGTCTGACTGAGTACTTTCAAGATTTTTCTTTCAACTTTTTTAAATGCTTGTAAAATTAAAGAAAAAAAGTAACACTAGAAAATAAATACAAATTTTAAGGACTTCTTAAATATTTTTATTTTTTATTTAACATCAAGATTTTTGAATTTTTCGATACATTAGATGTTCTGCTATCATAACTCAAAATTAAAAAACAAAGTCGGACCAACAAATGGCCAGGGGGAAATATCTGTCCTCCAAAGCTATTCGACGAATTTAGAAAAAAACGAAAGGGATTTGCATTGTCTAAAAAATAAGACCACGAAGGGTCAGGGGGAAATTTATGCCTCTACAAAAAAAAATTTAAAATTGTTAGGGTTCCGTACACCAAAGGTTAAAAGGAATAGGCTCGAGAGCTACGGACCTGAAATTTTCACAGAATATGTATGACAGTTAAAAATTAAAAGGTGTTCTAAGGCCAGCAACGAAAAATGTTGAAATCCAAATGTCACATACAAATATGTATGTACATATGTATATATAAATTTGGAATTTTCAAAGTTAGTGTATTTTTATGCAGACTACACCAATTAACACTGAAATTTAAAAAAGTCTTGAAATTTTCGAAAACGCTAAAACTAACAAATCTTAAAGTAAAAAAGTCGCAAAAACGAAGTCGAAGTCGCAAAAACGAAATCGTCAAAAAACCGAGAAAATCGATAAAAATGAAAAATAAAGCTCCAAAACTAAAATGAAACAACAAAAACCGAAAAAACGCAAAAACTAAAACAATACCAAAAACTGAAAAAAGTCCCAAAAACGAAAAAAGGTGCCAAAACTAAGAAAAAGCGCCAAACGTATGATTCAGGCCTATGTTGTTGTATGCAAATATGAATATTTGCCTTTATAAACTTTTAAAACATTTTCTTAATTTTTCTATTACGAAAATGGCGTCAGCAAAGTACTCAATCAGACTAACCTCTGATGCAGCATAATGTTTTCAATATCACCTGATGCATTGTAATGCAATTTCCTGGATCCATTGATAACTTTTCTAAAGCCATTGCTGTTGTACGATGAACTTCGGGATCATCACTTGTCATATACGATACAATAGGCGTAACAGTTCGCAAACGTCCCAATTCTTGGGTGTTATTTCCGAATGTTGCACAACTGGCTATGGCTGCAGCCAAGTTCTTGCGCAATAAATCTTCTGTTGTATTAACTAAGCACAAAGAAATACAAAAATATATTTATTTAAATACGGTTTGTAGTTAATTTTTCTACAACAGTCAACCTACCAAGTCCAGCTAATTTGTATATAACCCTCAGATCAGACAAAATAGCTAAATTAGTGCTATCTTTAGCTATAGTTGCAATAGCAGCGCATACTGCAGACAAAACTAAAATGCTTTTTGACTTTAAAAGACCCACTACCAGTTCCATGGCTCCAACTAAACTGCGCACCAATTCCCCAGACTCTTTGGCATTTTCCACACAGGGGCAAATAGCATAAGCTGCATATGCTTGCACACGCGGATTAGAATTCTTAAGTAAAGACCATATTAGTCTTACAGCATCCAATTCTTCTAATATATTCATACTATCCATATCCTTAGCACACTCCTTTAAAGCTTTGCATAGATTTTCCAATAGAGGGGCATGTGACGAATTCAATAGGGAAACTAGGGCCGGCAAACCATTAGAACTGCGCAAAACATCACGATTATTTTGGAAACGCACACACTCAGCTATAGCACCGGCTACATTTGTGAGCACGGTGTCGGACTCATCGTTGAGCAGTGAAATCAGATGGCTAATGGCACGCAGTTGATCGAATTTCTTAACATTGTCCTCGGATATGGCACACATCCAAATGGCACCAGTGGCTCCGATTAATAAAGGCTTATTATCTCGTACAGATTTATCCCTAATTATTGCTACCAAAGGCTCCAAACCGCCAGCTTCTCTCACTAAGTCTCTGGTGGCTTGATCAAAAGCGCATTTGTATAAAGCAGTACTGCCCTCCACTTTTAAATCCAAATTGTTGGAATTCAAATGATTAACGATATCTGCAATCATACCTTCAGTAGTAATGGCCAATTGAAACTTTGGCTAGGAAACAAAAATATTTTGTTCTTAAAAACGTCTTGGCTGTTAAATAAGGTTGTCGTCATTCAAATAAAAATTATTCCCTCAGTTGAAGAGTTTTGTGGCAAAAAGGTAAAAGTGCTTATGTCGAGAAAAGCTAATTTTGAGTTAAGGTAGAATTAGTAAAATCGTATCGTTCTACTTTACAGCTTGCCGTATCGTTCAGCTTTGTATACAAGTTATAGAAAATGTAACAGTTTGCACAGCACTTTTTTTTGAATGCGACTTTTTTGACATTCGTTACAGAAAAATCTGTTTTCTGTAGATTTCTACGTCAGCAGTGCTACCACCACATATTTTATAACTAGTAACATGCATTGCATATGGTACGGCTTTTGTCAGCTGACACGCAACTTCACGATACGATTTTACTAATTCTACCTTTAATAGCACTCCTGCAATCTTTATATTCAAAAGTACGTCTAGGCAAAATCTGAATTATTTTTAGCGGTTTTTCAGCAAGTTATAGCGCAATGACTTGGTCCTAGTTTACACTATGCCAGTCTTATTGCTAAGCTGATTAGTTTGAGGGAGAGAGAGAGAGAGACGAGGGGAACAGAAACGTTTCTTTTCTCCTCGACTCTCTTTCCTAATTATGTATTTTTAATGTATGTATTTATAACCACCTGTGAAGCACATTTTTGTATGGTCCCCATTATGGGTATAACGATATCTATGTGACAGGATTTTAATAAACGTGCCATAAGAGGCACTATACCACTTTTACGCATCAATTCCTTATTATGTCTAGAATCTGCTAAGGACCACAAAGCTTTAGCTCCAGCTCGTGCCATATTTAATTGTTCAATTTCCTCAAGGGTCAGCTCTTCCCTTGGAGTTTGTAATATACTTTAAACAATACAAAAATTCGTCAAAAATTCTGCTTAAAAAACTGTAGCATGCACATATTTTTACTTACTGCAGCTTAACATCCAACAAATCCACCAGCTTTGGAACACCACCGCATGTGCGTACATATTTCCTAGCCAATCTTACTTTTGCCAGATTGGCCAAAGTCTCAGCAGCAACAGTTTTTAGATCCCTCATTGACGAGTTCAAAATATCAATTATCAATGGAACACCATCTAAGTCCACTATAGTCTTGCGTATATCAATATTCTGTGATATATCGGCCATGACGGTTAATGCGCCTAGTCTGCATTTGGCATCATTGCATTCCAATATATTGACTAAAACCTCCAGACCTCCAATATCTTGTATGGCAAATTGATTTATTTGTGTCGTCAAGTCGTAATCTTGCAGACAACTCAATGATACGATGGTTGCTGTCTGATTGCCAGCTTTAATGTACTTTACCAGCTTTTGTATGTTGTAGTAATCAGCTGGAATTTCAGCTGCCCTTGCAACATCCTTCCAACGTTCTTCTTCATCGGTAGATGATTCTACTTCCGTTGAATCTGAATCTTGAACATGAAAGGAGTTTTTTATATTTGTATGACGATCGGGACAGCTGCCACATTTTTGTTGATTCTTAGATTTTCTAAAGCGTGCATTTCCTTTGGTTTCCATTTGTTTTCCCTCAAGTTTTTCCATATTTTGCTCTGCTATGCGTAGCTTATTAGGTGTATCATTGCTACTGATTATATTTTCATCCTGCGCATGTCCATCGTTTTGAATATTTGAATTTATTTCTGCCATTTAGTCGTTTTACTTATTTATTTTATTTTTTTTAGTTTACAATGAAATTCCAATTTGAATATGAAACACGACAATTATACATACATACATACATATGTACATATAACAGTGAGTGTCATTAGTGAACTTTTGTTTTGTTTTATAATTTTTAAAATTGGTTACACTTTAAAAAATAATAATCATCATGGCTAAAAATTGTTATTAACATCAGCTAATTAATATGAAGTTTTGGAATATGAGAATATGGATGCTGATGAAGTGCCAGTATTTCCCCACAGCTAAAAAAGTCTAGTTTAATTTTTCTTCTCTTCTTCATTAATTAAAAAATAATATTTCATGCAATAAGAATTGAAAATACTGCAATTAAGAAATTATTTCTGATTAAAATTCATTTTAGTTCAATTAAGGTGTAGTTTCCACAATGCAAGCAGGCGGCTTGTTTAGAAAAATTATATGAAAATCACTCAAATTTTTGAGTGATTCCTATACAAATTTTCACACAAGACGCTTTCTTGTATTGTGGAAACAACACATAAATTTAATATGTATCACAATAATAAACATCGTAAATTCTCCTTTTTATTTAACGCGTTTCAAAATGATATAAAACAAAAAGTTTGTTTCTTTTTTGTTAAGCACGTCTAGATTTTCAAAACATACTTTCCCATATTTCATCCCTGACTTGAGAGGTATTAATGCTGAAAACTTTCTTAACACCATAACAAGTAAAAGGTCTCCTAAAACGTATTTGTATATGTTACACAAGGTTCGAAGACATGCCACACTGTATATAGCTTCGCACTACTCCTAGAGATATGTACATTCTGTAACTAATACAGTTGGATTTAGTACGTAAGGAGATGGCAACAATCTCTGAAGTCCGTCTTCGTTGCAATTCTCTGTGCAGCGGAAACGGCATCACCCGCTGCAGACTAGTCAACCCCGAAGATTGTGGATGGATGATTGACCACACGTTTCTTGATCTTCTTTACGAACGTCTCTACAGGATTTAAATGCCATTCTGAGAAGAGTGGAGGAATGGTACTCTAGGTAGAAGATGTCTCCAAGACTCAAGTAGGTGTGGGTTACGGAGTTTACACAGAACATTTCGGTCTTCATATTGGATCACTGCAGTGTTTACCAACAGAGTTCCTTGCTTTCACAGAATGTTATTTCAACAACATATACACTGATACACTGATAGTCGACCAGTTGTCATAGCCCTAGAATCCCCACTTCTAAGAACAACAACAACCCACGACTGCCAATTATCTATAAACGATATGCCAGTACCTGGATTCACTAAATTTTTGCGAACCGACAATCGTAATATTTATCAATCTATTTATTCGGTTGCGGTAACGATAATGTGATTCTGTAATTTATTTTTTACGATAGTGTACATCAGTCTTTGTTTAACTCGCCATTTGATTGTATATCATGTGGCATCCCTGCATTACAAAATGGCAAAATAAGCGAAAAGCATAAAGAAGATTTAAAGAAAAACTAAATAAATTTCAGGTTGATATTTTACTTTTTTTACTTCAACCGACAGCGAATATCGTTAAAATATGTTACTGAATACCAAAATTGATAGGTCAGGTTAGGTTAGGAAGGGTGGTGCTATACCGTATCTCCACTCGGAGACCATTACTAGTAATATTTACCCCTCCCATTTATAGCCAGAAGTGACCCTGTTATCCGACGTTAAGCCCATGATGAAGCCCCTAATGTCCTCTAGTTTACACTTCCCGATATCAGTAATGCTTTCATGGAAACGTCTGCTCAGCCATCTAAGCCTATGACGTTGCAGCTTCGGGCAGTGACAGACAATATGTTCAATGGTTTCTGGTTCCTCTGCATCACCGTAACATCCTACAAAAATTTGGAGTGCCAGTTTCCTAAATGCTGGTTCTTGCTCTGACCGAGCAGTACCTGTCAACGCACCTATCATGATTCGCATCGCCTTCCTACCCATGTCCAGTAGCAGTTTGGATCTTCCTGAGTCAAGTTTTGGCCAAAAACTCCTC
The DNA here is from genome assembly GCA_944452675.1 of Tachina lurida. Classification (NCBI taxonomy): domain Eukaryota; kingdom Metazoa; phylum Arthropoda; class Insecta; order Diptera; family Tachinidae; genus Tachina; species Tachina lurida. The sequence goes on along the minus strand of OX101753.1, from coordinate 166,283,367 downwards.
GAGACTCTGCAATCCTCCCTACTTCGCCATGAACGGTTGGTCCTGCTTTCTACCCAATTACTGAGTTCCCTATAGTAATGACCTATCGGTAATTTAACCGATCTGTCCGTCATTCCCTCATCTAATGCCGACCCTATTTTCGCCAGCTCATCGGCAATTTCATTTCCCTCAACACTGCTGTGGCCCGGAACCAAACATAGTCTGACACTATATTTATACATAAGCAATTGAGGGCTTTCCTACAGTCACTAACAAGTTTCGATTTGACATTGTGTCCCTTCAAAAAAATTTATAAATTTTCGTTATATTTATTATAGCGATACGATTATCGTAATAAAAGTTACTGAATCCAGGTACAGAGCATGTTAATGTTACCATGTGCCGGATTCCAGAAAACTCTACGGGTAATGATCTTGCAAGAATTGGAACAACCTTACAGGTTTTCCTGGATATGGAATTTGCAGGTTTACCTTTACTCTCGTGCAAACTCATACTTATTCCCAAGGAATGACTGCATGATCGTCAAGTATTTAGAGACTCGCCTAAATAAGAGAAATACGATTTCTTTGATTTCTAGAAATAGGAAACAAATCTCTGTTTTAGTGTCCATGTTGATCGGACATTGTCTTATAGGCAAGCATGCATACCACAAACTACACAGAGTTGAAGAAAATGAGTGATGAAAAAAGTTATAATCATCTGTGACGCATGTTCTGCGAGAAAGGGACAACTGTAGTATATTTGTTATTAAGCTGTTAACAAAATAATCAAAATAAACAAGAGAAAATTTGTACTTTGTGCAAAATGAACAAGAGAACATTTTTACAAAATTAGATGAAATAATTTGTTGTGCTGAATTAAAAGATAGAATGTGAAAATTTTCTAGGTATTAAAAAAGTGATTAAGATTTGGTTTCAAATGATTAAGCATTTTAATTCATAAATACTAATTTTAACCGTTTACTTACAAAAATCGCACAACGAATGAGGCTAAAAAGTATTAAATGAAATACTTTAAAACAATGTCACTACGAAAGAAACATTAAAGAAGACACATGTACTGAGTGGGAGGGACAGTTCGAAAACAGAATTATCTTCTATCTCGTGACACCTCTTTGCACTTTGTAATGCAAGCAATGACTTTTGCGGCTTGTTGCCAAGATATTGATGAAGAAGAAAACGTAGAACATTCTCTGTCATTGCCCTGGACTAGCAAGGAAAATTTAGCTAAGGAACTCTCCGACGTTGCCTTTGTTAAGCTGCAACGTGTTAGTAGCTTTACATATATTGAGCTATGGTTTTCTCGATTGATGCTAAAATAATTCTTGAAATCTTTCGAAATTCATTACAATCTTTCAAAACGATCGAACGTCTCTCAATATTGTCACACACTGTATAGAATGTATCTAACAAAAAATAAACAAATTATGGTTTCCATAACACTTAAACAAACAACGTATGTATGCCGCGAGGGAAAGTGTGCTATATGCATAATTTATAAAATTTTAAGGATACTTCTTCTACAACTGTTAGTCACTAACAGTTATGTTAAATACCATAAATAACCCTTTACATTGCTTGACAATTAGGGCCACAACGGGTCAACAAAAGGTTTAATTAAAAGCTGTCATTTAAAAATGAAATAAACCCCCATAACTAACTAAACACAATGTGTGTCATTTAAGGAGTTAAAACTAGTTCATATAATTACTAGTTGATTTTCTTTGAAAACATAATGTTAGTGAAGCGGAGTTTTTTCAATATTTTTCTCTATTTTAAACTATTTAATTTTTGTTTAAGCCAAGAAGTTTCTTTACAGCAGCTAATGTAATTATTTATTATCTGTCAAAAATATTATATACATACATAATTTTCTTTCTCATTAGAGTTCAAAATTCCTGCCAAGAGAACTTTTTACGCACCCTTGTATCTGAGATATTGATAAAAGCTCAGGTGAAACGTTGTTTTGTCATAATATCCGATGAATGGTATAGCAGCACTTATGATCATAACTTCTTTCAATATTCGCGTAAGCCTTTAACACATTTTTACCTACGAGTTAAAGATACCGAGGACCTAAAAGCCCCCAATTATAATACGATACGTGTATTGAAACAAATTAGGGCCTTTAATTGTGATCTGCACTTTATCACGCTGCTAAATGGCGTACAAGTGAAACGACTACTTTTATTTCTGGAACACTTTCGCATTTTAAATACCAAACGAAGATACATTTTTCTGTACGATGATAGACTTTTTGACCAAGACATGTTCCGTGTGTGGAGCAATATGATTTTCTCATTTTTCCTCAAGCCAGTGGAGGTTAAAAAGAGGTAAATATTTTACATATCCTCAACATGTTGTATTAGTAGTGATTAACTAATTAAATTAAAAAAAGTTTTACAATTTCTACCATTGCTTTCCCTAATATTTTGGCGAATGGTATTATAATTCCTAAACAAATATTTGTATGGTTTAAGGCAAAAAGTCTAACCAGAGAAGTTTTAGTTGAAAATACATCTTCAAATTTAAAAGGTAGGTAAATATTTATATGTATGTATATAAAATACTACACCTGCACCGATTTATTACATTCAAGATCGATTAAAGTACGGCAATTTTTTTTTAATTGAATTTAAAAAAAACTTGAATAATACGAGTGGCTCAATTGATTCGTTTGTCATTGTATTCATAAAAGAAGTAACAGCCTGTTTGTGTAAGACGTTGACGATGGAAATCTTGACGTTTCTGTACTAGAGTAAAGAAAAGTTGTGCAAGTTTCCTTTAATATATTACAAGAACGTCACGATTTCTATCGTCAACGTCTTACACAAACAGGGGGTAAATATGTGTGTAGCACATCAAAGAAATAATGGTCCTTATATCCTGTTTCCACAAGTCAAGCAGGCGACTCGTCTAGAAAATTTTTATGAAAATAACTCAAAGACGTGACCAGATGGTTTTTGCAAAGAGCGGGACATGATCGATCAAAAAATGGGATTTGAAGAAAATACCTCAAAAAAGCGGGCTTTAAAAATAAATATATTTAAGAAAGCGTATCTTAATTTTCTTGGGGTTAAATATTTTGCATTAAAATTAAATGAAATAAACAGTAGTTTCTATTGATTCGGTAGGTTATTTTTTGTCAGTCAAAATAAGTGAAAAAGCAGTTGTTTTTAAAGTTTTGGGTAGTAAATTTATGTAAGTGAAAACAATTGAAAAATTCAGTAGTTTTTACTGTTTTTATACCCTTTACCAACAAAAATGGTAAAAGGGTATATATAGGTTTGTCATTCCGTTTGTAATTTCTATAATATCAATAAGCGACCCATAAAATATATATATTCTGGATCCTTATGCATAGGGAAGACGAATAAGCGATGTCCGTCTGTCCGTCTGTCCGTCTGTCTGTACGTGAAATCGGTTTTCCGAAGCTCCCAGAAGAGCTAGAGACTTCGTTCTTGGACTGGTGTGTCAGAAATTTTCCAAAATAGATTGGTATTGAAATTCAGCAAAATCGAGCAGACGATTACAGAGCTGGAAAACTTAAACTTTATTTTGCCGTATAAAAGTAACTACCGAAAACAAACTTTTATTTTTTTTAATAAATAAACTTATTTTACACTTCAATACGACTAAAATTGGAATTTTAAATTAAAAAAATATAAAAAAGTTAAAAAGACGTTTCCAGGGTTGGAAAACTTTAACTTTTTGTGTTATGTAAAATTAACTATGTCTAAAACTATATTAGTATTTTCTCGAGAACCGTAAGAGCTACAGACCTGAAATTTGGACACAGTGTGTAGACCTTTGGCCGCTACAACAACAAATACATGAGAATTGGAAATTAAAGGGTGTTCCAAAACGAGCAACGAAAAATGTTAAAATTCCATGTAATATACATACAATTGTATGTATATACACTTGAAATTTGTAAGGTTAGTGTATTTTTATACAGACTACAAAAATTAACACTAAAATTTCAAAAAATTTAAATTAAAGGGTGTTCCATCAGTTAATACAATTTTGACTATGCAATTTTGACAACTTGCTGTATCTTGGAAACCGTAAGAGCAAAACTCTTGAAATTTTCAAAAACGGTAAAACTAAAAAATCAAAAAATTATAAAATCGCCAAACCGAAAAAAATCGCCAAAAACAGGGAAAAATCGGCAAAATGAAAAAACCCAAAACAGGAAAAAATCGCCAAAATGAAAAAAAATCGCCAAAATGAAAAAAAATCTCCAAAATGAAAAAAATCCCGAAAAACAGAAAAAAATCGCCAAAATGAAAAAAAATCGCCAAAAACAGAAAAAAATCGCCAAAATGAAAAAAAAATCGCCGAAATGAAAAAAAATCGCCAAAAACTAAAAAAAACCCAAAAACAGGGAAAAATCGCCAAAATGAAAAAAACTCAAAACAGGAAAAAAAATCGCCAAAATGAAAAAAATCGCCAAAATGAAAAAAAATCTCTAAATGAAAAAAAGCCCGAAAAACGGAAAAAATCGCCAAAATGAAAAAAAAACGCCAAAATGAAAAAAATCGTCAAAATGAAAAAAAACCCCAAAATAGGAAAAAATCGCAAAAATTAATAAAAAATCGCCAAAATGAAAAAAATCTCCAAAATGAAAATAAACCCCCAAAAACAAAAAAAAAACGCCAAAATGAAAAAAAAATCGCCAAAATGAAAAAAACCCCAAAAACAGGAAAAAATCGCCAAAATGAAAAAAAACTCCCAAAATAGGAAATAAATCGCCAAAATGGAAAAAGAATCGCCAAAATGAGAAAAAAGCGACAAAACTGAAAAAATCGTTTAAACTGAAAAAAACTTCTAAAAAGCCACATTAAAAAATGCTGAGAACCGAATGTACCGAACCCTTCGTGCGCGAGTCAAAGTCGCACTTTACTGAATTTTTTAATATTAAAGGAATTAAATGAAACTAAGTTTTTTCTTATTATACCCTTTACCAAAAAAATGGTAAAAGGGTATATATAGGTTTGTCATTCCGTTTGTAATTTCTATAATATCGATGTTGACAAGAGCGAATGCAAAATATATCTTAACCACAGACTGTAGAGTAAAATATTCAACTATTGCTAATATCGAAAATAAAATAATTGAATCAAATTCTTTAATCGAAAAATACTGAAAGGTCACTTACTATTAATTGCTTTAGAGAAAAAAAAAATATCAGAAAACAAATATGTATGTATGTATCTGTATACTATATATATATATATGTACGTACGTTGGTAAAGGGTATATAAGATTCGGCACAGCCGAATATAGCACTCTTACTTGTTGTGAGTTGTTTTCAGGCTGTTGAAAAAAATGAAAAAACAGTAATTTTAAATGATATGTAGGTTGTTTTTTTGTAGTTTAAAATAAAAGAAAAAACATTCGTTTTTACTGAAATTTTATGTTAAAAAATTAACATTCAAAAATAACTGAAAAAATCGTTTGATTCAAATGAAATGTTAGTAATCCGGTTTTTAACTGAAAATACTATTGTTTTAAATGATTTTTCATTTGAATTTACTACCTACATAATATTTTGAGTGTAGCGAAAAAATTTTATGATGAAAAATTACTCAACTGTTGAGTGGAGCGGTACTACTCAACTACTGTTACGAATCTCTTTCCGCAGTAGTTGTGATGCCAGCCAGCTCACCGTCGCATCCGTAGGGTAGGTCCCAACCCACAACCACCGCCGATATCCGAACAATCGAAACTAAAAAAAAATTTAACTTAAGCAAACATAACTTATCAAGCGGGAAACAGTTCGGAGAGAGAACAAGTTCTTCGTTCTCTACTAGCCCACCCTACCTGCGACCTCAACCTTGGTGTAGATTTTTGGAAGGCTTTTGAAATAACTCCACAACTAATACCGTCAGCCGAGATAAGTCTAGAAATAGCACAGAGACTTAATAACGAGCATGATCTAACGACACAGCAACAAAAGCAACTTGATGAAGTAGTAAAAAAATTTCCATCTTTTGAGCAGAAGGGGTTAGGTTGCACGAAATTAGAAAAACATGAGATAAAATTGCTTTCAGGGACAAATCCAATCAAGGACAAACATTATCCGATTTCCCCAGCAGTACAGGATATAGTTTATGCCGAAATAGACAACATGCTCAGATTAAACGTAATCGCGGAGAATAACAGTCCATGGTCGAATCGAACCACTGTCGTAAGGAAGCCCGGAAAAAACCGGTTCTGTCTTGATGCGCGAAAACTAAATGCAGTCACGATCAAAGATGCATATCCGCTGCAAAATATTGATGGCATTTTAAGCCGTATAGACCAAACACATTATATTAGCAGCGTCGTCGACCTGAAGTACGCCTTCTGGCAGATAGAGCTGGAGGACGAGGCCAAACAATACACAGCATTCACGGTACCAGGTCGACCGCTATATCAATTTCGCGTAATGCCGTTTGGTCTATGCAATGCGGCGCAGCGTCTATGTCGTCTGATGGACCAGGTGATACCTGCCAGGTTAAAGTCAAACGTTTTCATTTACTTGGATGACCTTCTCATAATTTCAGAAGAGTTTGCCACCCATTTGAAATTACTTGAGCAGGTGAGCTGGCTGGCATCACAACTACTGCGGAAAGAGATTCGTAACACTATGCGTTTCTAAGACAAACACTCAACGGTTGCGCAACAGCTACGTCTTATGAATGCACCCAATGTGAGTTGTTTTACAAAAAAAAATTCGAAAAATTTTTTCCGTTCTAGGGTGTACCGAAGCACACAGGGTTTTGGCAAGCAGTGACTACAATTAAAATAATATTTTGAATGAATTCTTATCAGTTACATTTAAATAAAAATCGAATAAGAGATTGAAAATTTCAAACCTCTAAAAAGCGGGGCAGAAATTCGAGGCGTGACATTTGTATGGAATTTTTACACAATATGAATAACAATGTAAGGATTAATTCTGCAATATTAACTCAAAAATACCAATTTTTTATCATGACGTTATTCAAATAAAACAAAATTATTATTATACGTAAAACTGGGAGCTATTATTGAACTAGTAGGTTATAAAAACGAAGTTTGTTAACTCAATAACATATGTAATTGACCTTGATATTAAAAATATCTTGCTGTCCCTAAATTTATAAATTCTTTATGGTATAAAATTTGTATCCAAATGAAATTTAATGTGTACGATCATGAATGTGATAATTTGGATCTGGTAAATACTCGTAAAACCGATTGTATAACTCTTATAATATAAGTAGGTATAAAATTGCCGGTGGCTGTTTTTGTACATTTGCCCATGGTTATATATGCAAGTCAAAGTAGCACGGAATTCAGTTACAAGGGCATAGAGATTGAAATTGTGTTAGCCCTTGGCAAAGCTATGAATTTCAAACCGCAATTCTATGAAAGCCCAAATAGTCAGCACGAACGTTGGGGAAGACAGCTGGCAAATGGATCTTATACAGGGCTGGTAGGACAATTGGTAAGACAATTTTTTCATTATTGTTAAAGGATTTTTAAGAATTTCAAAGTGTATTTTACATATCGAGCCATAACCGCCAAAAAAAAAAACTTAAGCGACATATCGAGGCTTATTTTCGGTTTTATCGTAAGCGACATCTAATCGAAAATATAATTTTTTATTGAAATTAAAATATTAAGGGCCTACCCACAGTTAAGAATTATCAAAATTCCAAAATTTTTGATATCTTTTAAGAAACGGGCTGTAAAATTTCATCGTAAGCGACAATTTACATACAAAAACATTTATTTATTTATTTATTTCAAGAATACTATACAAAGTAAATTTGCATAGTATTGCGTTGCACGAATATGGGCGGAGTAACTAGACCATATGCCCAAGATGTTATTAACAGTACTTCAAAAAAAATTCCGTGACTGACTGTACGACCTATGCCTTCACATAGGAAGTAGCAACGTGGTTGTTAAAGAAATTCCACAGAAAACCGCAAGATATACGGTTATCCGTGGCAGATCAGTCAACCAGTGCGAGCGAGACGAAAAACTCTCGAAGGCCCAACAACAAAAAAAAGCCTGACCGCACTTAAGAAATAATTACGATGACGCGAAATGATGTTCCTCGACCCAGAGCTGCTTAACGACTGCATACAAAAACATATTTTTAAATATTAAAAAAACTTCTGAAAATTTTAGTTTTTGTCGCTTACGATTAAATCGATATTTTTGAACTTATTTTTTTTGACGAAAATCGATTATCTGCGATCGTAAACATCGTAATCGATTTTCGTCTAAAAATTAAATTCGGAAATTCACCTTTATCGGGAATTAAAGCTCACGTGAAATGTGTTCGCTTTTCCTAAAATTGTGATCGCCGATGTTTGTGTTGTTGTTGTGTCAATATACATACTATTCTCTAATTTTGTTCACCAGTTTTTGTTCACGGGAAATATTTCACGTTAACAAAATGTTCGCCTTTTATTCCAGATAAGGGTGATTATGCCGCTTAAGTTTTTTTTTTGTCGGTTATGGCACGATATAATATCACTTTCAGTCCAGTTTCACCAAAAATAAGTTAAATATTTGCTTCAAAAATCATTAATTCAAAATCTGCACAATGCATAGACAATCTCTTGTAAGGATATATAACACACTTCAAATAGATGGTGGTAATGGTCCTTATTGGAAACAAAAGCCGAATATGTAGTTTGTTCACATAAAACTTTGGTATTTTGTATGGAAAAGAGCAAAATTTCACTTGAACAAACTAATCGCCTTTTTCCCGATAAGGAAATACATATATTACATAATTAATCGTTATACAACTATAATTTTTTTTTCAGAGTTCAAATTCTGCTGTAATAGCTATGGGCGATTTGCATGTTTTCAATGCTTTTAGATCAATCGTTGACTTTAGTACACCCCATAGTTATGAGTGTTTAACATTTTTGACACCGGAATCATCGCAGGATAACTCGTGGAAGACTTTTATACAGCCCTTTAGCGGCAGTATGTGGGCTGGAGTTTTATTATCTTTGTTTCTAGTGGGAACTATATTCTATATTTTATCCTTTCTATATGCCTTGTTGATGCGCAAAAAATCGTCGCATTTTAAGTCGAGAAAGTTTTTTAAATTGTTTCGCCGTCGGAAATCGGTTAGATGTCGCATGTCATTAAAAATTTACCAAGATGTCAAGTTTCGGAGTTACCTTAACCAAATGGTGTTCCCGCTAAAAACAGAAGATTTATTTGATAATTTTGAAAATTGTATTCTATTGACGTACTCCATGTTGATGTACGTTTCATTGCCGAGAATGCCGCGCAATTGGCCTTTACGCGTTCTTACGGGATGGTATTGGTTATATTGCATTTTGATAACTGTCAGTTATCGAGCCAGTTTTACGGCCATTTTGGCAAATCCGGCAACACGCATCACTATCGATACTTTGGAAGAGCTAATGCAAAGTCGTTTAACATTAACGGTGGGTTTTATAGAAAATAAGAAACTTTTTGACAATGCATTCGATGAAATTCTCAAGAAGTTGGGCACAAAAATTGATATAGTAACGGATATAAGTGATATAGTGAGTGAAAATTTTATATGCAGTTTCCACAAGTCAGGCAGACGACTCGTCTAGAAAATTTATATGAAAACCACTCAAAATAATGAGGGTTTTTTTTTCCATATAAATTTTATACTCAAGTCGAACACATGGATTGTAGAAACAGAGGATAACAATGTATTTAACTCACTCATATGTATACTTTCAGACTGACAGAATAGCTAAAGGTAGCTGTGCTTACTACGACAATCAATACTTTCTAAAGCATTTGCGTTTAGAGGCTGCCGTATCAAATGATGTTTTACATATTATGCGCGACTGTGTGGTGAAAATGCCTGTTGCCTTAGGTTTAAGCCGCAATTCGCCTTTGAAGCCCCCAATTGATAAATATTTACAACGTTTGATGGAATCGGGCTTATTGGCTAAGTGGCTTCAGAACACCGTTCAGCATTTTCCGAATGAGATAGTTATGTCGCCAGAAGCTTTAATTGATTTACATAAATTTTGGGGTTCATTTGTACCTTTAGCTATCGGCTATTTTTGCAGTTTTCTAGCAATATTATTCGAGCATTACCATTTTCGTTATATCACTTCGAAACATCCTTTGTTTGAGAAATATAATCCCAAGTTGTATTATAATTTTAAAAGAAAATTTCCAGACAACTGATAAATTAATAAAAATTTGTTCATGACCATTATTGTAATTTAATTGTTGAATTATTTTTATGCGAGATAATTGCTAAAAGTTGTTAAAGTAAAGGCCCTTATTATGAATTGTATTCGATTTGCGATCTTCGTTGACTATCAAACATTGAAAATAGAATTTTAAATTCATCGAAAATTTCGAACAGGATTTTGCTTGCGAGGAAGTATTTTAATACTTAATGCTTTAAAGAGCACTCTTCTCTCTTTTCCCTTCTCTGCAATAAACGCAAGACTTTGCAAACTAAACTTTGCGTGTGAAAAGCCGTTTATTATTTCAAGAATTATATACGTATTTGCCCAATTAAATGCACCATAAATAAATCCATTGAACCATCATCGATTAATTTCTAATATTTCCATGTTTATTTTAGCTTTAAAATAAAATGGAAAATTTTAAATACATATATGTATGTATGTGCGTTAATACACAAAAAAGCTTAACCAAAAGTACATCTACATAGTAAGTATACATACATATATAAAATTGCAAATTATACTATAACACAAAAAATTATTTAAATACCATAAAGTGTAAGGAACATATAAGTACATAAGTACATTATAAAAATACGCAAGAACGTTTATAAATAACTAAAATACATTTTTTTTACAATACATCACAAAATTATAAATTACAAGTAATAAACTATTAAATAGCAAATACATATACTTTTTACGTCTTAATTTTACGACCGTGTTTACTGGAATACTTGACACGTTCAAGGCCATTATGTTTATTTTTTAAAGTGCCATTTAAGCGCAAACTACCATTTGATTTTGAACGTGATTCGAATAAGACATCGGAATCAGTTTCAGAATCGGTTAAAGAGGTTGCTCGAGAATCTATAAATTGTTCAATTTATATTTGTGAGTGTGTTTTCAAAGTGTATGCAAAGTTCTTACAATTTGGGGCCTCCTCATCCTGATGTCCGATTAGAGAATACTTTTGAGCTTTTGGCCTAGAGCGGGGTTTTTTCGATTGCCTACAGGCCACAGCTATAAGCCAGAATATGACTGATAATATCAGTAGAGATATTATAACACCCACAAAAACATACAACACCGACCAATCTATCATGTAACAAAAGTTATTAAAGGTTATTTTACGAGTAAGTGATGTATTCATTCATTCTATTACCGCAGTTGGCTTCTTCGAATCCCCAAAAGTAACCAAAAGATGGCATCCAAAAGGCTTCACACAAACAAGCCCTAACATCATCGTTGCAAACACCATGTCCCGAGCATTTATTTTGGCATACTACAGTGCGCACGTCAGCAAATACTGTACCTAGAATAGAAGCATCTCGCTGAAGTTTATCTTTTAGCAAATGTTCCATTGCCAACCCATCCATAGGTTGCTTTCCTTCGCCGTTGTCTAGCTAAAATTAATTAAAACTCATTGTCATGAGTACATTTTTTTAAATGATTTATGGTCATAATTTACAGACCTCCACATAAAAGATCAATATAGCCGCATTTGTTCTAGTATCATGTTGCAGTCCACGTACTTGAATCTTTAAATCTCCCAAGAGTAAACCAATCTTTTGAACAATTGTATTTAGAGCCGAATGTGTCAGCATTGAAATATTTGTGGGTAGTGTTAATTGCACTAGATTCAACAACATTGGATCAGGATGGACAAATACACTGGCCGTGTCAGAGCTGGTTAAGCCCTGCTCATCGCTGACAGTCAATTTGAATACATAACGGCCCGATACAAGATTGGTAAGCTTTAATTCCGAACATCCATTACATAATGTGTATCATTATTGGTAAAAAAAAAGTATTCAACTGTACTTACTATCATTTGTGGCTGATTGTCAGTGTCTGCAACTATTTGACCAGCAGCTAGACTGGCATCCTCACGGGTCCACTTATATTTCACAACCCCCAAATCATCCGATGATAAGTTACCATTGAAAAAAATTGCTGACACTGGCAACGTAATGCTTTGGTCCCCACCAGCATTAGCAATGGGTGGCGAGTTTTTCTCCTGTACGACTTTTAACCACATCCTATCCGTTGCAGTATTGTTGCTTTCATCCGCAACAGTGAGCTCAAACTCATACAAGCCCAAAGTAAGACCTGTAGCATTTGCAACCTAAAATTTTTAAAGTTTTAGCAATTCTTAATTGTTCTTAATTGCTTATTTAACAATACCGTTTCATTTGCTTTCAATATAACCGCTTTATTGGGTCCATATATTTCCTTCCACAGATACGTTTTAATACCAATATCATCAGTAGATCCTGAACCATTTAAAATTATCCAATTCATCGGCAAATTTATTGTCTAAAGTTTTTTATTAACGAAAATATTAATATTCCTGCTGTATGTAAAAACTTTTCACATTACCATATTAGCTCCAGCAACTGATTTAGGTGGCGAATTTGTGGGAGGCTTGACAAACACATGTACTTTTGCTGTACTCGATTGACCGCTGCCATCCGTTACTTTAAGTACAAAGGTATACATGCCTTCTTCCAAATTGGATAGTTGGACATAGGGTGTTCTAGTGTTTTGCATGTCAACGGCCTTTGCTTCATCGCTTGCATCTTTGGTCCATTCCCAAGCAACAATTTCATGATCATCTGAGCTGGCCGTGCCGTTGAGCGTAACATTATTGTTGGGCAAATATAAAATTACTGCATCTCCGGCATTTGCCACCGGAGGATAATCTGTTCCTTTCAAAACTGTTATAGTGGCCGTGGTAAAATTCGTAACATTATCTGTATCCATAACGGTTAATTTGAAACTGTAGTTCCCGGGAGAAGTGAGATCAGTCAACTGTAAAGTATTCACTTCAGGCAACTTCGGTTGATAGCCAATTGGGCCAGAAACCACTTCCCAATGCCACGAAACAATTTTGTCGTCGTCCGTGCTAGTGCTGCCGTCTAGTATGGCATTAGTAGTTGGTTGTCTTATAGTTTGTTCTCTGGGTGTTATAACCACTTGAGGTACTCGATTTATTCTTTTTTCAGGCAGTACGGTCACATTGGCCATGGCTTCTCCATAAGTTCCATCGCCAGTGACAGTTACTTTAAAGGTATATAGACCTTCTGATAGATTCGATAGCTTTACTTTTGATTGACTTTGATCGGATATTGTGCCATTCATTGGACTTTTTGGCTGATTTATCAAAGTCCAAAGATATTTATACTTCGTATTACTCGATTCTTCGTCAGGCACTGTAAAAGCAGCCAAAGTAACCTCTTTCTCTGGCAAACGAACTTCTTTTGACACCACCGAAACCATTAGTTTTTTTGTAGCTTCAGTCTTAGGCGTTGTTTCCGTGTTAGATTTTAACTGCACAACCGTGGCTTCATTTGAAGTAGAAGATTCCGAGATCAAGTTACGACTAGCGCCTGCCTCGTCTAATATACTATCATTTGCAGTATCTAGAACACAAATTCTCAAACGGTTACGAACAAAACCACTTTTACATTTGCATATTCCTGTATTCACATCCACGCGAACTGAAACACATTCCTCATTCAATGAACACCTGTTTTCTGCATCCGAAGTCACTTCTAAGCTGCACGTTGCATAACGGGGCACTGCTGGCAGATCTGGGGATAGACTTTCTCTGTAGTAGGGTAAGTCTTCTGGTGAAATTCCATCATTTTCGTCCAAGGTCGTTGACATGAGTAATCTTTTCTCCGCCAGAGGAAACTCTTCTTCATCATAGTTATTATTTTCTACGCCGGAACGTGTAAAATAGGGAAATTTATGTGCCTGTTTCCAAAAATTCAATGAATTAATATTTTCGTCTGTCTCTTCCAGAGGCATTATTTCATTTAAAAGTTTGGATGCTCTAAGAGAACTCAGCCAAGACGGTGGCTCTTTGTCGCTGTGAGCTGGTTTTACCGGATTCACCAATACCATTTGTATACGTTCTGGACTTTTGCGTTCTTTAGGCAGGCAAGACTCGTTGCTCACACATCTCACGTGATAGCACTTGCGCTTATACATAAAAACAATATTACATGTATTGTTTCTGCCTTTTTCACAACAAGCTTCTACACATGAACGCAGATCAACTTCACCAATTGCTGTTGCATCTTCTTTAGAGGGATATTTTTCAAATATTCCAGCTTCAGACTCATCCCTTGGCATATCACTTTCAAATACATGGTGTAACATATTGGGGCATAATGCTGTCAAATCTTCGTCACCAACATTACGTGTATTTACGGGTGTATGTACTTCTTTTATAGGTTCATGCAATGTTGCAGTAGTCTCCGTGGTAACAAACGTGTTATCACACAATATTAAAGGAATGCAAACTGTTAATATTACAATAATATCGCGCATTTCACAAATTCCATTGATGAAATACATATTGGAAAAAAACCAAACTTTTTCTTCAAAGCAAGTATGCAACCATATAAATTCTTTTCTCCATCTGCTTAAAGGGTTTCAAGCTCAACTTTTCTTTACAAATAAATTTCCTGATATTGGGAATACTTTTTAATTTTTTACTTTTCGTTTTACTTTTTATGATCTAAAGAACACTTTCTTCTAACACAAAAATATGAACATTACAAAAAAAACAACCACCTTTCTGCAAACGTCAGTTCATTCGATAAGCAGCTGTGATGCCGTTTCTACATTTGTGCAGAGCAACAACACAAAAATCGATAACAGTTTAGTAAGAAACTGTATTACCGATAGCCCGTTTTGTCATTACTTACTGTCAGCGCAGGGAGTTTCAATAGTGTATTGAATTATTGAGTTTCAATCTTGTTACTTTAAACACATTTCTTATTGCATAATTTTAGGATTATTTTGTGCATTATACGAGACAGAGGAAACAGTGCAGTAATTTCTATGGCAAACTGTCGGGCCTGTTCTGCAAATCACGACATGTCAAATCACGGTGATTTCATAAAATTAATAAAAGCTAAATCATTGCTTTTGCAAATTTCATGATTTATAGCGATGGAAGTTGGAATAAAATATTCTATTATACATGACAAAAACTTAAAATACAATAAAATTCCACTAACAAGTCAGATATTAATAGTTTGTTTTTGAAATCACAGTGATTTTCAGAACAGACCCGTATTATTAATTTTGTACACATATGTATACATTGCTTGCGATGTTAATATGCAAGCATTCGACAAAAATCAATTAAGGCAATTAACGCTTTTTATGTGGCAAAAAAATATATGAATATGCTGTTTTTTTCTTACACGAAAAATATAGTACATAAATAAATATTATTTATTATTATTGCCCTTAAAAAATAAAATGAATATCTTAAAAAATATTACAATACCCTGCTACTTACTATATTTTACCGATTTTATTATAATTTTTTTTAATTTTCAATAATGTATGAATTAACATGATTTTAGTCTACGATATGGATATCGCAAAAATTACAATAACACAAAATCATCGGACGTTTAAGAATTTATTGAATAACATTAAAAGTCTAAAACAGCAATTATCTTTTTAATATACTACATACATATGAATGTACGCACCTACATACATACATGCTTATCGCTCGTTAACTTCTAAAATGTTATAACTCAAAAAATGCGAGTCTTAGAGTGTATCATGAATAAAAAATTCATACAAATGGCTTCCACAATCATTTCTTTAGATAAAAATATTTTTTTAATTGTATGTATGTATGTATATATTCATTGAATTTTATGTAAATTGAACTTTAAACTTGTTTCCTGTAAAACTAGATTTTTTTTAGTTATGACGTTGTTGAATTTAATGAGCGATATGTATGTAATTATGTACATGCATATGTATGTATGTATGTATGTATTAAGACAGTAAATTTGAAAGTGAGATAAAAGCTTAAGACCTTGTTTGTAAAGAATATATTCGTATAGTACCTTCATTGAGTTTTATGTAAATTGAAAACTTTAAACTCGTTTCTGAGTTATGACGTTGTTGAAGTAAATGAGCGATATTAATGTATGTACTAATTAAAATTAGTAAATTTGAAAGTGAAATAAAAACTTTTAAGGTCTTATTCATAAAACAAAATTATTTTATAAAGAGTTTACAAAACATCTGTTTTTTAAACATTTTATAAATAAAAAATATTTCTTATGCATATGGCCTACAGCGTTTTATAAAACAGATTTCCACACAAAATTTGTCGTAAAAATCGTTTTTGTAAATAAGGCAGTTAGTTAGTTAGTAGTACTTAAATTAATATTTTTTTAATTATTTATGTATATTTAATAAGGTTGTGATAGGTTGAAAAAGCACATAGTGGGATTGGTCTCAACAAGACTAATATAAATTTTAGGAAGTCGTTGTTGCTTATAAGTAACATAATTTTCCAAAATCGTTGCCAAAAGTAAAGATAGTCCACCATATGCAAAAAAAAAATAAAATAGCATGTGCTTGAAGCGTACGTTAAAACAAAATTTCCATACAAAAACCGGTTTTAACGTTCACTTGAAGCATACGTTATTTTTTATTTTTTGCAAATGATTAAAATGTATCGGACATTGTCTTCCTTTATATATTTTAACATCTTAATTGCCTTCCGCTTGCAGCGCCGTGGTTTTATTGCTTGGGAGTTCGTAAATTTAAAATTTAATGGCAATGTTTTTTTATATGTTGTTCATAAAACATTAACTAACATCTTTAAATAATTATATGTATGTGAAGCAAAACATTAACAAGCAATAGTTGTACAGAGCACAAGCCAAGAAAACACAAATTTAAATTAAAAAATCAATTATGACTACTTTTGTAACTCACGCATTGAGTCTTTAGCGATCTCGTTTGCTTTATGAACGCATCCGCATAAGCAATAATCGTTATTTTCAAAAACTAGATTTGTTAAGAAAATTGATGTGTTCATCCGCATCAGAATACAACTTGTTGTATAAACTGGAATGTTGTTTAAAAATAAATGTGTATTTATGTGCGTACGCATATTTAGTTCATTCTGTTTATTTTTCATATTAAGTACATGCATATGTATGTATGTATTTTTAAATATGCACCAATTAGGAAAAGTGCACGTACCTAAGACCTTCATAGTTTTGAAGCTGATCAGTCTTATTTGAGCTTTAAAGAAAGAAACATACAGGTTCACAGCCAAACAAATTAAGGATTTTCTTTCAATATGTGTGAAGCAAAACCAGTTAGGAATTTACTTATATTAAGTTTATTTTGTACTCAAATGCTGCTGCTGTACACAAAGGGTGTGCGAGCGCACAGCGAGGAAGATGACACACCTGATCCTCGCAAACTTATTGATCAAAGGCAAAACGGAAAATATAATATACACGTAGTTATTAAAAATGTGGCCATAATAGAAATGGAGCGAAATGAAATAGTTGATGTAGGTATATGTAATATCTAAATATGTACTTACATACATATGTACATCTATATCGTATATACATATGTATATCGATATCATATATATGTATATATATATATATATATATATATATATATATATCTATATCGTATATATGTATATCGAGCCATAACCGCCAAAAAGCTTAAACAACATAATTTTCGAACTTGATTTTTTGACCAAAAGCGATCGTAAATAATAATCGATTTTCGTCAAAAAAAAAAAACGAGGTCCAAAAAATGTGTGTATTAGTCGGTTATGGCTCGATATGTTGAAGTAGTTTTTTTTTTAATTAAAATATTTATTAAAGAAACTTCATTCTCTTTTGTAGCAAAACTACAATGATGAAGACTACTATTACGATGATGATGATTTGACGGTTAAACCACTGAATATTAAAACCACCACAGCTGCTACGAAACCCTTAGATGATTGTACAACTAACAACAATACTGACTCATCTATGCAAACTACAATTTTACCAGCTCAAAGCCAAAGCAACGACACAGCTACAAATGCTACTAAAGTTACTTTGAATTCCACCTTATCCACCAACATTTCGGAAACAAGTCACCGTCCAGCTGTTGACATCAAATTACGTGGCAGAGCTAAAGCGATACATGCAATTGATGAACAAGTTCTTCAGCGTAGACAACAATGGAAGAATTTTAAACAGGATTCGCCAATTCAATTCGAATCAAGAAATCTGGCACAAAAGGAAGATTCGAACACTATTCCAAATTCAAGAATTCACAAAGTAAAAGTTATTCGCTCTATTCGCATACCACAAAATATACCGCAAAGAGAACGTTGTCGCTCACATCAATATAGAGATCCCAGAGGCAATTGTCGTACCAAGAGATCTTCGGGATCGGGATCAATACTGTAAGGCGTGTTTTAAATAGGCTCCTTTAAGACACGCAAAGTTTCATTTGCAAGACTCTCAATTCAGCTAAGTGAAAGACAGATTGAGGAATACTTTATCTTTCTGTCTTCCTACCAGTTGAGTTAGGACTCACACACTTCAACTTTTATTGATCAACTTGTAATTCAGCTGTAAGAAAGGCGGAGAAGGAAATACAAATCTCTTTTTTTTTTCTTACAGCTGAATTACGAGTTGATCAACGAAAATGTGAACGAAGAGTGTGAACCGGGACAAAGTAAACTTTCCGTGTGTAAAAGGGATGATAGTAAATATATTATACCCCTTTTAGACACGTAAATTTTACTTTGCAAAATCTTAATTCAGCTGGGAGAAAGACAGAAAGAGATAGTATTCCTTAATCTGTCTTTCACTTAGCTGAATTAAAACTTTGCAAAGTAAACTTTGCGTGTCTAAAATTGGTATTAGATTATCTTCTATTTAATGAACCTTAAGCAGTTGTGGATGATTTTTATTTACATAATTTAAAACATTTTTTTTTTGTTGAAATGTAAACTGACTATTACACAGCGAGCATGTTGGCGGTTTGCATGTTAGCGAACATCAGAATAAATAAATTTTTAAAGAAGACGCATCGAAATAACGCATGAATGTGTGGAAAATTAGTATAAATAAGAGAAAAAAAAACCGAAGAGAAAAATAAAAATTTTATTTATTAAATTTCTATTGTGGATACTTTCATACAATTCCATAAATTCTTTTAAAAACGTCCGCTCACCAGTTGCCATCTTTTCTGTTTGAAACTTTTTACGAAATAAGTTTTGATATGTGTGTTGTACGAACAAACAATTATACAAGTTGGATGTCGCGAACCAAAATATCAAAATGTTTTGAAAACCCATGAGTATGCTTAAAAAACACGTCTTATTGCTTTATTACACGAGCGAATCTATTGATCCAACATGCGCGATGTGTAATAGTTGCTTAAGTGGATCGAGATGATGAGCTATTTTATTACAAAATAAAGTAAAAGTGCTCGAATTTTAATGATTTTTATATTACATTTTGCAAATCAATATTTATTAGGTTAGTGGTTTTTTAAAAAATAAAAAAACATTCCACAGCAGTGAAAAAAAAATTTTATAATTTTTTAACATAAAATTGTGGCTATAATTGGGAAATTAATCCCCCTTATTTTGAATAGAATGAAGACAACAGTAAATATTCACCCTTATTCCAGTCGTCTACATCGTCGTCACGTCAACACAATACCAAATAATTGGGCCTTCTCTACGCCCTGTCGAAAACAACTGACTGGTATTGACAGGCTCATGCTATTTTCTAGACCTTAGGAAACAGAAATAAACCATCAATAACACAAAATTGTACTCGAGAGAGAGAGAGAGTAGACAAGTCCCAATGTTTTGGTATTGTATTGACGTGACGACGAAGTTGACAACTGGAATAAGGGTGATTGTCACTTGTCTACTCTTTATCGGCAACAATGTGCTCTTATTAACAATCTCTTACTAATCTCTAAGGCTTTGCAAATTAATGGAGCATAATAATAGCAGTCAATTTTGCTGTCGACAGAGAGTAGACAAGCGCCAATTTTTACTGTCGTCTTGATGTGACGTCGACGACGCCATTCGCAATAAAGGGATATATAAGTTTGGAAGCTATTTGCTTCCGTTGAATGTTATAAAGCGGAAAAGAAAAACTGTTAAGATGCATTTTATATTCTCTTTCTCAATCGATTTTGGAATATAAATAATTCCTGATAACGTGTGTAGTTGCTCAAAGTAAGGCTATGCAAATTGTACACCAATATTGTACTTAAAGGAATATACCCCCATGCGTGGAAACAAGCAATTTTGTGCCCGATTCCGAAACCTGGAAAAAATCCAAATAACGTCGAGGGTTATAGACCGATCTCACTTCTTGTTGTGATCTCAAAAGTTTTTGACAAAATTATTTCTAAAAGACTATGGAAGCACTGCAAAACCAAAATAGCAAATGAACAACACGCATACCTACCTAAGAGGGGAACACACACCCTATGTCATTTAGTTGAAAGCCAAATAAAAGAAAATATGAGAAGAAACAAACACTCAATCATCCTCTCTGAAGATCTAGAAAAAGCTTTCGACAAGGTTGTAAATTATTTAGTAATACAAGAGCTACACAAATGGGGAATACAAAAAAATTTGTTAAAACTCTTCCAATCTTTCCTATCGTACAGGAAAATATTGGTAAGAGTTGATGGTCACTACTCCGAGCTTTTTAACATAGATAACGGAGTCCCACAGGGTTCTCCACTATCAGTGGTACTGTATAGTGCATATGTGAACTCCTTACTGGAAAAACTAAGACTTCACAATGGTATTGACCATATATCAATTTACGCAGATAACATCTTTATCATAGCTTCCGGCACACATGAAGAAATCTCCATAGCTCTAAATAATTGTGACTCAGTAATAAAAGAATGGGCCAGGGAAACAGGAGCTACAATACCAATTAACAAATGTGAAGCCATTCATGTTTGCAAGAAATACAAATGCAATGCTACACCAATAAATATAAGAGACCATGAAATTCCACTGAAAACTGAAATGAGAATTCTGGGCATAACATTTTCGAAAAAGCTACTCTGGGACAAACACATACAGAACATGACGGATAAATTAAAAAAAATAAATAATCTACTTAAAGTAATATGTACCAAACGTAAAGGACCCCACATGGAAACTGGAATATCAATTTGTCGCGCCTTGACGGAAGGTATTATTCAACACTGTATAACCATATATGGATGGACAACAAAAACTAACATCAAAAAGATCAATGCTAGCATCAACAGATGTTTCCGTACGGCAACCGGTATTCTACAAGCTACTCCCGTCGATGCTTTGAGAATGGAGGCAAAAATAAATGACTTTGACAGTATCCTAAAAAGACAAGCTATCAAGCTTCTAGCGAAAGGATTAATAAATAGTAACCATTGCCTACATGACAGGTTTTGGACATTTCTGTATCAAGATGAATTACCTCACCCTTGTAGTATAAAAAACATCATAAATTACGCAAAGAAAATCAATTTACCACTTCCACCTAGGTCAAGCATTGCAACTGAAAATAACAAAACGCATACTAAACTTACAGTCAACACCTCACTTAACTCCATTCATAAAAGTGGAATTGACCCTCTGGTATTCCAGCAACTCTATCTTGAAGAGAAAAACAAGCTCAATGCAAGCTTTACAATATTTACTGACGGCTCCTTTTCAAATGGAAACACCGCATACGCTGTTGTAGAACAAGAAAGCAACAACTTTAAAATCGTTAAGCAATCCATGCTCCCCAACACCGCTGGTATCTTCTCAGCTGAATTAACAGCCATTAGATATGCCGTTTCACATGCTTCTAAAAAACCGGGAAAAACCCTGATCTGCACTGACAGTCTTAGCGCTGTAAAGTCATTAAAGGCAAATGGAAAAAACAAAAGTTTAATTCTGGGACAATCCGTTCTATTACACGAGATCATCATCCTCTGGATACCAGGTCATGCTGGAATCGAAGGCAATGAAACTGCAGACGCAGCTGCCAAAGACGCTCTAAAATACCCGCTAATAACAGAGGTACCACCACTAATACCAGTCATAACTAACTTCCATCAAAATATCCAACAGGCGGAACACGAAGAGCAATGGAGCAAATCAACTTGCTTTTTAAGATCTCATAACATCAGTACGTCGCGCCCTCCCTACCATAAACACCTATCAAGAGAAGACTGCATCATATTAGCCAGAACAAGAGTTGGCACAACGAAATTCAGTACACAACATTACTACGAAGAAACAGCGCCCAGGGAATGCTTAACTTGCTCAGAAACCCTCAGTATTAATCACATTTTAAAAATCTGCCCTAGAAGTTCCACAACTGAACCGCTTGAAGACATACTTAACTGCAACAATAAAAACTCAATTAAAAAATTAAAAAACATTCTTAAATCGGCAAATGTATTAAAAGAAATTTGAACCAATCATATATGGTGTCATGGCCCAGTAGCCCACACCATTTGTCAGTGTATTTTTTGTAAATTTATTTACTAAATACTTTTAAATAAATAAATAAATAATTCCTGATAACGTGTGTAGTTGCTCAATTGATTTCATAAAAAAAAAAATTTAAAATAAGGGAGTTTTCCGAAAATCATATACAAATTTTTGAGAATTCCCCTTATTGTTGTTGGCGATTTTGTGGCGAAAATCTGACGCTTTCTACTATATTAAAAAAATATGTAAACTGTTATTTTAATAAACTACAAATAGTCGAATTTGAAGTCGAAAAACGCCAACCACGATAAGTAAAAATGTTGTATTACATACATATATTTGCACCATGTTTTATTTCTTTACTTATTTTATATTCTTGCTTTCGTTTTTTTTTCTTTTTATTATTTTTTGCTAGAAAGCGACTCTTCAGGATGCTGTTAACATTGCCGTTTACGCTGGACGATCAATAATTACGCAAGCAAACTCGAATGGAAGAATATTTCCTTGTCTTAAAGGCAAAAGTGTTGTATACTCATTTCGCTCCAAGTTTTACAACAATATTTTTACTCCAAGATAACGATGTAATAGTTTAAGAAACAAAGGCATATATTTCAAATACGATTAAAATACATAATTAATGGTAATAGTTTAATAGTGGTTTTATATAAACAATATATAATACTTTACAATAAGATATGTACAATCTACAAAGGACTTGGTTCAAATAAAAATAAAAAATCTTTATTAATGCCTCCAAATTACTATCAATGCCTTGTGTAGTGATTTAAAATTGAATCTTAAAAATTTTTAACATTTAAAACAACGACTTATAATAGTCAATGGAAAAGCAAATATGTTTAAATTATTATTAAAAATAGTAGTATGTATTTCTACAGTTGAAATATTTTAAAACAAAAAGAAATATGTGCAAAATATTCTTCGTTATTCTCAAAAAATGGCTACATACTCATTTTTATATTGTTTTTTTTTTCAGACAAGGAAATATGACTTTAAACAAAAGTCATAAGTAAAAAAAGTAATGCATTCGCACTAAAGAAAGCGACTAAATATACATTTCGAAATATGTATAGTCAAATGAGCAAAATGAAATTGTAAAAAACGCACCGTATACAAAAATATTTAAGTTAAAATTAAAAAATAAAATTATGATTTTCATTATTTGGTAGTTGGTAAAAACGATCATAGTTAATTTTCTATTAAAAATCTTACAATTTAAATATAACAATTTCTTTAACCACAACATACATACATATTATAATTCTTGCTTGCGTGTGCAAAACATTATATTGCGCGTTGATGTATTCCTACACTATATTTAATATTTAACTAACGTAAACTTAATTTAAATATTATAAGTTAAAACATCAGAACTAATGTATTTAACTGCAACTATAGTTGGCATTCAAAAAAGCGTTGAAGATGCTGAACGTATGTACATACATAGTATATGCAGATATAAATATGTACAAATGTATGTATGTAAACGTAGAAAATATTGTAGCATAAACAAATGTTTTGAGTTATAAAATAAATAATTTTAGGAAAATAATGAAAATGCTTGCGCTTACCTTAATGAACTGCCTGCCTTTACGAGTTTGTGACTAATGATGTTTATTGGTTCCGAAGGTTAAAGTTTTCTTAACTTGAGATTAATTTCTGGTATTTTATGCATTTAACTTATGGTATTCCCTGCAATCCAGCACAACTTGGCCTTTGTTGTTGCTGTAACATATTAGCACGCAGTCTTTGCTGCTCTAGTCGTTGTACGGATGCAGTCAAATGTGAATTTTCAACATATAAGTCTTTAACTAAGATATCAGCATTTTGTAAACGCTGCACTTGTTCGGCTATCAAGGCACCCTGTGCTTCTAAGCGTCCATGTAAATCGTTCAATTCGATTTGGTGATGACGCCAGGATTCTGAAAAATAATATGTACAAGCTTTCTTTAATATGCATGAACAAGAAATTTGTTACAAACAATCAGACACATACGTTGCATTATTGATTCGGTATACTGTTGCTGTTGTTTGACAACATTTTGTAAATGCCTGTTTTTCAATTCCAGTTGATTGACTCTTTGCATTAATGAAGGATGAGAGGTGCGCTTAAGTGATAAAATATTTTCAATTATTACAAATGTTCGGTGTTCAAGCAACAAAAAAAAAACAACAAACTTACTGCGTATGCTTTTTCAAGCACTGGTTTAGCTTCTTGCAACTGCTGCAGTTCCATAATTAAACCATCTCTTTGCAATGATAAGTCTTTTATTTGTTCCTTTAATGAAATCTCAAAGAATTTTAAACGTTTAAGCTCATCTTTCAGAACACTTGGCGTAGGACTAGGTGAACTATTCTTTGTGCTGGTAATCGATTTAGTTATCGTTTGGTTATTTCGTTGTTGATAGCCTTGATTCGAATGAATACTGTGCGTTTCGAAACTTTTGCCTGATCCAGTCGATGATGTTTCACAGTCGGCAACATCGCCAGTTTCCGAATGTGTGGATTGTGTTTGAGATTGTGTGGGCTTTCCAATGGGAGACTGTAGAGATTGAGTTTGTGGTGTTGTGCTGAATATGGTTGTCTCGGAAGTTGATAAATTAACACTGAAATTCGAATTAAATTTTCTAAATTGTTGCAATAATAAAATAAGTTCTTAAAGTTAAAGACAATTTGAATTTAATAACCGAAATAAGATAACGGTATTTTTTTAAGTTTTTTTGAATTAAATTTTTTCATAACTGTTTATTTTCAAGTTGGTTGGTTTTACCTTTCGACTTTTAAGTGGCATGGCCACACATCAAACTGACGCGTCAAATTTGTGCATGTGTTGATAAAATTCTGTTTTGCCTATCACAGCAACTCATCAAATTCATACCATCAAATTTCATTTCAAATTTGTTTTAAAAAGGAACGAACTTTTTTTTTGTGACATCTTTTTTCCGCACTATGATATTTTTCAAGTAAAATGTCGCATTTTTTATATTCTATTATTGCCATAAAGCAAGCAAACTGCAATAAGTTTCACTAAATTCAAAATGAAATTTTCTGATGCACACTGCGTCACCCAAAAACGCATCTGAAGTAATTACGCGTACACAGATCAAATTAGCTTAACATTTCTGCCGCGATGGTGGTGAAAATCTAAATTGTTTCGATTTTCGTCAAACTCACATCAAACCATACGTGTGGGTTTTTTTTACTAACACTATCAAAGAAAATCGCAGTTTGATGTGTGGCCATGCCGCTTTTCTTGTGACGAAATTTTAATTTTTAATATATTCACATTTTGATTAATATTTACGTGTAGTTTCAGCACTACAAGCAATTAGAACTTCTAGAAAATTTATATAAAAATCACTAACGGCCTGTCCCGTCACCAGAAATCGTTCGATCGACAACTTGTATTACATACATATATGTACATATGTAATACAACAATAATACATATTATATTTTCAATATAAGTATTCGATCGAACGATTTCTGGCGACATCGTGTGACAGGCCGTAAATTTTTTGAGAGATTCTTCATACATTTTTAACTAATGCGAGTACACATCTGGCGATACAACGAAAATTATCGGAAATGACAAACGTTGCCACTAGTAAACACCATTGCGATGTCACAAAATGTCTTAATGTTTACTCGCCATGAGTTGAATTTTTGTAATGCGGAAACTAGAATTTAATTTATGTATTGCTTTCAAGTGAACATTTATTTTTATTTTTATTTGCAGTTTCTACAAGTCAGACAAACGACTTGTCTAGAAAATGCGCACTTTGTGTATGAAAATCACAAAAAAAAATTGTGCTTCCATATTGAAACAGAGGGTAAACCTTTCTTCCTGCCTTATATTTTTGGCTTAAGTGAGCTGAAATCTTACTATTTCTTCTCAGCAAACTGTCAACCCACCTATGAAAATGCAAGTTAGGGGTTTTGGGTGTTGCTTAAAAAAGCTTAAAAATGTTTATAGAAACATTTGCAATAAATTATTGAGAGAGGAAACTATGATGGCTCTCCTCTTCATTATCTTCTTTTGTCAACTAAAATTGCGGTGTGTGAAATCAGCCTTAAGGCTGAGTATCATTTGACTCTGTAGGATAGTGAGTAGCAGCATTTGAGGGTGGCGTTGGCTGAAGTAGTTAGCACGTTGACTACAAAACCGAAGGTCCTGGGTTCAATCCCTGTATCCGACAGTCATTAAATAACAACACCACGCATTTTTCTGATGTGCATTAGTGTCCCTTTGTGTCAGTTGTTGTAGGAAAGTTCAAGTGATGGAGGCATAGTCACTGGTCACTGAACTATACCGACTTCAGCAGATACTAATCCTAATGTAACATCAGAGCGCCCTCCTTCGTTGTGTAGCAAAATCATCGGAGAAGTAAAATAATCAATAAAATGGCTACAAGACACAGCTTCAAAAAATTTGATACGTCCCATTTAACATCAGAGAGGCGCTGCAACACTGCATTATTAAAAACGTGCGAAAAGCAGAGTTGTAAAAGAATGAAGCTTTCCTCTATCTCTTCTTTCACCACCTGTCTTCTCTCTCACTATCCCTTCCCTAAAGAAGGTAACAAACACCTAGTATTAGCAGTAGGCATTAATTGCCTGAGTGTTACTTCTCTTAAAAAAAATAAAAAAAATAAAAAAATCATTTATTATATTTTCCATTATCAAATACAATCGCATTTAATAAGATTTATAGAGACCATAAAAACCTGTAGGATTAGATCTTGGAAGCTTCTACTTCCTATACGAAGGTATAGGTCGTTTTAAGCTGAAAGAAGCTGTTATTTCATACGCTGCATTATAATAATGGGAAAAAGAACAAACAAACGGTTAGTTTCAAAAGAGAATTGAAGAGACTTGCATCAAGAAAAACTGATGTTTGCAAAACATGCCTAATGCCGAGTACACATTATCGCATTTTGTGACATCGCAGCAGTATGTACTAGTGTCAACGTTTGTCATTTCCGATTTTTCGTTGTGTGACTTTGCTTTCCATATAAAAAAAAACATAATGCGAACGGCGTTAAACACATTTTAAAAATGAGACTGCTAAATGACAACACAATAAATGCCAGATGTGTACTCCGCATACGTATGTTTTTTTTATATACACCGCATAGTTCGCCGACAAACACCAAAAATCGTGTTTCGAGATACATATATGGGACAAATTATCGTGTAAATTAAGCGAAAGTTTCAAATTAAAATTTTGAACTAATTTTGTTTCTTTTTTTTTAACATTCGAATTTAAATTTAATCTAATAAAATTAAAAGTCCAATTTGGTAGAAATTACAAACGGAATGATAGGATTACGAATAAACGTCGTCCTCAGTATTCCGGTTCATACGTTTCATTTTTATTTATTTATTTTAGTTTTTTATTTTATTTATTTTTTTTATTATTTATTTTTTTTTTTATCATAATTTCTTAATTAAGCTTGATGATTTACATATTTCATATAATTTTAGTACAACATAAAAAACATAAAATCAAAAATTAAAATAGTTTATGGTTGATTTGTTCGTGGGTATAATAAACGAGGTAAAACCGTCCCTACAATAATTCCAACCATGGAAAATACAACAGGGCTTTTTATTAGTGTAAAATAAGAAATAAAATAAAAGAGAATGTAAAGTTTTGACACACACAAAATTAATACATACATATGTATGTATGTATAAACATTTACACCTGACGAACGATTTTACCTTCTTTTTGCCAGTCAGCGTGTGAAAGATTGTTTCACCAAACTGACTCTTTTTCGACTGCCTTATATGATGAAAGACTGATTAATCAGTTCTGCGCTTAAAATAAGACTCGAAAATGATTCACAGAAATATTTAGAAAGTGATTTGTTTTAAAAAACAAACATCAAGCTCGTGCAGTAAAATCAAAAAAATTTAAAGTGAGTGAGTTTTTATATATAAAAATTAAAACAAAAAGTGATTGTGAGTAATACGACAAATTGCCTCGAAATTGATCAGAAACCCGAGTCATAAAAGACTCGTTTAGAAGACTCGCGGCTAGAGTACCATTTTCTCCCGAATGAACAGTAATTTTCGACTAGAAAACGAGTGCGGAGGTGTCGAAAAAGACTCGAATGAGATCATTAAATTCATAAAATGCTGACTGGGTTAATACCATTAGTTTGTTCCATGATACAATAATATAAATGTACAACCATTCTCTCTTTTTGTCGCCATATTAACCTTCTGACGTATATGCCGACTGTTTTTTACTCTCAAAAATAATGCTACCCTATTCATTTGTAAAATCCGAGTTTTTTGTTTACTTTTTTGACTGTTATGCTTTTTTAATAAAAAAAAATGTTTTATAATAAAAATATTGAAAAATTTCTCACTTTTGCATTAAAAGTTATTAATTAGATATTAATATACATGTGTATATAATAAATATTTGTGATTTGTGGAAAAAAATAAATATTGAGCAATGAGATGCATATACCCCAATTGCAGTAATACCAAGCATTCAAGCAAAGGCACGAATGTCAAGTTTATTCAATTTCCTTCAATTCCATATATGCGGCAGAAATGGATAGAAGCGTGCAATATAGATGATGGTTTGTTCTGTTCACTTCCGTCAAGAGCATATGAATGTAAAAAATCATTGCACCCGTTTGAGCCTAAGTGCAATTCCTCTTCAAAAGTTATTATTATTATTTATTTCGAAACGAAAGAAAATGCTTTCGAATTTGAATGTTATTAACATTGTTCTACTAAACTAGCCATCATTTAATAAGTACTTTTCCACGTGGCCTACTCTGTAACTAAAAATTAAAGAAAATGCAACTGCTTTGGAATGTGAATGTTAATATTATGTAAGGTTAAGAAGGGTGGTGCTACAACACACCTC
Source organism: Tachina lurida (assembly GCA_944452675.1). Lineage (NCBI taxonomy): Eukaryota > Metazoa > Arthropoda > Insecta > Diptera > Tachinidae > Tachina > Tachina lurida. Next base: position 166,253,919 of record OX101753.1, on the reverse strand, counting down.
CAATCGTATACCCAGTTGGTTCCATTCTGAATCAATACTATGCAAACTCGAAAGTATTTTCGTTCGCTTTGAATTACAGAATAAACACCCTGGTATTTACATCCTGTATAAGTTCATGTAATGCAAATAACACTTTGTATGCATGTGTGTATCCTTTTTGCATTATTTTTATATAAAGACATGATAATAAATATGCAATTACCCAGCAAAAAAAAACTGGTCATTATCCTAAAAACTTCTTGCCATATAATAAATTACTTTTTTAATTGCAAAATTTATTCACTCGATTACAAAATTTGCCAAGTATTTTTACTGGCTTACAAAACCATAAAAGAAATAAATACTAATTTTACTAATTTCTTATTTTTAAATAAAATAAATTGAGGTAAAGGTAATTTAAAAATAGATACCTCCAGTAAATATTTTTCTCCAACATCAAACAAAATACTGGTTATTATATGAATTATTCAAAACCATAAATTACACATTTCCAAAAACATTCCTAAAAAAAAGTTCCCCGTAACTTCGTGTGGCAACGTTTTCCTATCTCTTTACAAAAAAACAGAAATCAAATAATTGTGATAAAAGTCAAAATTAATTTTATACGTCAAATGTGGTTGTACCTTTATATTATTGTATCATGGTTTGTTCCATGGTGTAATTATACAGGTGACTGCGTAAGGATTTGTTATACAAAAATATGGCAACCATAGCTGTGTAAACAACCGAAGAATGTCAAAAGCACAAAAATAATTGTACCAAAACCAAAACAAAACGAAGTTTTTGACATTCGTTGGCTACAAAGCACATAGAGCAAAAAATTATCAGCTGAAGTAACGCTGCCACCTGTTTAAATACACCTTGGTTTGTTCCTATTTTAAAATATTCATATGACACAATAGTTTACAGAAATTATTTTATGTAAGCATTCACATTTGAATGTATTTTTTATTAAATTGTACATGGTTTGTAAAAATCTTTTAGTTATATTTAACTCAGCCGTTATTCGCAGTATCAGTAAAGAAATGAGCACAGCACAACTGACCGCGTTTTACTAATTCAGTTGTCTTCTCCTTTTTAGTCTAATCATACTACTCAACATAGCCGAAAAAAACTATTGTGTATTTAGCTAAAATTTGTTTTCACATAATTTTAGGAAGGAAGGAATCCTTTTGCAATTTAATAAGGGTCACTAAAGACTTGCATATTATAAAAACAGAATAGACAATTTCTTTATTGAAAATATTATATGTATTTCACTAAATAAAACTAACGGCCTGACCCACGATGTCACCAGAAATCGTTCGATCGACAACTTTTATTGCAAGCAACAATAACATTAGAAAATTTGTTGTTGTTTTCAATATAACTCGTCTATCGAACGATTTCTGGTGACATCGTGGGACAGGCCGTAAATTAGTGTCTCCTGGAGCATTTAGGAACTAATATTCCACAAGACATGAATGAATACTAAAAAGCCATATGAATTACATATCGTTGGTCACAAGTAAAAAGGCCCAACTCGTATTTTCACAAAATTAATTTTTCAGTGATTCCAATACATTTCACATAAATACACCCCGCAATAGTGTAAAAATAACGCTTTTACAAGCAGTTGTACTATTTATTATTATGTTTTTACCTTCTCCCGTAAAGTTACAGTTATTTGAGTTAGGGCCTTTCTACTTGTCACCAACGATATGTTCATGCTAATGCCAACTCATTAGTAAACCTTCAACCACATTCAAAAAAGCTTACAAGTTTCCGATGTTTAGTAAAAACTAAAAAAAAATTGGGATTGACAAGATGAATATCTTTCTCTCAAAATGATTTTTTTATAAAAAAACGATAATTCTGAAATATTAACTATAAATAGAATTTTTTGAGTTAACACGTTCTTGTAGCAAAAGCACATACATGTTACCAATTACACGATGTAAAGAAAATAACATTTAAAAATATGCGTATGTACATATGTACATATGTATGGCATAAAATATATAAAATGAATTAAAAAGTAATTCATACATTATTTGTTGCTTTGAAAAGTGGAATTAAAAAAGCTTTTTTAAGGAAATATTTACTTACCGTACTGTTTGACTATTGACGGGTAGCAATGGGTTGCCAGCCATTTCTGTTAAATTCGTTTCTAAAAGTTGACAACTTTTTGCTGGTTCTTGTATTGTGCTCTGTTGCCACAAGTAGCTTATGGGAGAATTAGCTGGGCTAGCCATTTCCGTTAAATTCGAATTTATAACAACATTTTCTGGCTTGAGCTCGTAAGCTCCCGTTAAAATCTCAACACTTTCACCTAAACGTGCTTTTAAGTCTTCGATCTCTGCTTGTAAGGCATCAATTTCGTGTGATTTTTCTTCGAAAATTTTACGAGCATTCTCTCGTATTTCCTCGGCTTCAGCCTCCAAATCGGCATATTGCTGTTCAAGCACATCTTTCTCTTCAATAGGTGATAATCTGCCATCCTTACTGAACTGTTCCTCATATTCCCGTACCTTTTCCATAAGTTCTGTGAATTTCTTATCACTCTCTTGCTGTTCCTCTTCGTAAATTTGGCGCTCCTTTTCGAATAAATTTCTTTCTTCTGTGAGTTTAGCTTGCCAATAGTCTTCGCAGTCTTCATAAGCTTTTTGCATTTGTTCCAAGCTGGCCTCTAATTCTTTGCACCGTTCTTCGTATGCACCCAATGCAGACGATGTTTCGGGAGTTTGAGTTTGTAGCTTTTCGTTAGCTTGTTTAAGTTGATCTTCCAAATCTGATATTCTTTTTCTAAGCGTTTCTATTTCGATATGCAGCTGAGATGATGATTTTGCTTGCGAATTGTGCAATTCTGAATTTAAGGGCACCCACTCACCACTAGTGTCACTATTTTCACTACAAGTATTATTCGAGTCATTGGTACACTTTCTTAATTTACCCAAACGAGGGCTCTCCTCAATCAGCCGTGTTTTCGAAGGTGAGTCGCCTCTTCTTTTAATAGCGGCACTGGAACAGCTCATTTCATTTTCATCTGAATCATGAATGGTAGCTTCTTGATTATGACTACTTATTTTTTTCCATTTAATTTTCATTTTATTCAAATCATGATTTAAGGTTTCAGTTTCAGCTATTAACTCATCATTTTTGTCTCTCAGATTGCAATTTTCAACCTGCAAGGCAGACACTTTTTCCACTAGTCGTAAAACTTCTTCGTCGTCATTTGATTTCTCAATTTGTTGCTTTCGACTATTTGAATGATTGGTTTCATCCATTTCAGTTAATTCGGTTTGCAAGTCAATATTTCTTTCCAGCAGATCAGTAATTTGTTTTTGCATTTTTTGCTTTTCGCCTTCCAAATCCTCATTTTCTTTGCGCACCAGTTCAAGCTCCGTCTTCAGCTTTATTTCATCTTGTTCAAATGTTTTCAGCTTCGATTCCAAACGAGCATTTAGGCTAGACCAATTTTCACGGTCATTGGCCAAACGTGCAGTTAAATCTCTTACGACACCAGCATGTCTTTGTTCCAAAAGGCGTATCTAAAATGTATAAATCACAAATAAATAAAGTTATAATAATATAATAATTAAGTATTTTACCTCTTTCTTGGTTGCATCCTCCAGAGAAGCATGTCTTTCATCAATTTCAGCTGCCAATAAAGCAATACGCCTATTGGCATCCTTATTATCAGCTCTTAATTTGACATTTTCATCACGTTGTTGTTTGGCAAATTGCCTCAAGTTTCCCAGCTCCTCCGATTGGAGCACCAAACAGGCTCTCATCAAAGCCATTTGTGACTCATCTTCAAGATTATTGATTTCCTCTTCCATTACCTTGTTTAAATGGGCTATATTTATTTCATCATTATCAAATCCCAATGCTAATAATATGCCACGACCATTTGGTATTGAAGACCGTTCCCATAAATCTAAAATGCTGTTTATGGGCAAAGTTTCCATAAAACTTGGCGAGTCTGCAGTTGGAAAAAAGAATTTTCAAATTAAATTAACTAAATATTTATAAAAATAATTTAAACTTAAAAACCAATTTTAAAACAACAAACGATTTTGGGAAAACAATAATGGACCTAAAGAGTTTTAAGAATTTAAAGGGAATCATTTTATCTAAAAATATATATTCGTAATAAGCCACGCATCGGGCTTTAAGTCTGACCGACGACAGTAGCCTTTACAAAGAAATTTAGAATAAAACAAAACTTTATTTTTTCAAATCATGGTAGATACAAAATAAATCTCTCAATCCCAAAAAAAAAATTAAATAAACAGCAACAAAAAAAAGATGAATGAAAAGGTTTAGTGTACAGTTCTAGGTGCTTTATAAAGATGTAAATAATGATGAAAGGGTGCCAAATTTTTTTCTACAACTAGCCACTCTCTAATGAGCGTGCGTTTTATACCACCAGCCATGTTTAATGATTTTTTTTTCTTCTTTTTTTTTATAAATCAATGCCAAATAATTTGATTTAGTTGAGAAAAAACAAACCTTTAGCCAAATATCCAGATTTAAAATGACTTTTGCTAAACTCCCAGTCATAGGTACTCCAAACAGCGTCGTGCATGGCAGATGAAAGATATTTCAAACCTATATTTTAGATATATATATATATATATATGGTGAAGTTGAAGGTGAATATTGCGATTGTTAAGAGATGGAAGACAAATTCAAAACTAACCAACTTAACAAAATGTTAAAACATAATCCCGCATCAATCAGACATGTAAGACAATATATAAAATTTACTTTCAACAGCACAGTGAAACATTTTATATAGAAGAATGAAAACAAATTCACTTCCATCCACTATTTATATTTGTTTACGCTTTTTAAGGGATTTAACTAAGCATTCGTAATATATGTAAATCCTACATGTACTCGTATTTACTATGTATTTAAAAAAAAGTGAATTTGCATGTAATTGAAGCAGCATGAAATTGAATGGCAATTAACTTAAGTGCATTTCAATATAATACATATGATATTGTTTGTACATTGTCTATAAGATAGAAGCCACACTTATTTGTTATAACTTTGAATGAAATATGAAAATTTATTGCTAAAGCATAAAGCAGTGTTCTGTAAACTTTCTTTTTTTCCATACCAGCCCTTTAAGAATGAAATACAATTGATTTAAGTGGTCTGATAGAGAGTAAGGAAAGCGGAGATAAATAGAAGTATGTATATAATATATGTATGTATTTATGTATGTATGTATGTATGATCAATCAAACAAAAGCTTTGATGTTTGAATAAAACAAGAGTTGACACAAAATCTCAAACAAACAAAAAACTGCTTAGACATTTATGCATACCTAAAGACTCTACACTGCTGCTGATTGTGCTTTTAGTTAAAGGCATTAACGTATCGTTTCCCAGTTTTCCTTTATTAGCCGCCAATTTGGGTTTGTTCTGATTAAATAGATTTCTTTGGGCGGGCAATGAGGCACATCTTTTTAATTTACTTTCAGTTACGCCCGTAGTGTTACGTCTTCTTGCACCAGGAATATCGGTTTGCGATGTTGATCTTTTAACTTGTTGAGTATTGCAGCTTCTGTGTGATTGTAAATCTTGATAATCATTCGAATCATCTGAATCTGTAGCCGATTGCTCATTTAAAGTCTTTTGAATTTGTGGACGAGAACGACGGCCGTATTTTTTTGTGCCCACCACCAACTTGGGTGAAATTTCACGATCCGACGTTTCTGGAGGACTGTCTGCGATAAAAGTCTCCTGTTCATCGGAAATTATTAAAGTATGGCCTGTAAATTTTTAGAAAATATTTATTAAAAATAAAACACTACATCTAAGACTATATTCCTGTTGTCAAAATTCATTTATAGACAAGGTATTAGCGATGCAGCAACACTCAATCATTAAAATAACAATCTTTTGAATGTTTGGATACGACATATGGCCTGTTTCCGTAATGCCACCTTGCATAATAAATTCACCTTGGCTAATGTATTTAAGATTATTGAAAAAAAAAACAAATCTTACGAAATAGCCTCGCCAAATTCTCTATTGCGGGTTCGCTGTAGGCCTTAGCCTCTTTATAAAAGAATCTTGTACCCATGTTAAATGTTGTTAATTACAAATATTTATCACAATTTTTTACAATATGTGCTTGAATAAACGTTTCACATACAACTGAAGGCAATGCGATATTTTACTAAACTATTTATACGTTCTATTAACGATTTGTCTCAGGTAGCATACATATTTAAATAACAACATTTTAACGATTTCCCAGAACTAACTTAAACTCACAAACTAACTAAATTCAAATTTGCTCTTAAATATATGTAGTGTATGCCTGCTCAAGATGAGCTTATGTAAAATTCAGGTACGCAAATAAAATTATTTTATTTAACGGCAGGTGTCTTTAATCCGCAAAGTACTTTAAAAATTATTCGAAATGTCTAAACTGTAAAAACACAAACGAAAATTCGCGTAAAAGGTGGTATGCATATACATAAATATGTATGTATGTAAGTATGTATGTATGTATGTATGTATGTATGTGAGTGATTTTTAACAACAGTTTGATAATACTAAGTGGACACTAGAAGGACCTTTTTAAGCCTAAGGAAATTTTGTGCATATCGTCGTGTCAATGTAAAAACCCATTTTTTAGGTTTATTGCTTTATTACGTTTTGTGGAAAGTCCCTAAATTATCTCACATCACTTATCTATGTATAAGTACATATCGCTCATTTACTCAAAGAACGTCAAAACTCAAAAATTTATTTAATAAATAAAATTTTAAACCAGAAGATGTAAGACACTTTATTAATAGATGATGATTAAACCATTTTAGAAGCATTATTTTTCTCTAAACACGAAAGATGTATTTAAGCGTTTCAACATTTCTTAGATTTTTTTAAAATCAGATCCAAGAACTTGGAACTTGTTATTGACTGTGTAAAAAGGGGTAAATAAATAAGAAATGAGTAAGAGCAGCGACAAAATGTTTAAAGATAAATAATAATATTCTTAAACTTTACTTGTATTTTAGGTTGTTCAACACTGTAGAAACCAATATATTCCAAAAATTTAACTTTAAAGAATTTGTTTAATTTAATTTTTACTGTATATTTTTTTTAATAATTTATATCTTAGCTTATACCTATCAATTTTGTTTTGTTTATTTATAAAATAAATATGTATTAGTTTCATAAAGAATTAAAAGCATATGTGTATAATAAATTTATTAAAAGTGTATTTAAATAAGAAAATTTATGAGAATTGTGATAATGATCCATTTCTGACCCATGGCATTATTATTGTTAATTATTTTAGACAGGAAAAAAAGCTGGTAGAAAAAAACAGTTATTTTATGTTTCCTTCTCCGCCTTTCTGACAGCTGAATGAATTACGGATTGATCAACAAAACTTAAAGTGGGTGAACCGGGACATAAATTCGAAAAAATACGTATTTTATAGTAGTTTTTTGGAGGAAATGAGGAATTTGACCTTTTGAATATTCCAATTTGACAGATATACCATATGCACCATATACCATATGTACCAAGTATAACAAAATAAGGGAGCCAAGTTCTCGAAATTCGATATTTTGCAAAATAGCTCCCACCCCAGTGTATGTATGTATATGTTAATATGATATGTATAGTATGAAAAGTACATATTCGTAAAGCCTCAGCGATTAAGAAAGAAAATCCCATGTAGTAAAATAAATAACTAAAATTGTCGTGCGTTTCTTGTACGATGTCATACATAATGGCACTGCTTAATAAATCAAATAATTAAAAGGATATTTCAGTCAATAAATGTATAGAAAACAACAGAATTCTCCAGATATTTTTAATAGACAGACTTCATATTCGTACAAGAAAAATAATCTCAAAAAATTATATTGGAAACTACCTTTAGTATGCACTTAGTTCTGCACTTTCATAAGTTTCTAATCTGGTTTCCTAAAATAAAATTTGTGTACGAATATGAGTTTTGTTTTTTCAAAATAGTACGAGTATGTACCTATGGATTCAGATTTTCTTCAGAAATTATGAATGAAATAACTTTTTACTTAAATATTTAATAAATGAAGACTTTGACCCATGATATAAATATAGAAGGTACTTCCATTCTCTCATTTTTTCTTGACATTCACCTTCTGACAAGGATAGGTATTCTGAAGTTTCCGGTAAAATCGTGCTACCGTATTAATTTAATATTTCCCCTCTGTTTCCTGTTTGTTTGAAAGTTTTATTGAAAAATTATTTCAGAAATTTTTTTATAAATTCAAACAATTAAAAAAAAAATTGTGATGATAAATGTTTTATTATCTTGAAAAGCAATGAAATGCATTGTAAATGTATTGTTGTGTTAAAGAAAGCGGAAATGAGCTGCATTTTACAAACTGTGGACGTACAAAATATCATTGTAAAAATATGAATGTATCATTCTTTGAGTTCTCTACACTATCTGGTGTTCGCCAACAGTGTCTAAGAGCCTGCAAAATCTGTGAAATATACTTGCCAAAATTATCTGATCGGGTATTTAAGCCATTTTTATAGAAAACATGTTACAATCAACAAGATGCGAATTATGTAGATTAAACAAGATGTAATATCAATCAATATTTGTTAAACTTAATGAAAATTTATTGTCAACTAATCAAAATCACCAATCACTTTGGATGGAAATATAGTTAAAATACTTATTTTAGGCAGATAATTTAAGAAGATGCGCCAAGTTATTACATAACCACTTTTTAAACATCACAGATGTGTACTCATGTATATCACTTTATTTATTCGCAGCTTTTGTTAAGATAATTACACATTTCTGTAAACATTTTATGGGGGAAGAATTAAATTTTTTACGATATGGGAACATTTTTTTTATTACTCTCAAAAAACAAACTTCAAAAATACTTATTTTTTAAAAACAAAGAGAGAATGGAAGTACCTTCTATATTTATATCATGCTTTGACCTGTTTCACGATATCGAAAGAAAACTTTCGACTGAAAATTTATATTGAAAATAACAATAAAATAAAAAATTTTTTTTTTGTTTTCAAATCTGAAGTTGGCGGAATATAATATTCACAAACTGCCAGGTTCAACTCAAAAATTATATTCAAATTACAGTTAAATTTTTGCTTCTTTGATGAATTCAGTCAGTTAGTGACTTATATACAGAGTAAATGCCACTTTCAAATATTTGCTTCAGATTTTTGTATTTATCAAAAGTTGTGTGTTTGTTTCTTATTTGTAGAAAAATTCTGCATTCGAAATAAATTTTAAGTTGAAAGTTTTCTTTCGATATCTTGAAACAGGCCATTCATTTATGTACGAAATTTTGCAAGAAAAATTCAATTTCATTAATTTACAAGGTAGTGCATTTTTTTTATTTGAAAGTGTATGAATAATGTAAAACGATGTTGAAAGTGTATACATATCAACCACTAAACACAAAAAAATAACTAAAAAAGGGCCGATTCGTGGGGCTTCTATCTCTATAGAAAACAAATATATGTTAGTGAAGACACCCCCAAAAAAAACCTATGTAATAGAAGATTGAAAAATAAGCATACAAAATTAGATAAAAAATTCCCGAGTTGTGGTTCGTTGTGTTTTATTAAAATTAAAACTCAAGGTTACTACGGCCTTCGGCCGGTTTTAAACATTTTCCCCACAATGGTAGGTATTTTCCAAAACGAAGCTGCTACTGAAGTTTTCCTGCATCACGTTAAATTGATGGAAAATATGCTTCATTTCTGAATTTGTTCTTTCTTATTTTTGAAATTTATGTTCATATGTATATTACGAAATGCATTTAAGGCTTAAAAATTATTTTATTCCTAAAAGTTTGTTTTTACCAATTGTATTTACATAATTATGTACATGCATATAATTTTAACATAAATTTATAATTTTTCTCCTTTATATTTCCACTAAGTTTCTTGTATTGTTTGGTATAATAGAAAGCATTGTTTTTTTTATTAAAAAAACAGATGTACAAAAGGAGTATATATGTATGTACATAAATATGTACATGCATATGTATATAAACGCATAAGCAATATACATACATAGTATGTATGTAGGTATATCGAATACATATTCATATGGATTCGCATTGCATATTTGAATCAAATGATGTAAATACTTACATATTCATATGGATTCGCATTGCATATTTGAATCAAATGATGTAAATACTTATCAAAAGTAATTAAGTGGCTTTCTATAATACGTACATATGTATGTACATACATATGTATGTATGAATAAATTTCTCGTCACACATGCTAATCAATATATATTTTATCGATTAAAATTTTGACGTAATTTTAAAATTATCAGAACACAAAAAAAATCGGCCGACCAACGCAAAATATGCAAGAATAAATACTTACCACCACCAGATTTCTCCACATCGTTGTTGAGTTTAGTATTCTTTTGTTTTCTTTGCTCTGCTGCTATATCATTGGTATTTGCACCGTCGATTTCCGTCCCCAAGAAATTTAACAAAGCTTCCTTAAAGTTCTCAAAGGTAACGTGTGATGTACGTTCTTCTCTGGCCAAATTTTCAATCAGTACTGCACCTTTATCACGTAATTCTAATTGGGCACACAAACGTCTCAAAGAGTTTTCGTCTAAGTAACCACACTGATTGGTATCACAACTTTGGAACATTTGATATAGTTTATATTCATATGGGTCTGCAGAAAATTCCATTTTATTCAATCAAAACACTATTATCTTTTGAAACTTGCAGGGAAATCAATAAAGTATACAATGTTTCAGTGTAACGTTAACGTATTCTTTTCCACTGCAAACGCGCTGCTTCTTTACATTACTTTTTTCTAAACTGCTCTGCCGGAGATGACCCCCACATCAAAAAAAAAATATACTTATGATGTAAATTATGGTTTCAAGAATTGAATAATGTATTTTTACACTTTTATTTAATTATGTTATTCTTCTTATCAACACCGTGTAGGCCAAATGTCATTAATATTTAATTAGCAAATTTATTTAAAGGTATTTAAAGTAAAGAAAATAAAATAAAACAAGAAAGAGCTAATTATAATTTCTACTTTTGTTGAATTGGGTCTGCGAATGTACACATCCAGATACATATGAAAGTAGTGTTGCCATTTTAACAAAATTTTACTTTTATATTCATAACGGGGGATTTTTTAACGCCTGCTATGAACAAACCATTTTTAAGCGCTTTTTGTAAATTGTCCCGGCTTGTTTGTAACCTTGCGGCTACACGTTCAAAAAATTTCTTTAAATTTTTTCCCCCATATGGTTTGTCAAAATGTGCTAAAATTGAAGTTGTGACGTAGGCTGCAAGTAATTTGATTTCCAGTTTTATGTTCAAAATGCCGTCGTCGAGTAAAAAATTAAAAAATTTTGTTATACATATTTTATTTCAGCAAAGAAAATTACTTCTGTTTTAAATTTTTTATAAACACAAAAATTATTTTAAGACAGCTGTTAAATTGAAAGAATAGTCAGATAAAAATATGTTCAATATTTCATATACATTATGCATTATGTTCTTACTGTTGAAAATTTAAATACCTACTATGAAAAGAAAATTGAATATATATTAATTATTAGTACAAAAAATAATTGCTAGGTTCGTTCTATATTTAACATGTTAACAAAAATCAATACAACATTAATAACGATACTTCCAAATATTATAGAAATTTATTTGATATGCAATGCAACATGTATATATGATACATTTTAACCATGACGTAATACGCAAGGTAAAATGATTAGTGCATGCATATTAGTGCATAACATACTATGTTATTACAAAAAGAGGGCTTTTTTTAGCGTAACAACTTTTGTTGCATGTAAAAAATAAAAGTTTCAAATGGTATATTAGTGTTTTTCTTCATAAGCAGAGTAAATTTTGATTTATTTATTATTTATCGATTAAAACAAATACATGTACAACGTAAGCAAAGAATTGTCAAAGCAGTGCATATGATTAAGTTCTTTATCAGTTTTTCAAAAACAAATTTAAATGAAAAAATATATAGTAGCGTCAATTACAATTCCGCACTTTTTTCATCTGTTACGTTTTTGGTTTTCCAAACGTCGGCAGCACTCTTTTCTTTTTACTCCCTGTTAGTACTCTCCATAAAATACAACCCTGTGAACTATGAAAAGGGAAACAATAAAACGATATTGCCAGATCTTCTTACAAAATGGCAACTTTTATATGCTAGTTTACACCACATCACAAAATGTTTTGGGTTTATTTCTTATTTTCTTATTTTTATTCTTATAATTATACAATTCTTTCGCAGCACAAGCTTCTTTTATCTAAGTCATGTTTTAAACTCGGCAGTATTTCCTGCTCAACTTTTGATTTTGTATGAGAGAGTTGAGAAAGTAATATATACCTTTTGTATATCTATCTTTTTCTTCCTCATTATAAAATCAAAAGTTGAACAAGAAAAACTTCCGAGTCTAATAAAACAAGCCGTCTTTCTCAGAACAAAAAGCAAAACAAGGGTTACGTTCGTAAATGCTGCAAATTTATGCATCAATGCGGCAGCTCTGCCAGGTTTTACTACGTATGCGTGATTATCTGCTGCACATGCTTTGCAACTGCTCAACATCTGTGCTCAGTTGACATTTTTGAACAAACTGCAAAAATATTGACACAGTCGTAACTCTCATACCTAAATAAGAGCGGCAAGCGTCGCGTTAGCAGCAGGGTACGTATTTTCAGTACAATGAAATAATATTTTCACATTTAAATGTACTGAAAATGCGAACCCTGCTGCTAACGCAACGCTTGCCGCTCTTATTTAGGTATGAGGGTAAAGCAGCTCTGGGCGAGTCAACATTACGCGTCGTTGGCAATTATTTTTTAAGTGCAACCAGGCCACTGTTGTTTATTGGCCTTCGAGAGTTTTGCGTCTCACCGCATGTGATTAGTGGTTGGCGTCGGTTAACGGTATCCACCACGATATCCCGTTGGTTTCCATTAACCACATGCAAAAACAATTATAAAGAAAAATATATATTGAATATTGGTTGGAGAACCAAACAAAAACTCATTTTTGGAGAAAATAAATAAGGAGAGGAATTTGGAAGTTCCAGCTTCGTATGCGACGGTATATGTCGTTTGGAATCTTTTCGGAGGAGACTCCTTAACACAGAAATTTTTGATGGCGGTATAACCTTTGTGTTCAGCCAAGTAAATCTCCCATCCCTTGTATGAACAAGGGGGCACGGAGTAATTTCAAACAAACAAAAATATTGACAAGTAATTTTATTTAAGAAAATAGTGATAATTTTTTTTTTAAATTATAGTAAGCAAAAACTTTAAAAGAAAATCAAAGCGACAATTTCTTATGAGAACAGCATTGGCCTTAAAAAGAATACAAGTAAAATATAAAAAAAATCCTTTGAAATAATAAACAACTACCAAGATTATGTGTTTCAAAGTTATTTTCGAGTTTATCAATCTCCTTTTTTGGTAAGATTCGAAACATGTAATTTAAACATCAAAATACACAGATATATTCAACTTATTGTTCCACTGCAAATTCTTGCATCTTAAAATAATTTACTGCGCCATTTGCAGATTTGCGGCAGGTTTGCCGATTAAATCCAATAAAAAACGTTTGACTCTAAACAGTGCCGCCAAGATATGCATTTTTTAACGTTAGATCTTCGTGATGCTCCATCCGTGCACTATAACGCTTTTACGAACGTACCCAAGCTGTTTATCTCGAAGTGTTTCCATTATGCTTTTGTGTGTTTTGCTTATACGAATTTTCGAAATCAATTTGATTTTATCATCAAGGCCACAAACCTTATTATTGAGATTAGTAAATTTTTCACTCATTTACATATTAACAACATATAAATACAACTGATGTGGTTTGTGCATATACTTAAAAAATTTAATATTCTGTATTAGTGCTATCTTTTATAGGAATATTGCAGCTTTTTTTCGAAGTTTTAGCCAGCAACGCAGTATTGCACTGACATTGCACGTATATGGAAACGCACTATAAAACGCGCGGAAAACCAATGTCAGAGAAATGATAGCCAAATTTAACAGTTCATGCTCCACACTTTTTTGGACAGTAATCGCTAAGTATGAACATTTAATAACTAGTTATATTTAATTGCAAATTTGTTAAAGCACAGTCAGTTTTTTTTATCAAAAAAGTTTTTATTTAACAATAAACAATTAATAATTCATTCATTTTATAAAATAATTTGGTTTATTGTTTACTGTGATATAAACACTTTTTGATGTAAAGGTTGTGATACAAAAATGGTCGAAGAAATAAATAATCATTTAATAACTATTAAATTCCTTAAGGCTCAGTTACTCGACTGTAATGTAAAGTAACTGCAACAGTAGGAAACACCTGATCGATATTGTTATGTGAAAAGTAATGAAAATGGTTATAGCAATGTAATGTAACGTGCCTACGTTGCAATTACATTACATTACAGTCGGTTAACTGAGCCTTTTTTTCTGCAATACATTTTTAACCGCCGCCGCATCTCGCGCATAACGCCGTTCAATTGTGCGGCGGAGTTTTTTTTATTTCTTTTTAAGCTTCTTGTTCATTGTGGAGAATTTTTTGATGTGGAAGAAGTAATATTTTCCTTTGGGTTTTTTGGTTAAAAAATATTTGTTGTTTTAATTTTGATGCAATGAATGCAATTTTTGATAAAGTTTGAACTAGAAAATATTTTATAAAAAATAAACTTATAAAATAAAAAAATCAACAAGAGATTTATTTTTACACAGTGTGATTGTGAATCTGACGCGCTCTTGATGATCAGGGGAATAGTCACAATTGAAAAGCATCTTGGAGACTTTGCATAAGCGAAGAGTTTCGATAGTCTCGGTTTAAAGTGAAAAAGAATTTGTCAAAATGAATTCATACATGAGACAATCTGCAGTACCTGCAGACCAAATGCACAGTTTCCTCAAGGACAAACAAGCGTGGGAAAATGCAATTGCTTTGTACCAGGGACCCGATCCTTTGGACCATTGGTGGAACTATATATGTTGGTATGAAAATCATGGACATGGAGATCCGGATAACAAATTTCGGGAAACTTTGGAAAGATGTCTGACCTTATATGAGCATAGCGACTACTATAAGCAGGACGTCAGAATGGTGCGGCTCTGGCTTAAATATATTGATATGCAAACAAATCCGCTTCATTTCTATCAAGTACTGCATCAAAGAGGAGTTGGTAAACAAATAGCTTGCTTTTATATTGGCTGGGCGACATATTATGAATCTGTGAATGCGTTCAAAGAAGCTGAAGCTGTATATAACTTGGCGTTTCAAGAGAAAGCTCAGCCATATGCGGAATTACATCATGGACACAGTAAATTGATGTATAGTAAAACAATGCATGCTCAGGCTCAGCAACAACAATTGCATCATTCACAGCACAATTCGTATCAAACATCTTCCGTGGCTGCGTTACAATCTGCGAATACGGTTGCGATATCTCCTGTTACGAATGCCAATAACATGGAGATTCACCAACATCTACACCAGCAGCAATATCGACAACAAATTTCCTATCACCATGCTGCAGCTCAACCACAACCAGTGCAACATCAACCATTATCTCATCCACCGATAACTCATCACCACAATCAGCATCCCATTCCTTCACAACAGCTGCAGCCAGATGTATACCACAATTTACCCAATCATAATCATTATCCACCCCAACACCAGAGTGTACAAGAAGCTCATCTTCACCATACACATTCGCAAACACATGCACCAGCAAATGTCGCTCAGCTAAAAGAATCTATTGAACAGGTAAAATTTTTACAAAGTACATACTTTTAATTTCCAGACATTTTACACCGCCATATATAATATTTTATAGTCGTATTTCGAATGTGATTTTATGTTCTGCAAAATTTATGCAAAATGGCAAAACAAAAATTTTATTTTCATGTTATATTTAAGGTTTCCGAAAGTTCAGTTTACAATGCGCAAAACAAAAACGTTCATACTTCCCACCAACAGCAAAATGTGAACATTCAAAATATACAACAACAACAACAACATCAACAACAAGTTGATCAACTGCAACCGCGGCAAGAGCAAATAACCTATAGCGTTCCAATAGAACAACAACTGCCTGCAGTAACAACAAGTATGACTCGCCAACAGTACGAGCGAGCTATAGAGGTTTCCGCTAAAAGAAATGCAGTGCAATACGCTCAACAAGAAAATGTTAGTACAAACAACATTCAGGTGTCTGGTATAAAATTACCAAAAAGATTTGCCACATACAGTCGCAACAATAATGAAACATGGCAGCCAGCTTTGTTCTTAGAAGAACCCGACGATCCTCAGAAGGTCTGTCATTATGCAAAATCCACAGTATATCCAGCCGATTTGGGAATAGAGTTCAGTCCGGAGGAGATAAAGGCGAGAAATTATAAAAGCAAAATAGATGAGCTGAAGCAAAAGTTCAAGCAAGAAGCTCAATCGCAAGAAAATTATCAATTACAGCAGCAGGTAGAACAGGATGAGAGTAATAGAGAAATTCAAAATAGTACTTTACAGGTGCAACAGCAAATAAATGCACAGGTGCAAGAGATTGGTTCAATTAAGACAGATGCGACAAAATATCACCAACAACTGGAAGCGCAGCAATTTTATTTACAACAGCAACAACAACAACAGCAGCAGCAGCAATTACATGAAATTAACAACGGCACCAACAACACCAATCACTTATACTATCAACAGCAACATGAAGCTCCGATTTATCATCATGAGCAGCAGCAGCATGCACAAGTAATTCAAACGCCAACAGATTCTCATCAAAGACAGCAACATCAAATACAGCAACAGCAGCCACAACAGCAGCAACAACAACAACAATATGTAAACCACTATGAACAGCAAAGATACCAGCAAAAGTTGCAACATCGCCCACATGAACAAGAACAGCTGCAGCAACAGCTTTATTCTAAAAGAGAGGGGACTGAAAATGATGTCGACCAAGATGAAGAAGACGAGGATGATAATCAGGATACGGAAGATGAACAACAATATAATCATCAACTCTCACACCAGTCACAACAACATCAAAACTATCAATATCATCAACAACCGATAACAAACTCACAACATCTAAGTACTTTAGACGCCGATGGCGATTTGGAAGATCAAATAGAAGCCTCCACGATACGATTTAGTATGCATACACCCAACAAAGGATCTCAAAACAAAACATTAAAAATTAAATTTAAAAAGGAGAGGCCCTCGACTGTTAGCAGTACTCCTAATGGCAATAATTACAGTGCTTATTCAATTGAGCGTACCTTCCAGCAAGAGGTAGTGACAAATTATGATAATATAAGTTTTATCTGGTTTATTTCTTTCTTATTTCATTTAGTTGGAGCCGCCTTCGTTAAACGAGAATGTCTTGAAACGCAATGGCAACAATAATAGTTTTCATCCCTACCTTTTGGGTCAAACGTCCACACCAAAGACCACAGTTAAGCGCCAGAAATCAAAATTGAAAAAACCTTCTAGCAAATTCCAAATGTTGGGCTGTTCGAATAGTAATTCCTCATCGGCTGAAAATGGCAATGCTGGTCCAAATAACAATTATGTAATGGAAAAAACACCCACAGGTTCGTCGGAAAATAAAACGCACCAACATCTCTTCGAACGTTCAGTTCAAAATGCCACCTTCAACGATAATGCCAATTATTCATTTTCGTCAGCGGTAGCATTAGACAATTCAAATTGTTCGCTCAGCAATGCTGTCGGCCGATTAAACTTCCGTGATGCGACCGCTTTAAATAATTCCACTTTAAATCAAAGTCATGTCGCCGACATCTCCACCTACCAAGAAAACTCGTATTTTACAACACAGGATGATGCTGAAGCCAAGGAACGTCGTTTAGCTAAAGCTTTGGAGACAATAGATCGTCATATGGCCAAAGAGGCCATCGATCCGTTTAGTAGTGAATTGTGTCGAGCATTCCTAACTAAACTGGATTTTCCCGGCGCCAACGGAGAATCACATGATAATTATAAGATTATACAAACTCCTCTACCCAAAATTGCCAATACACGTCAATTGAATTTAACAGACGGTATACAGTTTAACATTGACAAAGAAATTGGACGAGGTTCCTACGGTTCAGTCTATAAAGCAACTGATGTGGCCACGGGCGCTGTTGTTGCTTTAAAATTCCAAAAACCAGCTAACACTTGGGAAATTTATATATGCGATCAGGTGAGTGTTTTCTAAAATTTTTCATGATTTCTCAAATTTCAATCGTTTACAGAGTTGTACAAATTGCGTACATATTTGTACCGTCAGCAAGTGGGCTTAAGCCTATGGTCCTTCGACCCGTATTTTATTTGCTGGCTTTTGTGTATTATTTATTCCAGAGACTTATAGTAATATTTTATGGCGAGAATTTTTGTAGGAAATTCTGACCCGTGATGTCCCTATCTAAGGGTACTTTTTGGACCAATTTTTCAAAAGGGACAAAAAAGACCTGTATGGAGAGGAGTTATAGAGTTAAAATTTATTATAAAATTGTTTATCTTAAAGTTAAATGTAAGGGTTACATTTCTGTTTCACCAGAAGAATGTGCAAAAGCTGTGGGGAGAGGGAGGGGAAAATGAAACCCCGAATCAGTCTTTAGAAGCCTGTTAGTTCTTCTGTAAAACCAAACAAAAAGATTCTCTAAAAACTTAAAATTGTTACAATTTTCCAAACTTAAAAAAATTTTCCATTTTATTACAGGTACTTAAACGAATTCAATCGCCAAGTATTTTGCCCGGTCTCATGGATATATCAACCGCCATAATTGCTCCTAATGCCAGTCTTATTGCTACAGAGTTCTCACCATATGGCTCTCTCTTGGACATTAACAATAAAGTTCGACAGGCCACCACTAAAGTGATGCACGAATCATTAGTAATGCATTTCTCATCACAAATTTGTAATATCATCCACCATCTGCATGAGAATAAAATTATACATGCCGATATAAAGCCAGATAACTTCCTCCTAATGCGTGTACCCAGTACTGATTTGCATTTTCCCTCGTTGCGTCTAATTGATTTTGGCTGTGCTATTGATATGACTCTTTTTCCGGATGGTGATAAGACGAAATTTCGCAAAGTCATACAAACAGATGGCTTCACATGCATAGAAATGCAGGAGGGTCGCTCGTGGTCGTACGAGACTGATTTGTTTTGCATTGCAGGTACAGTGCACGTCATGTTATTTGGTGAATATATGCAGTTGCAGAAACGTGCTGATACATGGGACATCAAACAGAAACTGCCAAGATATTTGAAAAAACATGTTTGGAGCCAGTTCTTTGGCGACATTTTAAATATAAAATCTGATGAAACTTTGCCAGACTTGAGACAAATGCGAAATATTTTTGAAGAAGAGGCTTCAAAAATGGATTCAGAATTACAAAAACAGATGCGTACTTTATCCAATATACTACATAGGCGATAATTACCTTTTTTTATTATATTCATTACATTAATTATGAATACATTTTTAAAAACAAAACGATATACATATAATCTAACTATAATCACACCTTCCCACTTTTATTTCTGGCTTTTTTTTAATTTAATGTGTTGTTTGTTGTTCATTTTTAAATTTTGTTTACTTAAATCTGCTTTAAAAATTTTTGTTTTGAAGTTTCAACACTAAAGAACCCACAAATAAAGTATAAAGTTAAATATATAAAGTGAAGATGAAATTTTTCTTATTTAGAATTAAAAAAAAAAAAACAAGTAAAATTATCTTTCACGAACAGAATTTTGTCTTATCTATTCTATAAAAACATATTATTGTACATCTATCTATGCTTGGTTGCTACAAAATTTTAACTAAGTAATATAAACATTTAAGAAAAACTACCACTAACTTGTAAATTAATGTACAACAATTACCAATCAATATAAAAACAGCAAGACATTTAATTACAAGTTGGCAATAAAAAAAAAAAATAGATACACTTACATTATCTCTTCTAAAATTGTATGTAAATAAATTTAATAAAAACAAAAAGTATAAGAAAAGTTTAAAAGTTAATAAAAATTAAATATTAATTGTAAAATTAAAAAAATATTAATATATTATTATTATCATTATTACTAAGTAGCATCTTCCCACGATTTCGTTAGCACTCAGAAACACGGTGGGTAGGCTATAAACTGCATTGATACAAAAAACCTACCAGAAGTAAAAACTTTTTAAACATTAAATAAAAAACTAATAATAATATTTACCCTCCCATTTAGAGCCAGAAGTGACCCTATTATCCATCATTAAGCCACCGAATTCC
Source organism: Tachina lurida (assembly GCA_944452675.1). Classification (NCBI taxonomy): domain Eukaryota; kingdom Metazoa; phylum Arthropoda; class Insecta; order Diptera; family Tachinidae; genus Tachina; species Tachina lurida. The sequence continues at coordinate 166,233,550 of OX101753.1, read as the reverse complement.
CATGATGAAGCCCCTGATGTCCTCTAGTTTACACTTCCCGATATCAGTAATGCTTTCATGGAAACGTCTGTTCAGCCATCTAAGCCTATGAAGTTGTAGCTTCGGGCAGTGACAGATAATATGTTCAATGGTTTCTGGTTCCTCTTCATCCTGAGTCAAGTTTTGGCCAAAAACTCCTCGAGACTAAAATCCTCCCTACTTCGCCATGAACTGTTGGTCATGCTTTATACCCAATTACTACTAAGTTCCCTATAGTAATGACCTATCGGTAATTTCATCCATCTGTCCGTCATTCCCTGATCTAATGCCGACCCTATTCTTGCCAGCTCATCGGCAATTTCATTTCCCTCAACACTGCTGTGGCCAGGAACGCAACATAGTCTAGCACTATATTTCTCCTTAAGCAAGTTGAGGGCTATCTTACAGTCACTAACAAGTTTCGATTTGACATTGTGTCCCTTCAAAGCTTTTAGCGCTGCCTAGCTATCGAGGTAGAAGGTTACCTTCTCACCTTCAGCTACATTGGCCACCAGCTCCGTGGCCCTGAGGATCGGCAAGATCTCAGCCTGGAAAACACTGCATTCATTCGGCAGTCTTGAAAGAACTACGAATGTTCGTTCCCAAGATATAGACACCAGCTCCTGTGCCTTCCCCCATTTTCGATCCGTCTGTAAAGACTGCACTACCCTCATATAGCCTATCGGATTTGACCCAATAGTCCCTATCCGGAATTACCATTAAGGATGTTCTACTAAAATCGATTTCAGCGACCTTATAGTCCGTAAACCCTGTGGTTACGGATTCCTGATCACCAAAACCGATCTCATTTAAGATTGATGTGTGACCTGTTGTTCCTGCCCTCACCAAACCTGTTTCTACGAGTCTAAGGAGACGTATAGGCGCCGTTTCCACCATGGAATGGAGTTCCTGCCTTTTCTTTTTCCAAGAAAGCTTGCTATCTAGAAAAACAGCCAGGTATTTAGCTCCCTCTGCTAGTCTCAGCTCCACCCCTCCCATCCTGGGCAGTACAAAGCTTTCTACGCCGATAACAGTTAACCTACATATATTTTAATCTGAACCATATACTTATCGTCTATCAAATTTCATACAAATCCATAAAGTTGTTTTCGCGTTAAAATGCATTAGTTTTCGCATTAGTTCTCTTCAAAATGTTTGGGGAGAAAACTCGCTAAAAATTCTCCCTCTTCCTCATTTTTAGAACACCTACTTTTTTTTGACGGGATTTTTTTCCCAGGGAAATTGTAATTCGTATTAGGGGAAATGTTATCATAATTAGGGCCATTATTACAAATTAAAGTTAGTTAAAAGTAGGATTTTATTGGACGTATAAAAAGTTTTTCATTAGTAAAATTTTAGCTTAACCTAAAGTGAGCGCTAAGTTAAAGGCAAATGTATCCTTCCTGGTAAGTTAAATTAAATTTATAATAATGAATAGCGTTTTATAAGTCCAACAAAATCCTACTTTTAACTAACTTTAAGTTGTAATAATGGCCCTTAGGCTGATAATATTAGTAGGATTACAATTTCTGCTAAATGGTCATTACATACATATGTATACATGTATCTATGTATGTATGTTAATTTTTTACTACATTTCGCTTACGATTAAATCGAAAATAGGACTCGATATCATTTTTCATTGGTAGTTATTTACTTTCTGGAAACGGACAATTTTTGCCGCCGAAAGCTAACCGAACTGCAATTTGAATGCAACCCACGAAATTGATAAAAAAAACGATTGAATTGCAAAAAGCCAAAGCTTAGAAAAAAAAATATAATTTTAAATTAAAATAAACTATCAGCTCAAACATGAATATTTCCTGATTTTATTTCCCACGGAAAATAATTTTGCAGAGAAAAATTCCTCCAATCATGAATTCTTTGCCAACAAAAAAACAGTAACAAGTGGCAACACTGCATTACGCAGCCAGCTGTTTTGCTTGTTTGTTGACATGTTATGTTGTTTCGGGATAACATTTTTCGTTTACATGGATTTTAATTTTAGGTCTGTCTGCGTACACATATTTTGCATAATTTTGCGCAAAATGTTGCAAAATCTTGCAAAATGTTGTTAGCTAGAGAGCCAAAAAGAGAATCTTTTGACAGTTGGAAGTTAGAGAACTTGCAAAATGTTGCTGGAGAAATTTCCGCTTGCAAGATTTTCCAACTAGTTTGAACAGCTGTTTTTATTTACTGTTTCAATGAAATAATTTTTGTGAAATGAAAATAAAAATTGAAATTTAACAATGGCAGAGGTAAGTAGTTAGAATTGTGTTTATAACGTTTGTAATAAATTATAATAAACAAAACATTTTATTTCATGCTAGAAACGTCCAAATATATTTAATTAATAATTTTTTAATTTACCGCGAGAATTCACTTTTGCGTACACATATGCTAAAATTCTTTTGCTTTGTTATTTCAATTGTTTACACACCGATCAGCTGTTTTCTTGCAAGATTTCACTGGATAGTCCTAATTTAAACTAAGTTAGTTTGTAGGAGAGAGACACGAGGGGATCATAAAACTTTCTTTTCCCTCGTCTCTCTTTCCTAAAAAACTAATCAGCTTAGCAATAAGACTTGCTGAGTGTAAATTAGGACATACTGTCTGCATACTTTTTGAGATATTTTCAGCCGACAGAGTAAAATTGGTCTTACTCTCCCAAAAAAATTTACTGAGTATTTGCTACTGGAAAAGTACCCAGACATACCTTTTGTATCATCAATTTCATGAAAACTAAAAATTAAGTCGAGTTTACATATGTATGTGTGCCATGTGCCCAAAAATGAGTAACCACTAATTACTAATGAAAATTTGATTCAGATACGCATTTATTGAGTTAAACAGTTTCATACATAACACTAGACAATAGACAATTTTATAGAATCCAACATGATTTCGAAACAGTGTAAATCAATAAATACATATCTGAATCAAACCGTTTTTCATTAGTAATTAGTGGTTACACTTTTTTGGGCACATGAAGATGGTTTCTATGACACCTAAAACCGACACTATTTCTACTAGTTCGAACAAATAACCGACTACATTGGATTTCACAACACCAAAGTATTTTTTTGTCGGTGTCAAATCCAATTCCGATAAGATTGGTTTCTATGACAACCCTGATTATGTATTTTTTTATTTAAATAACTATCAAATGAAGCAACAATTGAAACAATTTTTTTAGGTTCACTGCGATAAAAAAATGTTATATAGGTACCCTATGTATAATTATTTAAAAATTATTAACGACCTGTCCCACGATGTTGACAGAAAACGTTCGATCGGTTACTTACATTGAAAACAGAAACAAATTTTATTATATTATTGTTGTTTTCAATACAAATTGGCAACATTGTGGGAAAGGCCGTAGAAATAGTTTATAGTACCTATACTGAAAACTTAAAACAGTAGGTATATCGTTGATAACAAGTAGAAAGGTCCTAACTCAAATAATTGTAAATTTACAGGAGAAGATAAAAACACAATATTAAACAGTACAAGTGCTTGTACAACTGCTTTATAAAAGCGTTATTTTTTTTACAATATTGCAATAAATATTTGTGACGAGGTGTATTTGGGTGAAAAGTATTGGAATCACTGAAAAAACAAAATTTTGTGAAAATACGAGTTAGGGCCTTTCTACTTGTGACCATCGATATGTATGTATGTATGTATGTATCTATGTATGTATGTATATCAGTCTGTTTTTATGTTAAGCACATTAACAAAAGTTTTCTCTGAAAGGTCTTGTGTCCTGTGGTACAAAACTATGCAAAATGAATGTATAAAATTATATATGTACATATTTATTTATGTACATACATATGTACCCTGCAGTCAGACTGGGGCCAAATGTCCCTATGTCAACACTAAAATTCTAGTAGTATGTACATTGTCTACAATTTCTCTTCTATTCGTCAGTACAAAAGAACGAGAGAAAACAGATGTGGTGCATTTGTGGTGGGTTTTGCAACAACTTGTCAATATTCCTATAATTGTATGTACGTAAGGTATAGAAATGTACCACTAAATGTCTGGTTGGTCTGTCTCCATGTTCCCATAAGAACTATGTAGTCACTACCTAGTCAACTGTTTAAGTGTTACTATTAGATTTTCAATGACAAGCACATGCTAAATGTCTATAGCACAAAGTATTGTATGGGGAATAATTAGAGAGTAGTACTGGTGACAAAGTCAAAAGCAACTCAGTACATTTTCACCATCGACATTTCCTTCAGGGTATGTATGTATGTATGTGTATTGTAGAAATTTAATTTCAAGATCATCTATGAATTTCCGTTCCATAACATTTATTTATGAGCCGAACTCCGACTTCTTTTTTTCTTTTCTTTTTTACATAAAATGAAAATAAAGAATTCATAATACATAGAAATGGAGCCAATTAAATGCATTTGATGCAAAAAATGAAAGAAGAAAAATAAAACACTCTGTAAAAAGCCAACACAATAAACACTAATAACAATAATAAAACATGATATTGCGCTTGGCCTACTTTTTCCTGCAACTTAAACAGCTTAAAACAATTGGCGAAAAGAAAACCGAAACACAAATACTTACATACATATGAATGTATGTACATCAAAGTATTATAGTACACTTAGAGAAAAGGTAAGGCAATATCGAATTTGAACTAAAACATTTTTTTAAATATATTTCTCTTATTTTTATAGCATATTTTCTAATGTTACTTGAGTAGCTGTAGACGATCAAATAAATCATCAATGGGCTCTTTATATATTAGTGTCGTTTAGTGGACGCTTTTTCGGAGACGTACAATTAAAATGGTCAACCAGCGTTTTAATTTTGAGCTCCTTGTGTGCGGTTGCAACTTGCAAGTATGTCTTCGTCGGATGATTATGTTTTGTTGTTATTAGTGACAACTGCGGGTTTGTTAACAAAAAAAAACTTTATGAACTCTTGGTTAAAAAACTGTTTCAAAAGTTTATGAAAAAATATTATGCAGAGTTATATTATAATTTTTTTTTTTATCTCGCACACAAATTGTTCTGTCACTAAGGCCCAATAATTGAGTTCTCAATTATATGCCATTTAGCTAATTGTCACTTAAACTTAAGTTGCACTTAAGTGTAGTTTAATTTTTTCAGTGGTTACTTAAAGTTCTTCTTAAGTTACATTGAAAGTACGGCAGCACTACAAAATTTCCCAGTATTATGGAAGGATTTTCAAACAACAGCTGTTTATCATAAATAAGAAACTAAGGTTATCAAAATGCAGAAAACAAAAATTAATTTTATAAAAACACAATTTATGAATCAAAAAGATCATCAGAACGCATTTTTCTATTTATTTATCCATGATATGAAACTATATATTGTATATGTTATATATTTATGAAAATTATACGAATTTTTTTTAACACGACCACATGATGCTCATGTACATGTTTCCAATAAACACACACAAGCACAATAACATATGGCCAGGCTGCCCAAACTGGCACCAGAGTGCCGAACATCAATCGGTTTCTTCTACAAATGAATACAAATACGCGAATACATTACTCTCGGTATTCTCTCAATGGCCAGCCTTGCCATATGGTATGCTCGTAAAACTTAAGTTGGATTTAAATCAATGATAAGCAAACACATACATATGTAATGTAAAAGAGCGCAAATTGGATTCGTGTACGAATGTACGTGTAAAAAAGAGCATAACAAAATGCCCACGGGCGGCCTTTTGATGATAAATGATTTAAATATAAAATTTTGGGCATTTAAGTTTCATTCAAATGTCTCTCAACTTTGCACTGAAGAAATTAATTCGGTACTTAAATGGCACTTAAAGATAAATGGCATATAATTGAAAACAAAACAATTGAGAATAAAATTGCTTGTAAGACCAATAGTGTAATTTTGATTCTTTTGGAAAAACTTACAGTATGTGATTCGGGAAAATCCACGCTTGGACGGAACAATGAAACATTTTCCATAAAATGCGAAATAAATTTTTTCGTCTGCACATTTCTCTATGGCAGCTACGTCCAAACACACATACACTGATATTTGCATTTGAGGTAAACAGCTTTGAAAGCTCTTAAGTTTGTTCTTGTTTCTTTGCAAAGTAAGAACAAGCATTGGTGTCTGCTGTATTGTTGTTGTTGTGGATCTTGTACTCTCGTCGGTGTGAAAGCACATAAAAAGCTATTTACAAAGTTTGCACCAAGGCACATCAATCAGGTACCCGCGTTTCTACAACAAATATTCCAACAGCAATAACCACATGTACTTTGTTGCTATAAATTACCATCTTACTTTTCAAAACAGGGTAGCATCGCTAGATTGTATGTTTATTATAGGAAATGTCAAACACCATACAAAACTGAATATTCTTTAGGTGTTTATGGATACCCAGATAAAAGCATGTTCCTAGGCTTATACCTACACAATTCAAATTTTACATTTGGCTTGGTATAATGACATTAGTCACCTGGTGTAGTGCTGCCACCTAATAAATGCGCCTTGGTTTGCACATTGTGCATATGGCTTGGACGTAGCTGCTCTATGGCGTGACAAAGCAAATGAAATTTTTTGATCAATCTGAGTTGAAGACGATCAAATAATCTGCCGTATAGATGAAAAACACGACCGCACAGACACAACTACGTAACATATGCATGTGATTGATGAGTTTATTTGATCGTCTCCTGGCGTACTTTACAGCAAAATTACATTTTGCTTATCTCAATTTTTTTAATTGACTTTTGAAATAATTAGAGTTATACTACAAAATTGACGAACAGCGAAATCGAAGTATGTTTTATGGCAAGAATAAATTAAAAAAAATTAAATATAAGTTTTCTGCTAAAAAAAAGTTTTTAATTTTAAATTTTGCATAAATTTTTCAATAAAATCGAAAAAAATATGTATATTAAACATTTTTTAAGGTGTACCTACAGCTTACAACAGTATTCGAACACATGTAACGACAATTACAGTAGACAAACAACAAATGAAAATGCAGCCAATGAATAACACACACACAGACACACACACACACGAACGTGCAATATCACCTTCATCCTTACCATCATCATTACCACTATAATGATTATGATTATCAACTGCTTTTAACATTTTCTTTATTTTAGCAACAAGAGTAGTAACATCTAGAAACACAACAACAACATCCACAATACTACCAACAATAGATAGCAGCAACAAATAGCTAAATGAAATTAATGCTGTTGTATGCCGAGTGAAAGTAAAGTGGGCCAAATGCAACAATCATTATTACATTTCGCTGCACAATGCACACAAAAAAAAAAAATAGAGAAAAATTGCAACAAACTCTAACGCTACAAAACATGAAAGTTTCTATTAATACAACGCTGCTGATCATCATGATGATGAAACTAAAACTAATACATACTGTGAAAATTATCTGAACAATTCAAATACCCACAACACTCACTCGTATGTGTGACATCCATTTTCATTCGGTTTGCATGTATTTGTGTGCAAGTTAATGCAACAAGTAACTGGCGCTGAGGCTTGGCTTGGCTTTGAAAATGTGCAACTTTTACAACTTTTACACAATATTTATCATTTTTTTCTTCTTTGTTTTTTTTTTTTTTGCAAACCAAATAAATGGCAGAAGAGAAAATTATTGCATTTTTTTTCTTATTTTCTATAAATTTTTTTGTTGTTGCAAACAAACAACTATCAAGTATAAAAACCAGCCCTAGTCAACCAGCCAACCGACTAACCTACAATAGAAGCTTTTGTGTTGAAAATCTATGTACATACACGTACGTACGAATATTTATGCAGTATGTGCATCTAATGCAATAGAAAACTTTCTTTTTTTTAACGTATACTACTTGCATTTTTTTAAGCTGTTATGAATAAGATCCGAAACTCGTTTACAAAGTGAAGTTTCTTTCGAATGCAGGATTATAAGAAAATTATGAAAATATGCCAAGCAGCAAAAATTAGTTGGTAGGGCAGCAACTTAGTAGGGCAGGAAAACAAGACGAACTTTCCAAGCTCCGTTGCATTCACAAAAAAAAAAATTATGCATAGTGCATTCTAAGAGGATAGCGTTGGTTGAAGTAGTTAGCATGTTGACTACAAAACCGAAGGTCCTGGGTTCGAACCCGGTCTCCGATAGTCATTAAAATAACAACACTATGCATTTTTCTGATGTGCATTGTGGGTCCTTTGTATCAGTTGTTGTGGGAAAAGTTTTAGTGATGCAGGCTTAAGGCACTGGCCACTAAAACTATACCGGCTTCAGCGGATGCTAATCCTAATGTAAGATCAGAGCGAACTCATTTGTCAGTATTGTGTAGCAGAATCATCGGCGAAGTAAAACAACCAATAAAATGGCTACAAAACACAGTTTCAAAATTGAATACGCCTGATTGACGCTGCAAAACTGCATTATTAAAAAAAATAAGTTCAAAAAGCAGAGTTTGTAAAAATAATGAAGCTTTCCTCTATCTCTTCCTTCACCACCTGTATTCTCTATCACTATCCCTTCCCCAGTACCCTCTCTCGCTATATTCACTTCAAATCACAGGTAGCACAAAGCGATCATTGTATTCGACCCAAGTGAGCTGGACTCTAAATTTCACCTTTCCTAACCTAACCTAACCTATTCTATGGGCAGTTTTTGTAAATGCAACGGTACCTGGATATCCCTTCCTGAATTTTCCTCCTATGAAATAGCAAGAAAAGAGAGGAGAGAAAACTTAAGAGAAAGGTTGAGAGACAGACTGGAAACAGAGTAGCGAACAATTAATACTCGTAGTGCTAAAGGAGAAGATGGGTTGTGTACACACGCCTCAAGGAAGTCAGCGACTGAACCAACCGCTACTCCTAATATAAAGACTCAAGTTCAGGGAGGCTGCTGAAGTATATCTTGAGACGGTCCTCGAGACCAGGATAGAGGCAGAAGAGATTTATAATGCTCTCCTCCTGCTCATCATTATTACAACTGAAACAGTATTCATTGCACGGAAGACCTATAAAGTTCTTTTTGTAAAATCATTGAGGTTCTTAGTTTTATTAAGGTTGAGACGAGTCCAGAGGGTTCTTGCTATTACGCAGATGGATTCATTGTGCCAACTGTCCTGAACTATTTCGGGAAGGCCAACGTCAAAGTGACTCCAGCAGGATGAGAGTAGGAGCCCACATATATAGGTCTCACTATGCAGGGTACCCTCTTTGCCACGTCACCCAAAACTTCGTTGCCCAATATATATGACTATGTCCACGCATCCAATTCAATGTGATGCGTAAATGCTCCGCAAGCTTATTAAGGGCTTTGTCACAGAATACACAGAAGTGAAGAAAGTGACAGGTAAAAAAGCTCCAACCAGGTTTTTTAAAGTTCGTGGAAAAAAGAGAAAAGTATAGTGTATTTGATAATGTAGTGTATTACTACTTACCAATTAACACAGCTAATAAAAAGCGTTGTAATTTTATTGAACTAGAAAGAAGAATTGAAACAAAAACGTCAGCAAAATTTGAGGGAACGAGACAAACAGAAAAATACCCTTATCTTCCGTCTCGTGCCACTTCTGTATGTTTTGTGGCTTTGCCACAAAAGACACAGAAGGACAAGAAAATATGTAGTATACAACCACTGGGAATGACCTCAATACAGACTGACTGTAACTTTTTGATATCGGATAAAATCTTATCCAGAGTGTTGCTCCTTTAATGTCAGACATTTCTGCTTGTAAAATGCTACATTCGTCCGGTAGTCTGAAGGATATTTGAATTAAGAATTCCTGCATATAGCCGCCCTCCATAAGTCTCTCTCTCACCACCGTATTGTGCGGTACGTAAACACCTGTACGGCTCCATGCAATAGGGAAAAGTCTTTTTCTATACTTTCAGCCACCAGAACAGTGTGCTGTCATACAGTCAGCCATTTTTTTGTGCTGCGATACAGTCACCCATCATTTTTTGTTGTTACCCATCTTTTTTATACAGGGTATTTGCCATACAATAACTCATCTTTTCTATAAGAACAATAGGCTATTATATAGCTAGCCATTTTTCTTATAAGAACAATATGTTGCTTGCAGTCAGCTATACACACTAAGCATCTTTTCTGTTAGAACAGTGTGCTGCCATATAGTCAGACATCGTTTCTATAAGAGCAGTATATGGTGGTTCAACCAATATTTTGTATAAGAAGCGTATGCTGCCACACAGTCAGGCACCTCTTTTTTTAAAGAAATTTAATGGTATTACAAAAATGTCAGTTATCGTGAACCTGCAGTGGTAACTATAGCGGCAACTGATTTTTTGGGTACGTTGTGCCTGACGTCTTCGAGTAAAAGTGGTTTGAATATGATCCATGGTTGTCAGGGTGACCGATGACATTTTTCAAAAAGTGGCACCAAAAGGAGATTTATCCAAAAAAGGGGCAAAATTAAAAAAAAAACGAGAAAACTACATAAAACTTTTTATTTTTAATGTATTTTTATATAATTCACTCTTAAAAAATGGGGACAAAATGTGGCAAGGCAGTCGAAAAAGTGGCAGTGGCAAATTTGCCACTTTAGTCGGTGAAACGGTCACGTTGATGGTTGTTCGAATTAATTGCTCTGAAGAAAGGTTATGCCTGCCGCAAAATGAATTGCTTAAAATGAACCAGGTTCACAATTTGATGAAATGACAAACCAAAGTAAACACAAGACAACTAACAGATGTCAAAATGACTCACTAATGAAACAGTATTACCGACATCCAGTTCGACTCAACCAAATCTTCTTAGATCGTATATGTACACTTTTGTTTATGAAATTTTAAGCTTTTGGAAAGTACCAATTTATATTAAAAAAAATTGCACGTTAAACCTTCAATTTCTCATCCACTAGACTGATCTTTGATTTTACAATCAGATATATTAAAGTATTATCAAGGGTCTTCCAGTAGGGATTTCGAAAGTATTAAAGTTGATAGCGGCCATATTGTTGAAGCTATGCACATATTTACATCTGCCAGTTTGTTGTGCCGAATCACAATTGACGGAAATAGCGTTCAACAATACGTGCAAATGTTAAAACTGTTTTATCAAAATGGGTGCTCTGTTTGGGCAACGTCCCACGTGCTATTTACGTTTGCGAGAGCTAGACGCCGATTTGGGCAATATTTAATATCTTTGGGTTAGTCTTGGATAATATGGACACCAACGACATATGATTTCAACAGGACGACGCTACGTGCCATACAGTTCATATCATACTGGACATTCTGCACGAGCGATTTGAAGGTCTGATCATCTCAAGTGGAGGTGATGTGAAGTGTACATTTTCGATACGATTTTATATTCCATACAAAATGGCATCGATAGGCCTTTCAAACGAACAAAATATTTTGATGATATCACGCACACATTTTATTTTATTTTAATTTAAAGATAAGAAGCGCTAATGAAAGACTTTGATGAGATCGCATTGTTATCTTCAGTAGAGCAACTTTTTTTTTTGGATTGAACTTCATTAAAGCGGCATTTGGAGTTTTAGTTTCTCGTATTGATATTTATTTTCAATATATTTTAACATAAGGCTAAAGGAATGTTCACACTTGTGCAAACACTAGAACCAAAAAGCATAATCACTAAACACTAATGAAGAAGCTTTTGATTCATATAATTGCTTATTTATTTAGTTAAACAGCTTCCAATAATGTTGCGTTCTATGGCATTGTCTATTAGTTATCTATGAAAATATTTAAATTAATGAACAAATGTTTGAAACAAATCTTTTTTCACTTGTCTTTTTTATTTTTTTTGTTCAAATGCTTGCACAAGTGTAAACGTTTAGACCAAAACAAGGCCAGAAAGAGTTATTAAATTCTTTAACTGAGTTCAATAGGAAATATTGTTGCAAACCAAAATTTTCCTTTCTCATCCCCTGCATTCATAATTATGAGTATTAAACCCGTCTATACTATTGAACATATTTTTCCATTTACTGACCAACTTTTCTTTAACACTGACAATGACAATGAATACATATGCACAAGCAATAAGCAAACATTTGTATTGTTAATTGTATGTGCATGCAAGTATTGTTGCAAAAGCTAACAACCAAAATTGAACATGTGTCTAAAATTTAGACTCTAAATAAAAAAAGGAAAATATCATTAATAAAAAGTAATCATTGCATGTATTACGAGTATACAGAGTAATTTTTACAGTATGAACGTTGGGGCTGAAAGCTGGTTTTTCAGCTTCAAAATTCAAAATGAAACGTATTTTCACAACTTTGTTCTGTTTTTAATCAGGTATGGTATAGGGAATGCTATAGGCAATAATCAGACTAATATAAAACTAATAGGTCTGTTGTGGATAACAACAAAGTTTCAGTTCTTTTAACATTCATCAAACAGATGTGTTCGGTTAGCTGAAGATAAATAAATAAACTTTTATACATTGAAAATGTTCCTTCAAAGTCTACTCGCTAAAAAATAAAATAAAATTTTTACCGACACATACAAGCTTAATAAAATCAAAAAATTCTATAAAGCATCAAAAAATATGCCTTAAAAGCGTAAATTATGCTCTAAAAATTAGAAAATATGCTAAAAATATGCATGTAAGACTAATACATGCAAAAACATGTGTTAAAGGCTAAAATATGCAAATAAAGGGTGTTTTTTTAGAGGTATAGAACTTATAATTGAAATAAAACACAAGAAAATCGTTTTAATGTCCATCAATTTGGCTTTATTGGAAGGATAATTTTATGCCATTAATGTTTAAATATGATTTCTGGCATGTGGCCGCCGCGGCTGGCTCGAATAAAGCCAATTCGGCTTTTTTAAAGCCAATTCGGCTGGCTCGAATAAAGCAAATTTGCACGATTTGCAAGCGTTGTTCTTTTGTCAACCTGTTCATGATGAAATGGCAAACCAAACTAAATATTAATCACTTGACAGCTGACAAAATGGCCGCCAGTTAAAAAAGTGATGCCAACTTAAAGTTCTATACCTCAATAAAAAACACCCTATATATGCACTAACAAATCGATGTCAAAATTCATAAAAAAAGTTCTGAAACGGATAAAAGAAAACAAGAAAAAATTCAGTAAAGTGCGACTTTGATTCGCGCAAGAAGGGTTCCGTACGTTGGGCTTTGAGAATTTTTTTTAATATGGCGTTTTTTGCGTTTTTTCAACTGAAATGATTTTTTTTTTTGTTTTTTTTTTCGCTTTTTTCTCGTTTTGATGATTTTTTTGCAGTATTTGGCATTTTTTTTTTCATTTTAGCGATTTTTTCATTTTGGCTATTTATTTTCGATTTAGAATTTTTTTTAATTTGGCGCTTTTTCTCGTTTTGGCAATTTTTTTCAGTATTTGCCTTTTTTTCCATTTTGACGATTTTTTTCATTTTGGCATTTTTTTTTCATTTTGGCGATTTATTTTCGATTTAGAGTCTTTTTTAATTTGGCGCTTTTTTCGTTTTGGCGATTTTTTTTTTTGTTTTTGGTGATTTTTTTTCGGTTTGGCGATTTTATAGTTTTGGGATTTTTTTGTTTTTTTTTTGAAATTTTCAAGATTTTGTTGGGTTTTCCCTGCTTATTACGTTTGTATATGTGACGCGCAAAATAGAAAGGGACCTAAGGGTAAAAACCGGTTTTGTTCAGGAGAGCCATTTTAAAGATTTAACTACGTGTATCTTTGGTGCACCATCACTGAGCGTGTTGGTATTGGTCTCATTTGAAAGCGACACATCTCATGACGTCAGGAACGTGTTGGTCAACCTTGAAAACGCGCGTAGGTCGTCCCTACCTCTTGTTTTGTGTAATTGGTTTTTACTGTTTTCTACCTAGCGCGCTGTTTCCATGAGTTTGATATAAATTTTGCTCGCGTTTTTTCGAATCCAGGTTTATTTTCTGAAATTATTAATTGTGAATTATAATAAATACTCATTTATAATTCTTTTAAATCGTGAATATCACTCTGTTAGTACGAACATTTTTTCACATAACCTTAGAATCGTCGACTTCAATTTCATAAAACGCGCATATCTCTGGGAGGGAACACTTTTGGGGCATGGGATCGGTCTCATTCGATGCTCAGATGTTGTCCACATCAAAAAAAAAAAAAAAATGAAAATTGATTTTTTACTCTTAGGTCCCTTTCTCTATGCGCTGTCACATATTGTGATTCTCAATAACGTATTAGAAGTCTTATTAAAAAACTTACCAAGTTTGTTAACTAAATTCAAAATCTTTTGGGTTGAAGTCTACTTATGAGTTCCATAAGCGGGAACAAAATGCATATATACAATGATTAACCATAAAAACAAGAGGAAATTTCAAATAAAATAAACCCTTAATGTCAAATAAAATACTACGAATATTTGTTATTCTTGACTATTTAAAATTCTATCGGGCTTAAGAACACTGTTCTTTTATTATATGACATTAGAAAGACATTTTAGATCACCACTGTAAATACAATTAATTTTTGTTTTTTTTTTTTTTAGCAAATAACACAAAATATGGGAAACTATCTCAGTTAAGTAATGGTTAAATGATTAAAACAACACTATATGTGGTATTCAGTGTAAAAAGAAAAAGAAAACGTTTTTAGCAAGAAGAGAAATTATCACTGTTAACACACATTTCAATAATTGAATGCAATTTATGTATTTGAAAGCAACAAACAACTTCAATTGTGGCTCATGATGAAATTGCATGTATGTATGTATTTTTCATTTTTTATTTTTTGCTTTCTTAGCACATCCGTTTGTGTTTGACTGCACAATAACTGCATCACAATTGGTGCAAGTATATATGTACATGTAATGCTGACAGATTGACTTACTGACTGACTAACTCTTTCTCTCACACTCTTTCTTTACCTTTAAAGGTACACACAGAAAAATTTCAACTTAAAATCTACGTAAACAAGGTTAATCTAATCTTTTTCGGCAATGATTTTGCTTCATATGTGTGTTTCATGTTAATCTAACATGATTTATAGTAATTTTCAAAGAAAATTTTTCATTTTGAAATACTCTTAACTTTATATCACGTTGGTTTAACATTTACGTACTGTTAACATCAAAATGAAGAATCATGTTGCATCAAAGTTATTTCAGGTTGAAACAACATGAATTTGATTTAATGTAGTAATTGTAATTTATTAATTATTTAACTTACTAGCGGTGTCCACTAGTCATGAACTTGGTATGGGCATCATGTCGGACATCGCAAATGACTAATGGAGACCGCTCATGTCCAACTTTCGTCCATGCTCTGATGTGGATGCCCGAGCATATGTATGTCTGAGCAACAATGTTTGCCATGAGATTCTAAGTCCAAAAATGCCCTCAAATTTGGTTGTCATCCCCAACAAATCCCCAGATCCCCAATACGAAATTTTCATCTCCAATCGCGAAAAAAAATACCCAATTTGGAAACAACTCCCCTAAACTGGGAACACTGATTGCTGTTATGAACAAGGCAATTAAACACCAACACACCTAAACGACATATTATTTCTTGTACATATATTTAATGTGATTTTAATGAATTTGAATCAAACTTTTTCCATGGTGATTTTACATTGGAGTTTTTTTCTGTGTGTACGGACGGATCAGCCTGGTTGTTAATATCATATACATACATACATATATACTTACATACATATGTATATTTTTTATGTCTGTCTGACTTCATTTCCATTTATTACACTGCAGACTTTTTAAACGTGTTTGTATATACATACATATTTGTGTAAAAAATTAAGCTCCAATCTTATTTTCATTGCTAATGCAACACAATCTTCTACGGATATTAGATATTATGGCTTAAAATTATACCACAACAACGATTTGCTTTCTATTGCATCTAATGCCAGTTAAAGAAGAAGAAAAAAGAAGAAAATACCTATAAGCAGTTGCGATCAGTTATGTGAGGGGACAAGGCAACTTTATGTGTATCCATTGTATTGTATGATTTTTTTATATATGTATGTGTGTGTGTATGCATATATATATATATATATATATATATATATAATATATTTTTTTTTGCAGAATTAGCATTAGAAAGTGTATGAAATTCCTGCATGAGTGACTCTTGCCTGCTGTGCCGCATTTTCCATTATATTGTGTTGCACTTTTTTTTTTAAATCATTATCATTTGCAGCAGCATACTTAGTGTCTTGTAATGCAATCGACTTTTTTCAAATAGACACACACACACACAGAGAAACAACAACTAGATACAAGCAGAATTTCTCTTTGGCCTAAATATCTATGTATGTTGTCATTATGATATTAACAAAATGAAAATTTACTCAATAAGGTTACTTACATACTTTCTGCTTTATTTTTTCTATATCTTTATAATTGTAATTATGATTTATGTTTACTGATTTCATATTTTTGTAAAGTTTATATGGGACCGGGACTATTTAATAAAATCTACTTTACACTGCACACAATTTGCATTTGAAAGGCAAACATACATACATACATACATACGTATATGTATGTATGAATAGTTATGTGCCAAAAGACGCAAATTTCATTTGAAAATTTGATTTCCAAGGCCATCTAGCAGAGTGATAATGTTTACGATTTCTGATACCAAGCCCCGCTCAACTAGGTAGCACATATGCGCAGGGCCCTTTAGTCCTACTTGTGTATACTCGTATCATTTTGTCATTCGATTACATCCTCAAAATCGAAAGTTCTCAATAAAATACGATTTTTTGGAACTTGGTGGGCTTATGCACAAAAAATACCAAATTATTTCCTAATCTTTCCTTTAATGCATCTCACGCGAATGTTTTTCTAAAATACATCATTTCATATGAATCACATCCAAGAATATATTCATTTATTTTACCATAGTGAGTGAGAACAGTTTATGATATATGATATTCATTAGATGTATGATATTCAATAGATGATTTGTATGATTTTTTTACGAGTTAGCGATTTATTGGTTCAAAGGTTTTTTTTCATATAAAAATATCGATCGGCTGTTTCCTATGTTGGAGTAACATAACATTACAGTCGGGTAACTGAACCTTAAGGTAACTGAACCTTACGGTTCAGTCAATGCAACGTAGGAAACAGCTGATCGATACTTTTATATATAAAGTGCAACACAATAGTGACAAACCCAAAAAGTTTGTCTTAAGTAGAACAAAAATAAGCAAATTAACTAACATCTGCATAATTAGTAAAGAACAAATGACAATGGCAAGACTGTTGTAAATTTAGAGATTGTAAAATTGAGCTTTCATTACAAAAAAGCTTTCATCAAAATTGAATACGATGAATCAAAACAATTCACATATTCCATTTGCAACAATGGCTTAGTATATAAAGCAGAAATCTACGAGTACATCAACTGACACAACACACAGTGGACCAAACACAAAAGAACGCTGATGATGAAGGTGTAGTGGACTTCGAAAACAGCTAATTGTTCCGCTCTACTAAGTGTTTGTCAAAATATTTACAATTTAACTTTGGTGTTATATGTTCACTAATAATTATCACATGTAATTTGGCTTACAAAGTAATACGAACTTTAGCGAACTTTAGAAAGAAATGAAGTTCGAACAATAATAACTCAAATTAACTAAAAATGATATTTTTTGAAATTAGAATTTTTGTATGCATTCATTTATACTAAAATATGAGACAAAAATATGCATTTATGACCAAATTGTGCAAAAGTATGCATTGTTAGCAAAATATGCAATAATATGCACTAACAAATCGATGCCATTTTCACGTAAATCCAATGTTTCGTAAAGATATTTCGTTCTTGCCATTATCAGGGTTAAGGGAAAACATGCATTTGCATGAAAACCTGCTTATGACTTATTAATAATACCGTGCATTGTTGACAAAATTTGTTCACTAGCCAAGTTCCAAGTTCACAGTTCAAGTTTTTGTGACTCACAATGAAGAAATTCGTTTATTTTTCTAAGCAAATCGTAGATACGTACATACATATGTTCATAATATTGTCCATACATATACATATGTATGTATGCGAGTACATATAGTCGGTTGATAATTTAAATGTCGTAGGTAGTTGGTTTTTTTGTGGTTTTGAGTTAAGATCGATTCCTTAAGTTTTCCGACCTGATCTTTCATTTGGCGTAATCAGTTTTTCGATACCTCATACGGTTTTCGAGATATGGAGTGTTTAGTTTGTCGTATGTGGCATTTGCTGATGCAATTTTCAAACTCAATTTACTCGAAACTATCGGAATCCACATTCGACAATTAAATTATCAGCCGACGATATGTATGTGGGTATGTACTACGCAGTGTTTGTGTGTAAATTGCAGCAAACGTGCTAATAATAATAAAAATATTAAGAAGAAGAAGGTGGATTTTTCCTAATAGCCATTTAATGATCCCTTTTATTTTTACTACGAATTAAGACATAAACATATACTACGTTTATACGCGCACTATTTGCAAATAAAATTATTTGCAAAAAAAATAAATTAACTCACTGTTTATACGGCATAGCAAAAGTACACAAACTTGGTAGCACTTCTATAGAAAACTTACTTATGTTGACGAAAAAAATAGTGTAAATGTACAAAATATCAAATGATTGTTTGTTTTAATCGTCATTATTTGCTTCTATCAATGTTTTTGTTGCAATACTTATCCATTTATTGTTTTTTGCTATCAAAGATTTCTAAGCGTGGCAACCTCAAGCATTTTATTTGCAAATAGTGCGTTAATCGTGAATAGTTTTCTGAATTAGTAAGTCGCAATAAAAACAATAATATGGCAACAATTTACTGTTTTATTTGCAAATAAGCCCTGCGTATAAACGTAGTAATACATACTTACATACATATATACATACGATGTACATATAAATTTATATGAACGCATAAAATAAGATAGAATAAGGGAAAAATACACACCACGCAAAGTAGTGTTGCCAGTTTCTTTCTAGAGCTTATCCCCAGTTTTTGATTAATTGAGTTTTTTTATTAATTTTTTTAATTTTATTTGAAAAATAATGACAACAATAATATATTTACTCAATAAAATGCTACGATTATATTTACATTCATATAAATTTAATTTGTACTTATAAAACTTGTAAAGAAAAAATTACACATAGTTTAGTATACACAAGTATAAAAAAATTTTTTAACCAAAGTTTATTTACCATTTCAAAAACTTCAGAATCGAAATCTTCTGATTCATCAGCCTCAGAAACTTTGTTGTACATAGAACTTGTATTAAAAAGCTTTAAATTTGTCACAACAAATTGAATTATTTTTAAAGTGTGTGTTTGTTTATTCTAAGTGCTTCCAAAAAGTCGTATTGCATTTTGTTGCGTATTTTTGTTTTGCTAGTGTTCATTATTGGTTAATCTGCCTTGATACTTCTTCTTTATTAGAAACCATACACTATGAATAGTAACACACATTTTTAGACTTGCCAGACGCATATTTCTTAGTTCAAAAATCATTCTTGTTTGACCATCAGTTGTAAAAAAATCCCCCAAAAATCCCCTCAAATTTGGTTACATCCCCAACAAATCCTCAGATCCTCAATACGAAATTTTCATCCCACATCGTGAAAAAAATCCCTATTTGGGGACAAATCTCCTAAACTGGGAGCACTGATGCAAAGGTACATTACTCGTACCTACAAGCTACAAATTCAGCAAGTCCCGAAGATATTCGCTGAGAATATAAAACAACTATTTGCACTCATACAGATAACACACACATACATACATCCAGTTGTCGGTTGGCGTCCTTTATGTATAAACACTTTGCCACCAGCTTTTTCAAGGCTAAATCTCAGTAAATCAACATATAGTCCAATGACATTAAACACACACAGATACACATGTACGCACACAAAAACAAAAACGAATTTACCACACCATCGCATTGTAATAGCTGACATAAGTTCATTTGCTTCTTAGTTCATTGTTTGTTTACACTCAGTGGCCATAATAGACGTCATACATACATACAAACATACATCGATAAAAATTTTTGGGCCAAAACACAGTCATACATTCAAACGCACATAACACATGTTCGTTTGTACGTAATAACTAAACTTGTGTTCACTTTTTAATAAGAAGGGGTGGGGTGGTCGCACTGCCGTTGACATTTGAAACAACGCAGTCTGGTCGCTTCAGTCCGTTACCTTTAAAAAGTCGGCTTGTGCGCGTCGTAAAATTTTTACTTTGTTGTATTTGTACATACTACATACTATATTCTTCTGCGATTTCGCCACATTTTCTTTTTTAAATATAGAAATAAAATTACCATACAGGTGAACGTGCTTAAAACGAATGGAAAGAAAAGAATTTTTCAATTTATGAATATCTCGCCCACTAAAATGTAAACAGTCACAATTCATAATTAACATTAACTCGCTAAAGCTAAATGCTGAGCAAATACAAAATGGAACACCCTTGACGATGACATAAATCACTAAAATTTTTGGGGGGACTACATTTTCAACCCATTGCCTGATTAAGCAATACATGCACGTTTTAAAATTGCATTCGTACACAGAAAAAAATATTCCTGCAATAAACAACTTTAATTGAAAATAAAGCCAAAAATCAATTAATTGGTAGTTGCCTTTCGTTTAGTTTGCTTTGAAATTTCATTATGAATCGACTTTCACCAGAGCAACGCATGCAAATTGTTGAAATTTTTAATCAAAATGATATGTTCTATTCGTCAAACTCATCCTGCACTTCTTCCATTTTCCGACTAAGTCCATTTCTGGTTGATTGGGTACGTAAATAAGCAGAATTGTCGCATTTGGAAAGAGAAGAATCCACAAGCTTTTGTCGAAACACCATTACATCCACAGAAAATTGCTGTTTGGTGCGCTTTATGAGCTGGAGGAGTCATTGGCCCATATGTCTTCAAAAACGATGATGGTGAGCGGAATAGAAACATGATTAGAAATTTTTTCATACCTCAATTATGTGGCATTAGTCTTGCTGATGTGTGGTTCCAACAGGATGGAGCCACATGGCACACAGCGGGCACTACAATTGATTTACTCAAAGAAAATTTTGATGAAAAAATAATTTCACGTAATTTGTTGGCCACCCAGATCGTGTGATTAAACCCCATTGGATTATTTTCTTTGGGGTTATGTTAAGTCACTTGTCTACGTCGATAAACCACAAACAATTGAACATCTGGAAATCAACATTCGAAAAGTTATCGGCGAAATACGTCCGCAAATGCTGCTAAAAGTTGTCGAAAATTGATGTTCCAGATTTTACCTTCTACGCTCCAGCCGCCACGGCCACATGGCAGAAATCATATTTAAACATTAATTTCATAAAATTTTCTTTTCAAGAAAGCCCGTTTCATTGATATTAAAAATATATTTCCTTGTTTTATTATGATTTAAACTTGTGTCACTCTATAAAAACACCCTGTATTTAAGTCAATTAAAGTTTTGTATAAAAATTTAATTAATTACAAAATTTAATTGACCCAAATACATTTTTAACTAATTTTTGGTTTTATTTTAAATTAAAGTTGTTTATCGAAGGAATATTTTTGTTCGTAAATCGAGAATTAGACTTTACAGATTTTTGGTGATAGAGACTTAGCTCAAGCGAGTCCTGTTCACTAAATAAAAATATTGTTACGGAAATGGCCGTCGGGTTAATATAAGTGTTACGCAAGAGTATTCGAACAGGGCCAATATAAAGAAACATCCAGAAGTATTTAAATAGATAACTAAACGTACACTCGTATTAACATACAAGCACTATAGCAAACAACTATATACACATGCGTAGCACATACATACGTGATTAAACGTAAACAACCAACAACAACTACAAAGGTCTGCTTATTAAGAAGGTATACATACCCTCTAGTCAACCTAGAACCATATGTCCCTATGTCAACACTCTTTTCTCTAGCGACAATTGCACTAGTTGAAATGTGGACAACTTTCCTTTTATGCGCGAGTAGAGATACGTTAGAGACAACAGTTCTAGTATAATTCTGGTGACATTGTCAATGAACGCGTCAATAGTTTGTTTTTCTTTTTTTATTATGCTATGGAATAATGTTAAAAACTTACGTACATATGTATGTATGTATGTATTTAAGTTTGTTGCCCAACCCTTATAAAATTCTAGACGAGGGTCACTAAAATGTACTAGTGAGTCCTTAGTTCAAATGTCTCCATATGGTCGATTACATTGGCTGCGGTACACCTATTCAGTTGTACTATTGACAATGTCACTAGTAAATCACTACTATTTTACTATTGACATCGAGCGAGGAAATATCGATATTGTAGACTAGAGCCCCTAAAATTTACTAGTGAATCTTTGGTGCCAATGTCTCCATGTGGTCCCAAAAGAACTACTTTGTCAGTATTGGTACAGTCTAGTGGTGGATTTTCAATGACAAGCTAATGTTAAATGTCAATAGATAATTACATTGGCTGGGGTACACTTGGTCAGTAGTACTACTGAAAATGTCACTAGTAAATCACTACAATTTCACTATTCGCATTTTCTGCAGGGTAGCTACATGCATACATACATACATGCCTGGCAATTCCAACTAAAGGCAGAAATAAAAGTAAACAACCACTTAATGATGTATGCATATACACACGCATGTACATAGTTACCACATGAACTTAATTACGCGCTTTGCAAACAACATTGAAGATAATGATGATTCGGTCTAGACTTTGCATGAAAATTCTAGTGGTTGTTGTGCGAAGTATAAAAAGGGGTTGACGCATCCAACAGCAGTTCAGTCGCGATCAAAAGTTAGTTACGAACAAGTCAGTTGCGAAGAAGCTCAGTTGCGAAGGAGCTCAGTTGTGAATAAGTGCAGTTGCTAATAAGAAGTCTGTTGTTAATCAAGTGAGTTGACAATTAAGTAGTGCGCAGTCCGTGATTTGTGATACAACAGTGAGTTGATATTTGAGTCTGTGCTTTACAATACGTGAGTTGGAAATTGAAGAGACTATAGTACAGTCTATAGTGACAGTTAGAGTCTGTCGTGATTTGAGTTTATTGTGGAGTCCCTTGAGTGAAGAGTAAGGGAGCAGCGAAGCTGATAGACGTGTAAGTGAAGCCAGCGAGTCTTGGTTAGTGTATCAACTGTGAGAGTCTGCCATAGAGTTGTTATTGATGTATCAACTGGAAGTGTCGGCAGAGTGAGTCTTGTGTGTGACGAGCAACAGAGAAAGCAGAATTGTGTCATCACTAGCGCAGCCAGTGGTCTAAGACGTGCGTATACAACAGCGAGGAAGGAGTAGTGGTAACCAGTTGAGAATATTTGAATAATCTTTGTGTTTGTATTTAAGCTCTTAGATTAGATTTGGATTAGTGTTATTTATTAATTAATAAAGATTGTATCATTCTTAACCCTAATTAGTACACTGGGGTCTTTTATTTATTGCAAATCTACGAATCTACGGAAAAGCGTTTTAACAGAGAATAAAAACGTAACAATATCAAACGACGGCAAAAACTTGTTTTGAAACAAAAACTACTTGAAGAACCATCCTTGTTTCAGTTGACGATATCGATGTCACTTTAACACAATACCAAAAAATTGGGGATTATTTACTCGGTCTCGAGAAAACTTTTTTGCTACAGACAATCTATTTTC
This sequence comes from Tachina lurida, assembly GCA_944452675.1. Lineage (NCBI taxonomy): Eukaryota > Metazoa > Arthropoda > Insecta > Diptera > Tachinidae > Tachina > Tachina lurida. The sequence continues at coordinate 166,209,861 of OX101753.1, read as the reverse complement.
GTTCCCTAAAGTCTAGAAAATAGAATAAACCTGCCAACAGGAGTCAGTTGTTTTCGACAACGGGTGCACAAGCCCCAATTTTTTGAAATTCTGTTTAAGTGACGTCGATGTCGACAACTGGAATAAGGGTAAATATAAAATACCGTTACGCTTGTTTTTATGTTGCATACTTAGGTGATTTGTACACTATCAGCCAACAGTTTGTTGCCACTCCTTGAACATCTGGGACTTTTAAGTTGTGAGTTTATGTTTTTCTACGCCCATTAGTTCATTCTAATTGAACTTGACTGTAAACGTACGCATGTAGGAATGTATGTATGTATATATGTAACTACAAATACAATCTCATAACAAACCAGCTCGTGAAAACGATTAGTTTTTTTTTATAAATATGTACGTGTGTATATGTACATGCATATGTAAATACATACATACTTATTATAACAAGAGGTTCTTCACATTTAATTCGAAACGGTCCTTCTTATCCTTTTGCTCAATATCGCTGAGAAATTGTGGCCAACAGAATAAAATTGCTTTGTTATTCTGTCTTCGTCTGTGTGTTATGTCATTGCCCCTTATTGCATGGCACGGTGGAGTTGAGAGAGAGCAAAGTGAGAAGTTGTTAAATATACAATTTTATAAGAACTTGTCTGATCGAATTAGTTATACAAAGTAGAAACTAGTTTACGATTAGTTTGGTTTTTGCTGAAGATATACTACGTAGCTGAGGGCAAACACTTCTATAAATAAAACCTTTTTTCTCCAGCTACAAGTAAATCAATTTAACGCACAAATTACATGTCCTGGAATACATCAAACCTCGAAATTAATTTTAAACATCAGATAGTGTCCGGCGGATTAATTGTCTTCGGTGTTGGCAAAAAATTTTTAATCGGGGTCCAGCATTAATTTGGCCGAAAGGAGAATTTTGATACAATAGTGTCCCAATCTGGATTTTTTTTTGTTGAAATGGAACTACCCAAACTTCACGATCTATTAGATTAGTTTTAAAAGAGGGGCAACTATGTACGTTCACGCAATCCCATACGGAATTACACTTATGCCCAATCTGGCATTTTGTGCACTCTAATCGATCGATGATGAGGGGTACCCCTAATCATATCTACCAAGAAATACCTATTCGATAAACCAGCCACGCCAAGAAACCAATCTGCCTATGTATTCGCTTAGGTATCTTCGTAGGTTGTCTCTATGGAACCTTTTTCTTCTAAACTGACTAAACAAACACTGGACAATGTCACAGGTAGTGTTCTAATCTTTTGTCCTCTCCTCTACATGTAATATCCTCCTCCATCAGTGTCATGCAAGCTAGATGAGACCTCATCTCCGTGTGCACGGTTACTATGGCCAAATGTTGCCAAAGTCTGTCATGTTCTCTAATCGCCCACTGTTCAAGTTCAGTTTTGACTTTTTTAAGAGGTCTGACATACTGCAGAGCTGTCAATACTGAAACTTAATAGTTTCATATTAAGTACTTAATAGTGTTTTCACACTGAAAGTTAAAAGCTGGTTTTAACGTTAAAACCATAAACAGCTGATTTTGCATTCACACTGAAATTAGTTAAATTCAGGTTTTAACTCACAGGCTGTCTAATAACTTTGCTCAAAATTAAATAAATCTCCTGCAGATATGCGTGTAGTTGTTGTTGTATTTTTTCTGCTTTTTAATAACACTTATTTGACAAACTGTACAACAACTGTTTTTGTTTGTATGAAAAACTCAAATATTTCACAATGCGATATTAAATGGAAATTATTTTATATTTTGTAAATAAAAATTTTTTAAACTATGGAACTTCTTATAGAAAAAGAAGAAGTGTTTGGAAATCAAGTTATTATACATATATCAAAATGCACAAATACATTATAAGATAAACCTTTTCTATAGGCAGATGAATGTCAGTTATATACTCAATTTTCACTTTCCAGAGGTCAATGAAAATATTTTCGTTGTTTTCCTTCCAAAAACTCTTTTTTTATCCCATAATTTTTTGATTATTGTTACTGCTGCATACATTTTTAAGCGCCATCTATTCTTATTCACTGGCATAAACATTATCAGCTGCTTCCGTACATTTTAACTTGGCAGCACTGAATTTAGCACAGCGAAAACAAGGTTGCATTTCATAAAACCAGCTTAAAATCAATTAAAAAATTTGTTTAAGTTGGTTTTAACAAAAACAATTTGTATGGTAAAAGCAGGTTTTACGTTAAAACCAACTTTTATTAAAACGATGTCAGTGGGAAAACACTATTAGTTAAACAATACATTGTGAATATGAAGTATTAGTTAAACAATAGTTATCATTTTAGTTTACTAATAATTAACTAAAGGCGGTAAATTTGGCCCTAAATGTTTCTTGTTTATTTAAATTTAGTTTTTTTATAATAAATTTTATATTTAATTTTTTCAAAGCTACACAACCCCACTGTGCTACTTCGCATATCCTTTTTCATTTAATCGGAGGTTTTAAGAATTTGTGTTTTTTAACTTTTTCTTTTTCTGTTTTCGTTCTCGGTTGTTGTCTGGATTTTTTTAAACTTCCGTCGAAAGGGAAAGGTTATTAGACCGTGCTCAGACATAAATATTATATAGTCTACAAAAACAAAGAGACTGACTATAGAAAAAAATTGTATATGAGCGTATATACTACGTATATATGTATATATGTATGTATGTATGTATGTATGTGCATAACTATTATGTATGAGTTAGCATTAGAGAGGTTCAAATGCAAGGCATCTATTATTTTTAACAAATTCTTATTAACTGCTTTCGTGGAGTGTGCGGTTTTCTGTTTGTAAAATCGACATAGGTACATAAGTCAAAAGAATATAAAGGGTGTTTTTTTACAGAGTGACACAAGTTTAAATCATAATAAAACAAGGAAATATATTTTTAATATCAATGAAACGGGCTTTACTGGAAATAAAATTTTATGAAATTGATGTTTAAATATGATTTCTGCCATGCGGCCGCCACGGCTGGCGCATAGAAGGCGCAATCTGGAACACCAATTTTCAACAACTTTTCGCAGCATTTGCGGCGGTATTTCGCCGATAAGTCTTCCAATGTTGATTTCCAGGTGTTAAATGGTTTGTGGTTTATCAACGCAGACAAGTGACTTAACATAACTCTAACAAAAATAATTCAATGGGGTTAAATCACACGATGGCGATCTATTGTTCTTCGAATTAGCCGCTCTGAAGGACGATTATGTACGCCATAAAATGGAACAATTATTTTGATTAAAAATTTCAAAAATTTGCACGCGTTGCTCTGGTGTAGGTAGATTCATAATGAAACCTCAAAGCAAACTAAACAAAAAGCAACTATCAGCTGTTAAATGGGGCCTCATATAAAGCAGTGATGCCTTTAAGTGATAGGGACCAGTCCGAGTTCTAACACTTCCTATGAAGTGGACCAGTCACTTTTACATGGGGATGGCCTAGGATGGGGTTAATTGATAATTTGTATACGCCTTTTGACTTGTCACTGAACTATCCCACAGGAACCTATTTGGTGTAGAATAATATAAATTATTTAATAATGTCATTCCGACACTTAACTGTAACAATGAAAACTTATAATTTTTGTTTTTATTGTTACAAATTCAATTATAATTTACTTTTGAGCAGATATTTTTTGGCATTCGAACTGTCAACCTCGTGCATGATAGGCTTGCAGACTACCCACTCGACCACAGAGCCAACCATATTTCAAAATAATAGACCAAGTGCCAATTAAATTGACAAGGGATCAAGACGATAATTCACGATGATGGTGAATATGTAACCATTTACAGGATATGTCCTTTTTTTCACTATACACAACTCCCTACTTTTCGTAACACTATCATTTTCTCAAGTCATTGTTACCAAATGTCATTTCGACATTTATGTACATATGTGACAGCGCATAGAGCAAGGTACCTAAGAGTAAAAAATCAATTTTCACTTTTTTTGATGTGGACAACATCTGAGCATCGAATGAGACCGATCCCATGCCCCAAAAGTGTTTCCTCCCAGAGATATGCGCGTTTTATGAAATTGAAGTCGACGATTCTAAGGTTATGTGAAAAAATTTTCGTACTAACAGACTGATATTCACGATTTAAAAGAATTATAAATGAGTATTTATTATAATTCACAATTAATAATTTCAGAAAATAAACCTGGATTCGAAAAAACGCGAGCAAAATTGATATCAAACTCATGGAAACAGCGCGCTAGGTAGAAAACAGTAAAAACCAATTACACAAAACAAGAGGTAGGGACGACCTACGCGCGTTTTCAAGGTTGACCAACACGTTCCTGACGTCATGAGATACGTCGCTTTCAAATGAGACCAATACCAACACGCTCAGTGATTTTACACCAAAGATACACGTATTAAATCTTTAAAATGGCTCTCCTGAACAAAACCGGGTTTTACCCTTAGGTCCCTTTCTATTTTGCGCGTCACATATGTACTCGTAACTGTACGAAATAAAAATTATAGAAGACACAGGGCTAGAGGTTAGAATTCGGAATTATCTTCCGTCTCATGACATCTCTGTGTGTTTTGTGTTCCACATTACCCACTCGACCATAGGGGCACTCAAATTTCAAAAGTATAAATATGTACAAGTTAAGCTTAGGTTAATATCTAAGTATAGTTATGAGTGACTTGACGGTCCACTTATATCGATTCATTGCCTAGCCAAGTCTTTCTTGCATATATATTAAACAAAAAAAAAAAAATAATAAAAAATATTCGTAGTACATAATACATGCCCCAGCGGAGTCTTTCTTATATAGACAAACTAAACAAAAAAAATATTCGTAATACATACAGTATATAATATTCGTAATAGTGCCCTATTGAACTATGGATGAACTAATGGAAAATAAAAGTAAACGAACAAAAATGTGTTGAGGTAAAATTTACCCTATGTAGAAAGAGATACTTGTTCAACTAACAAAAATTCAGTCCTCAGTCTAGATTGTAAACTTCTAATATACTTTTGAAACCTTTATGGTGCTACGAAATTCAGCTACGGGTAACCTGACCACACATCCCGCTATTGAAATTTTCAATCTTTTATTCGATTTTTATTAAAATGTAACTGATACAAATTCATGAAGAATTTTAAAATGAGAAAATAATGCAGTCATTATTTTCTGTCGCAGTCGGCGTAATTTGAAGTTTATGCTTGTATAGATTTATAAGCCTTGTCACGAACCTTGTGGTTTAACAGAGCTCTGTTAAGCTATAATGCATTTCTGAAGAACTTTTCCAGTAAATGAGGCAACCCAGACGAAGCATGATGTGATGTCTGTTGAAGCTTCTTAGCTTTTAATATGTTCAGTAATTCTCAATTACTTTATGGTAGATTTTATATAATTCCAATTTTTTTTCAAGAATTTGGTTGGACATTAGCATTAAAATAATGCAGCGTATAAAAAATATTAAACAACATAGTTACCTTAATATAGAAACCGCTTAACTAATTTTTTTTTATTTTTTTATTTTTTTATTTTTTTTTTTTGAAATCGAGATTTTTTTAAAACTCCCATTTTTTCAAATCCTACGACAAGTACGCTTGGTTCAATTGTCACCAAATTTTCTGCAGGGTAGATACTCAAAAACCGTCTTGCGGTTGTGATGCTTTTAATTTTAACAAAAACTATTTTAACGTCTTCAGCAGAGCTGAAACAAATTTCCTACTTTCAGATGATGAGCCACCCTAATAGCGACTCACGAGACATGAGTATGTAAGCGTAGATGTTAGAAAACAAAGAAAGTGTGTACTCGTAGTATATTAGAAATATGTATAAAGTTTCTTGCACAGCTGTTCTTTACTTTCAGTTTTGGATTTCGGCAACAATTTCGTCCTTTTTGTGATTGTGAAGTGTTTTAAGGGAATTCGTTTTTTTTCCTTCTAATATTTTTGATGCACTAGAGTTTGGGAAAGTTCAATAGAATGTTGTATCAAGGTGCATTGACTTTCAGTTCTTTGACTTGATTCAATTTGTATTCTAGTGCATATTTAATGTCTCCAAAATTAAAACAGAATTCAATGACTTTTGCTTTCTTATTGAACATGTTTATTAGTTTTTGTAAACATATTTTCCTATTCAAATAAGATTATATCAAAATAATAGTAGGCGTTGTGCTGAGTTATAAATATGCCTTGAGCATTGGACAAAATACTGTTAACTATTCGGGTATAATTCTAAGATTAATGACCTGGTCAACAACGTACGCTCGTTCGATAGTTTACATTGAAAACCAAAACTAAATTTCTTATTTTATTATTGTTTTCAATATATGAATCTTAAGACGAGCATAGCCTTTCAATATTTTTAAAAAGGCCTTACGTTTCTAAAATATGTAACAAAAAGATTTAAGCTTCATCGAAATTTTTATTCCATTCGGAATTACCTAATTTATTTTACTCAATTTTGGCAATGCAAGAAAATGATATCGAAATGAAATTTTGGGAATTCCAAAAAAATTAAAACATCTTCTTTGTCTTAATTTAAAATTTTCAAAACATATACGAGTACATATGTACATACATCAAAACCTCCAACAACAGCAATGATTTACAAACCAACTCACCTCAAATCGTTTTAGCTTATTAGAGATGATGTAGTCAAGCTTAAGCAAGGAATTTTTAGACTCAATAATTGAATTCTCAATTATATATCATTTAGCCAATTTGCCACTTAAATTTAAGTTGTACTTAAATGTAGTTTAATTTTTTGAGTGATTAATTAAAGTTTTTATTAAATTACATTGAAAGTACGGCAGCACTACAAAATTATGGAATGCTTTTCAAACAACAGCTGTTTATCATAAATAAGAAAGTTAAGTTATCAAAATGCAAACTAAAATTGCATAAAATCAAATTTTATGAAACAAAAAGAGCATCAGAACGTATTTTTCTATTTATTTTTCCATGATATGAAACAATATATTTTATATCATAGTATGTATGTATGTATGTCTTAAAAACTTTGAAATTTACCAAACATAAATAATAAAATACTCTTTCAATGTTTCGAAATTGTATATTCGTTTCAAAGGCCTATCGATGCCATTATGTATGGAATATAACATCATATGTCCAAAATCTATACCGAACAGTAACATTCTTGGAATGCATCGGACGCTTTTGGATCTCATGTGGATCTCAAATTTGACAATTTTATTTGTTGACATACCCGTTAACCCTAGAGTACTACGATCGTCGATTCGACGAGCACAGCTCTTTTATTTTTTATTATCATTGTTAAGCAGTTTTTGCTTTGATCAGCAGGGTTGTCACATTTTTTCCGACCTATTTCGCTCAATTGATTTTAAAAATCGTCAAAAGTCTCCAAAATCAATTTTATGTCGTCTGTCTTGATAACAAATTTATTTTTATACCTATAATACTCTTTTTAATGTGAATTTCTTATAAAATAATTGCATAGAAATTTTAGCAGAAAATCGTCAAAATTAGAAATAAGATCGCCAAAAATTATTTGTTGTAAATTTTTCTCATCCAAATTACTATAATTAATATGAGAAATATCATCATCATTTATTTTTGAAACTACTCCTTCAACAAATTAATTTTCCTGAATTACAAAATTTTTGAAGTTAAATTTTGTTTAAAAAAAAATAGCCTTAAAAATTGCCAACAAATTTATTTAATGCCAGAAAAATAACCATATCGCCAAATCAAAAATTCAGACGCCAAACAAGTTAAAAAATCGCCACGTTTGGCGAGAAATCGCCATATCTGACAACCCTGATGATCAGTCGTCTTTTTTAATCAGGGTTGCAGGAAATGTGTGTATTTTTGTCTTTAGTACTCGTCGAATCGTCGATGTTGATGATGAGCGAAACCGAATAGGATAGTATTCCCTTAAAAGTGTTGCCAACAGCTCAAAAGTCGAACATTATTATATTAAAAAAAAAGTTTCTTTTTGGCAAAGACCGCCATATATGGTCAAATTTGAGATTGTGCCTCTTGTTCAAACTGATTTTTTAGATGCTTTTTGTTGTTTTTTGTTTCATTTTATCCCCTTATTTAGCAATAATAATTGCTAGTTCCTTTTTTGTCATTTCAGAAAAATTAATATGTAACACGAATTGAGAAATATATATACATAAATATAAGAGGTGTTATTTTTTGGAATGTCACAACTTTGAGTTGGCATCACTGCACAGTGGGGACTTTTGCAAAATAAATGGTAATAAATCTGGAACTTCTAAGCTACTGATTGGATTTATATGAAACTACGAACATCCGCAGAGGAGGACTTAGGCTTTATAACAAATGTCTTGGCAGCCGTCTGGCTTAAGCTGGGCAGGAGCTACAGTGGACCTAAATTGACAACATGGGACTCAAAAAAAATTCTGAGGCTTGTAACTTTTAGAAAAATTATCCGATTTTTATGAGATAAAGCGTTTTGATCTAATCTCAAAATTTTTAAGAAATAATGTTAATTTAAGATAGTTGCTTCTTGTTTAGTTTGCTTTGAAATTTCATTATGAATCGTCTTACACCAGAGCAAGGCGTGCAAATTGTTGAAATTTTTAATCAAAATAATTGTTCTATTCGTCGAACTCATCGTGCACTTTTCAGATTTTCCGATTAAGGTACGTAAATAAGCAGAGTTGTGGCATTTGGAGTGAGGAGAATCCACAAACTTTTGTCGAAACACCATTACATCTACAGAAATTTACTGTTTGGTGCGCTTTATGGGCTGGCGGAGTAATTGGCCTAAATGTCTTCAAAAACGATGATGATTAGAATGTTACTGTCCATGGAACATGATTCGAAATATTTTCGCACCTCAATTACGTGACATTAATCTTGCTGATATGTGGTTCCAACAGGACGGAGCCATATGCCACACAGCAGTCGCCACAATTGATTTACTCAAAGAAACTTTTGATGAAAAAATAATTTCACGTATTGGCCCAATTAGTTGGCCACCAAGATCGTGTGATTTAACCCCATTGGATTATTTTCTTTGGGGTTATGTTAAGTCACTTGTCTACGTCGATAAACCACAAACAATTGAACACCTGGAAATCAACATTCGATGAGTTATCGGCTAAATATGGCCGCAAATGCTGCGAAAAGTTGTTGAAAATTGGTGTTCCAGATTGCGCCTTCTACGCTCCAGCCGTGGCGGCCACATGGCAGAATTCATATTTAAACATAAATTTCATAAAATTTTCTTTCCAATAAAGCCCTTTTCATTGATATTAAAAATATATTTCCTGGTTTTATTATGATTTAAACGTGAGTCACTCTATTAAAAACACCCTTTATATGAATTGATAGATATATGTATAATACATATTTTTTTTAATGCGCAGCTTGATCTTATCTTTTTTTTTTAATTAATCCAATAATATTAATTTTTTTTTATTATATCCTATAAAAAAATCTTGTTAAAACAAGACATCGAGGAATCGGTTACAACATATCGCGCCATAACCGTTAAAAAAAAGCTTAACTGGAACATTTTTAGATCTCGTTTTTTTTTTAACGAAAATCGATTATTTACGATAGCAAATAATTGATTTTGGTAAAAAAAATTAAGTTCTAAAATTATGTCGGTTAAGCATTTTTTGCAGTTATGACGCGATATAAAACCATTTTTGGTATAATCAGATTTATTTTCTTTGAAAAAAAAAAACATAGAGATCGGTCCATGTTATTGCTTTAGGCTTTAAGCTGAACGTGAAAACCGAATATAATAGCTTGCCATCAATTTCTCTATGTATGATATTTAATCGTAAAACATGATGACTATTTCAATTAACTAAGCTTTGCAAAATCCATAAATGCATTTAATTGTTTCTTTTAGCCATTGATATGGCTTTTGTCGGTCAACGTTGTTGACTTTTAGTGTAGATCAATCATTGAGTACATTTGTTGTTTATGTATTCAAAACCAGAACTTGGCCAAATCAGATTGTAATATTAAAAAGAGAAAGCGACTTTTCTACATAAAGAATAAAAAAAATGTAAAAAAATAAATAAAATAAAATAAACAGCACCAACATTTAACAACAATACGAGTACAATCCAATCTGAAAAACCAACTACACCGCCATCGGTATCTAGCACACAATGAAAACAAGTTTGAAGAAACAAAAATTTAACTTACATACATACGAGGGCGGTTCGGAAACTTCTTAGCCTATCAATGAAAGAGAATAGTTAGTTTTTCAAAAATATTTTTATTTTTCAATATAATCTCCTGAAACTTCAATACACTTAGTCCAACGCTTTTCTAGCAATTCTATCCCTTGATTAAAATAGTTTTCCTCAAGGTCTTCAAAATAGTGGTTTACAACTGTAATTGCATCTTCATTTGAGGTAAAACGCTTCCCAGCAAGGAATTTTTTTAGATTTGGGAACAGGTAAAAGTCACTGGGAGCCAAATCAGGAGAATAAGGTGGGTGGTCCAGCAACTCGTACTTTAATTCGTTGATTTTAGCCATTGTTAAAACACTCTTGTGCGCTGGTGCGTTGTCTTGACGTTTTTCTCGAATTTGTACATTTAATTGATCCAAAAGGTTGCAATAGTACTCTGAATTTATTGTTTTACCCTTTTGCAGATAGTCAATCAATAAAATACCTTTGAAGTCCCAAAAAACCGTTGCCATAACCTTACCAGCCGATTGAATTGTTTTTGCCTTCTTTGGGGCACTTCCTCCAGCTTCAGTCCATTGTTTGGATTGTTCTTTTGTCTCTAGAGTATAGTGGTGGATCCATGTCTCATCAACAGTTATGAAACGACGCTTAAAATTCATTTTATTTCGCTTAAAACGATCCAAACAAGCTTGAGAAATGTTCATTCTTATGCGTTTTTGGTCGACTGTTAACAAATGCGGCACCCATCTTGCAGAAAGCTTTTTCATCTGTAGTTCTTCATGCAAAATTAAATGGACTCGATCATTTGAGATGCCCATGATATTAGCTATTTCACGCACTTTTATTCGTGGATCATTTAATACCATATCATGCACTTTGGCTACAACTTCTGTTGTTGTTGCTGTTTTTGGACGTCCACTACGTGGTTCATCTTGAATGCTTGTACGACCACGTTTAAATTCAGCAACCCAATTTTTTACTGTTGCATATGAAGGAGCACTTTCACCTAACACATTCATCATATCATTATGAATTTCTTGTCCCGATAAACCTTTTTTATGTAAATATTTAATGACACCACGCATTTCTAATTTTTCCATTGTTAAAACATCGCGGATGCGTCTTTTGTGAACACCTGTTTCTATATGAAGGAGTTGCCAGATCGAAACAAAATTTAACATGTGTTCATAGCAGAGATGGAAGTTTCCAAAACACTTAACATTTTTCTGTTTATACCGCGCTTTTTGTGCTAGGCTAAGAAGTTTCCGAACCGCCCTCGTATATTCATACATTCATACAAAGTTGTATGCATTTAATGCACCTATGTGAATGCATAAATTATTTTTTTATTTTACTTTTTAAGAAAAATAATAAACTGGGTCGGCCGCTAGAGTTACATTAAATTCTCACTCAATCATTATTAAAAATACTCGTGCTCGTGTGTTGCGTTCTGCAACTTGCAAGCGGTTGCAACCGATTCAAATTACCAACACAGCTTGCAACCGCCACTAAAAGTTTGTTCAAGACGATGGATTTTAATGCAACAAAGCCAACAAGTTATCAAGTTAGTGGCAAAACGAACAAGAGCCAGATATTCGTTATCTGTCTGTCAGGAATGGAAAGTCTATTCGTTTTACTTTAAGACTTATTGTCGTATTCGTGAAACGTCTCTGTTCGTTTTATTTTAAGTCTTATTACTGTCATATTTATAATATTGAGTTTTTGATTTATACAAAGTTTACAAAATAAATATTGCATAGATATTTATTTACTTAGGGGCCAGACGTTCAATTTTCGCCTTTCAATTAAATTCAATTTTCAATAAACTCAAACTTTTTTTTACTTACACACTCAAACTTTTTAAATTCAAAACTAGATTGCTATCAAATTCACCTGTCCATTTATATGGCAATTTATTTTTCAATTTGAACGGCTGGCCACAGCACACATTGATTGAAGCTAGGAATTTGAGTTGTTTATTCGTCGGTTAAATGCCAAAAATGAAATTGACTATCAATTTGTGCAACAGCTATCAATTTCAAGGAATTTTGACACTCACTATATGTGATGAAATTGAAAGCGATTTATTGAACGTGTGGTTGCAGCGTTAACCAAATTAAATTTGTTATGATTTAAAGTTCATTTAAACGTACCACATACCACAACGCCAAAGCCATAATCAAAATATCTACTGTGGTCGATTAGTGGTACCATAACTTCATACTATAATTGACATTTATAAATCTTTTTCTGAATAAAATCTTATCTTTTTGAGAAATAAAAGCATAACAATAAACCAAATTTTAAATTGAAAGAACAAAAAAAAAAAAAAAACAATAATAATAACTTTACACAGCAAATCAAATCAAACGTGGTTATGGCACAAAATCAACTTGCAATTGATATCTAGGTCAGAGAATGATAAAAGTATGGTTTTAACTACTTTTTGAGTATTAGCCATCAAACAAAAAAAATAAATACTCTGACTATTAATCGGCTGCACGTACCTATCAGAGAACTGGATGAGTTGATTCACTTTTGCTGTTCACGAACATTTACCATGCTTTTGTTTTGTTTTTTAACATCATTATATACTAAAGATGTTGCTTGCTGTCATTAACTAACTCTTGTTTCTTAAGTACTGTTTGCAAAAGTAAATAAAAACTTTTTACTGTTGTTTGATTGTTTTTTCATAATAATCAAATTACTCACAAAAGCACGTTGGGCAGATGAAGTCTCATGTTAATAAAACAGTGCGTATATGTTTTCGTACATTTTTTAAAAATAAATTTAAAGAACTTTTGAAAAGTGTTTTAAGAAAATTTAACACAATGAATCCAGAATTAAAAAGAATAAGATTTTTCAAGAAGTATTCAAAACAGTCATATTAATTCTCTGCTTTTGTGAATCATATGAATAAACCGAACTTGCAAGCAATGGCATGTTAAGTGCTAGATAAATATACATTTTTCAAAAAGGCAAAATTATGCCGTTTGATTCGTAATCATGCAGGTCTCTGATATGTATACACACACACATAAAGCATGTTTTCAAAGATCCACACATACACACTCGCACCCATAGAACATTTTCGAAGAAAAAAGTATGGGATATAAAATTAAATTTTAATGGGCGTACCTCCGCCCATTTTTTAAATGCAAGATTTCATGTTTTCCAGAGCTCAGGGTGTGTGTTAAGCTTTGGAAAAAGCGGCACAGTAAAACCACTTAAAATGAAATATTAATCCGCCCATTTTTTCAAATGGAAGATTGTGTCTATTTTTTTGCTTAAGGTGTGTGGTAACTTTTGTAAAAATAGGTCTAGTAGAACCACGCGAAATATAATAATAGATTTTAATAATAGATTTATATTGAAAACAATAGAAAATTTTCATATTTCCACCATAACCATGGAAAACAGTCGTTCGAACCAAACTAATGGGAAACACTCTGATTATAGGTGACTCGCCATAACGCCATAACTCTCACCATAGAAACCAATTGAATTTTGGTTTGGTTATGGCTATGGCAATGTCACGTCTAATTTAAGCTTTATGGTTATGGCATTATGGCTACGGCACGTCTAATTGCACCTTAACGTCTACCCCGAATGCAAATTTACATATCGACACCTTAAATGCAAACGGAAGTAACTACACAAAAATTCGAAATTAAGTTTTTGATTGATTATGGTTCATTTTATCAAACTACATGTTCACGCAAATATTTAGACCTCTGTGATCAAAAATTAAGATTTTATGAAAGGAATTCAAACTGGTGTAATTACGAATGCATCCATGTTGTATGGCGAAACCGGTTTTAAAGCATGCTTTAACAATCGTTTTTGCATAAGGGCATAAATATATATAAAAAGGAAATATGTATATGGCTAAAAACATATAAGTATCCATACTACAAGTAAATTTCGAAGACAATTTTCAAGAACACTTTATTATTATTGATTTTGAAACGTTTTTTGTTTCTCCTGTAAAAAATATAAAAGTGTAGTTACGTCCGTTTGCATTTAAGGTGACGATATATTTACATATTTGCTTGTAATTTTTTGTTGCACTGTTTGTTTCAAACATGTTTTCTAATCAGTTTTGTTTCATGCTGCAACCCTGAATTGTGCATGTATGGTTACAACCTTTTTAGTTGCATACATTTCGTTCTTTTATGCTTTTATTAATAAATTTTGTTGTATATACCAGTGTTGGGATTTTGCTATTCTTAAATTGTACCACGAAAATGCTAAAATTGTATCAAATTAACATCAATTGTACCATTTGCTAAATAGTTAAGCATACACAGTAAATAGAATAGAATAGAATAGTAGCTGTAGTACAATGTAACGAGTAGCGCTGCAAGCTGTCAGAAGTTAAAAAATTTGGTTTCAAAGGGAAGTAAGCAGAATGCGTACAGTTGTGGTAGCCGTTGCAGTGGAAGTTGAAACGAAAAATTCGAAATTTTGAACATTGTTGCGCGATAAAAAATAAATGTTTGTGTATGTCAGCAAGGATTACCATGCTTTTGAGTTAAATATTATGTAGTCAATTATTATTAGTAATTTCTTTAATACATTTAGCAATTTTTAGCTAACTTGCGATTTTGTCGCATTTTGCCAAACTTTTTTTATTTTTAAATTTCAGAGCTTGCTTTCTCGCGAAGTTTTGCAATCTTTAAAATTTTAGAAAGTTTTTGCAAATTTTCATTTCATTCATTAATTTCATTTTCTGCTTGCTTTACAGTTTTAGAGTGTTTTAATAAATTTTAGTGTTTCTTTCCAATATTGTGATTTTTTTGCGAATTTTCGAAATTTTGTCGCTTGAGGAAACGCACCTTAAGAATAATGTATTTCTGGTGTTAGTTATCAGATATTTTATTGATTTTTAGACAACAAATACGATGTTAATTCGAGCTTGTGAATCGAACAAATTCAAATTAAGAATTCATAACAATTTTTCATTTATTAGAAACAAGAAGATAAAAAAATCAACTAATATATCTCTGTAAGGACTAGCAAAACACATGAAAAATATGAGCATAAGCTACCAATGTTGCAAATTTTGGTACTTAGGATCAGTGTTGATCAATGTATGGCAAAGTACAACTTTTTCAAATTGTACCACTTAAACATAAAGTGTACCAGTGTACCAATACAAATGCAATTGTACCAAATTTGGTACAATTGTACCACAAATCCCAACAGTGGTATATACAAGTTTTATGCGCTCATTTCGGCGAAGCCAATATTTTTCCTCGAACTTGAACATTGAACTTGTTAATGTTTCTCTTGGAGGTACAACAAAACGTAAACAAGTTTTTGTGAGTGTGCCTGCCTGCCAAAGTAACCAAACGAAAACAATTTGTCCCCTAAATAAGGATTTTGACAATGAATTTAAAATACGAGTTGATTTATGGTGAAATATAAGAAAAACACTCAAATTTTTTGGTGATTCCGGTAAAAAATTTCTAGACCAGTCACTTGCTTGCATTGTGAAAACTGCACAAGAGAATAACCTGTTGAATATTAGACCTCTTTTCCGCAAGCAAAGTTTACTTTGTAAGGTTTTAATTCAGCTGGGTGAAAGATAGGGGGGAGAAATACTTTCTATTTGTGTCTTTCTCCCAGCTGAATTAAGACTTCCCAATAGGAATACCCTTGCGAAAGATACACATCGATATTGGCTCTTTCCCCTATACATACATATTTAAAATTGTATGTGGTTTTTTCATTTTCCACTAATATTTATTATAAAGTAATATTTGTTTTTCTAAAGGGTGCTTCTTATAGACTGACACAAGTTTAAATCATAATAAAACAAGAAAATATATTTTAAATATCAATGAAACGGCATTTATTGGAAAGAAAATTTTATGAAATTAATGTTTAAATATGATTTCTGCCATGTGGCCGCCACGGCTGGCGCGTAGAAGACGCAATCTGGAACACAAATTTTCAATAACTTTTCGTAGCATTTGTGGCCGTACTTCGCCGATAACTCTTTTAATGTTGATTTCCAGGTGTTCAATTGTTTGGGGTTTATCGACGTAGACATATGACTTAACATAACCCCAAAGAAAATAACCCAATGGTGTTAAATCACACGATTTTAGTGGCCACTTAATTGGGCCATTACGTCAAATTATTTTTTCATCAAAAGTTTCTTTGAGTAAATCCATTGTAGCGCCCGCTGTGTGGCATATGGCTCCATCCTGTTTCAACCACAAATCAGCAAGATTAATGTCACGTAATTGAGGTATGAAAAAGTTCGAATCATGTTCCTATAGCGTTCACCATTGACAGTAACATTCTGACTATCATCCTTTTTGAAGATATATGAGCCATTGACTCCGTCAGCCCATAAAGCGCACCAAATAGTAATTTTTTGTGGATATAATGGTGTTTCGTGGACTTGGGTCGAACTCATTCAGTCGGTTGTTTTTGACAAAAACCTGTGCTCAAACCCATTTAAATTACATGGGTTTGATCATTGGTTTGTGTCAAAAACCACCGACTGAATGTGTTCGACCCAAGTCTAGTGTTTCGACAAAAGCTTATGGATTCTGCTCACTCCAAATGCGACAATTCTGCTTATTTACGTACCCATTCAACCAGAAATGGGCTTTATCGGAAAATGGAAGAAGTGCAGGAGGAGTTCGACGAATAGAACATTGCGTTGTTCTGGTGTAAGTCGATTCATCATGAAATTTCAGAGCAAACTAAACAAAAAGCAACTATCAGCTGTTAAATGGGTGCTCAAATAAAGCAGTGATGCCAACTCAAAGTTGTTACTCTCTAAAAAAACACCCTTTACTACCAGTTTAACGTATAAATCAAAGCTGACTACTTCCAAAAATTTAAAATACGCGAACAGGTTTCAAAGTGGGTTTAATTTAATTTATTTCTACCGTTAAGGACCTTTAATTTAGGTGTATATTGTTGGTCACAAGTAGAAAGGCCCTAGCTCAAATAACTGTAACTTTACAGGAGAAGGTAAAAACATAATAATAAATAGTACAAGTGCTTGTACAAATGCTTTGTAAAACAGCTTGTAAAAGAGTTATTTTTTTACACTATTGCAATAAATTTTTGTGACGGGGTGTATTAGGGTGAAATGTATTGGAATCACTGAAAATCTCAATTTCGTGAATATACGAATTACGGCCTCTCTACTTGTGACCATCGATATGTATATAAGTTATACTATTTCAATCGAAAAAAGAAAACAAAAAATATTTACGGAGGCAAAAAATATTGTATATGTAAATACGAGTAGTTATTTTAAAAACTTATAATATGATTATCATTCAAAAATTGTGTTCTACATGTTTCACTAAACCTGCCTTTGCTTTTCATTTATTTTGCTTTAACCATCTGAAAATTGCAATTTAAATAAAAAATTTCTATTAAAAATTATGCAATGCAGAAAGCATTAACTAGGGAACTTTTGTATCATACATATTTATTTTTAGCTTAAATATGTATAACATTTCTGGCAACATTAATTCTGAATACTCATTGTTATTTGTGTGTGTGTGTGTGTTTTTTTTTTATTATTATTAAATCATTTAGTAAGTGAATTGCATTTAAGTGCCGCCCTACCGAGCACGAGGAAAGTTAGGAACCAGTAGGAAATATTTAACAAAAAGTTTAATATGAAAATTACTAAAAAAAAACAAACATATTTTAAAATGATAAAAACTAAGAAAATTTTACATGATAAGGAAGCATTTTTGACAGTTTACTACTTCTCTATCTGTCTCTTTTTGGAATATATGTATTTAAATATATACATACATATGTACGTACATATGTGTTAATGTTCATGTTCATGTTTATGTTTGTCATATTTACATTTAATTTACTATAATCAAGCGCCACAATTCGTAAATATTTTGATGTCTCTATTTTATTATCCCTCAGATTCAAATACATATTTCTTTTAATTTATTAAAAAAAAAAAATTTGTTCTTCAAATCTTCAAAAAATTTTAACAAATTGATACATAATTTTGTACATATTTATAGCTCTTTTATTTCAACACAGCACAATAAATTGGCTTGAGGGGCAACTTTGAGGGGCGGACGCAGCCCCTAAAACACAAATGATCGCTATGAAATTTGTTTACATTTTTTTTTATATAAAACTGTACCGGTTTGGGGCGAGAGAATATAAGAAATAAAAAAAATTCTCCATACAACTAACGGTCACGCTAATGGTACATATCGTTACCTTAATATAGAAAGACCGTAAGTCATTATTTTTAAAAAATTGAGTTGTTTGTATATTCCGATAGAAGAACATTTAAGGTAGCGATATTAGACTTGGGTCGAACTCGTTCACTAGTTCATTTTTGCCACAAGCCAATTATCAAACCCATTTAAATTACATGGGTTTGATCATAGGTTTGTGGCAAAAATGAACTATTGAACGAGTTCGACCCAAGTCTAAGCGATATGTTTTTTAAATCGATATATGTACATACATATTTCGATACTTTAGACGCGCATTTATCGAAGTATGTAAAAAACTCGATCAGACTAAAATAATGAGTTAGGGCTTGTTCATATTAACGATATACATATCGTTATACATGCACATGTATTACTACGTTTATACGCAGGGCTTATTTGCAAATAAAACTGTAAATTGTTGCCATATTATTCTCTTTATTGCGACTTACTAATTCAGAAAACTATTCACGATTAACGCACTATTTGCAAATAAATTGCTTAAGGTTGCCACGCTTACAAATGTTTGATAACAAAAACAATAAATGGACAAATATTGCAACAAAAAACATTGATAGAAGCAAATAATAACAATTAAAACAAATAGTTATTTGATATTTTGTGCATTTGCACTATTTTTTTTTTTGTCAACATAAGTAAGCTTTCTATAGAAGTGCTACCAAGTTTGTGTACTTTTGCTATGCCGTATAAATAGTGAGTTAATTTATATGCAAATAATTTTATTTGCAAATAGTGCGCGTATAAACGTAGTATATATTGCATAAAAAATTTCGTATGGGTATTGCGTCACAAGTTACTTGCCATCTCCCGCCAGTAATACACAGTTCACTCACGTTGCCACAAATGTGAGATGAAAAGCAGCAACAACAACCAATTCTGTGTAGAACATTTTGCAACAGGTAATATCAATCTAGTGCTTTTGACAGATACATGTTAATCTTCGATTTTGCTTAGATTATGACAACTTTTAGAATTATGTATTCACAAGACAACTAACTCACACAAATTTTAACAAATTAAACGAATAATTTTTAATGAAAACTTTTGATGCATGTTTTGGTTTATGTATGAATAACAAAGTCATTCATATTACAAATTGATCAAATTGGAATACTAACTGGTATGTTCTGTATTCCAAGTGAAATAAAAACATGCGGAATTACCATGTAATTGTTGTTGGAAATGTGCATTTATAACAACAATGTTATGGCAGTTCCGCACGATTTAATTTCACGTTTAAATCAGAACATACCCGTAAGTGTTGGCGAATTAAGTGACCATGATCATTATTCTTAATAAAACTGTTGCCAAAATGCTTGCTCAGCATATGCCATCAACGAAATTCAACGTCAAGTTTATAGTTTGAAGAATTATGATTTATTCATTACAAACTGAATATGGAAATCATTGAAAGTCTGCAAAAACAAATTACCAGAAAAAAGTTCAGCATTTAATATTTTTAAAAACTAAGCTATTTTTCAGAAATTACAAACAATTATATTCGGCCCTGCTCTGTTATTTTAGAAAACTAACTCCGACAATAGTAATATTTTTTCAGATTTTAAGTTTAAGTTCCATATAACTATGATGGGCAAACAATAAACGCTAGATTTCCCTAACAAAATCCCTCCATTGGCATCATTAGTGAGAATGATTCTTAAACACTTAGTGTGGTCAACGTTGCCAACACAAAAACAAAAATATATTCCGTGATGTTTATACAAAAATTGATCTGGTTTAGTTGTCAATCAATCTAAAAGTTCTTGCAATTATAAAATACATCAATCGAAAATACTGAACTCAAGCCCGATTAACAAATTATTCCTGATTAAAATTCGCTCTAGTTCAATTAAATTTAATATGTATCACTTACATTAAAGTACTTTAAAAAAACGATTTCTTAGGTACTCGTATGTATGTATGTTGGTCAAGTCAAAAAGCCAAGTGGCTCAAAATATTAGTTATTTCAAATAAATTTAAATTTTACTTTATTACTGAAAAAGGCAATAAAAATTTAAAAAAAAAGAGGGAGCTTTGGAAACTCCCTTTTTTCCCACAAAAAATTTATTATAACCGCACCTGCTCTCGTTCTATCTATATGTTGGTTTTTTTATAAATACTTTCATAATAAATAAAATAAAGTCAAAATACAAAAGAAATCTGATTACAGCTACAGGTGAAATAACATATGCGGCCTTGATGTATGTGAATTTTTTCGAAAAAAAAAAACAAAACCATAAGATAACAAATAAATACATATATGTATAAATAATAAATAATGATCTTACAGCAAAACTACGTTATTCGACATAGAACCAATTTTCTAACAATGCTCATTAAGCTCTTCCATAAGTCACACTTAACTACTGTTCAGTACTTTCAAGCTTTGTACATCGATTCACACTAAAATAAAAAAAAAAATTCCAAGTGATTGATTTCACAACAATGAGGGTGAATTTGGCTGAAGTAATTAGCACGTTAACTACAAAACCGAAGGTCCCGGGTTCGAGACCGGTCACCGACAAAGTCATTAAATAACAACACCACGCATTTTTTTTTGATGTGCATTAGTGTCCATTTGTAACAGTTCTTGTAGGAAAGTTCAAGTTATGGAAGGTGATGGTCACTGAACTACTCCGGCTTCAGCGGATACTAATCCTAATGTAACATGAGAGCGCGGGTATTGTGTAGCAGAATCATCGGCGAAGTAAAATAACCAATAAAGTGACCACGAAACACACCTTCGAAAATTTAATACGTCTCAGTGACACCAGAAGCACTGCAACACTGCCTTATTAAAGTCTTGCAAAAAGCAGAATTGTAAAAGAATGATCTCCATATGCAAAAAAATAACGTGTGCTTGAAGTGCACGTTAAAACAACATTTCCAAACAAAAACCGGTTTGAAGTACACGTTATTTTTTATATAATATATCTGCCTTAACCACTCGCTATTACTATCCCTTTCCTAAAGAATGTATGCATTCATTGCCTGAGTGTTACTTCTCTTAAAAATATAAGCACTGCATATGTTTAAATTTTAAACTTTAAAAGCTTCTAGAGGCAGAAGAGGCAGCAAAACGAATTATAATAATATAAATAATAACAGGAATTTAAAGCACGCAAAACAAATGAACTATAACAGAGAAAAGGATTTCGATCTTAACGATTGCATGCAGTAGAATTGCAGTGCTTGTATACTCAAATAGCGAAATGGATACTTCAGATGCTCTACTCTCAAAATTTTTTAATAACACACTTACAAGTTCAGAAGTTGCAGCCAAACGGTCAATTTGTTTAATTTTCGTTGATATTTTTAGAACTTACAAACAAGTTACTATGTATGTATAATATATGGTACAAAATTTTTTTAATAATATACCTACCTAGGTACAAAAATGCTATTATTTGTGTACATTTTAAGATTGTAATAACTCTGAGTTATACTTTGAATCAAATTAGATTTAGTTAAAATTTACAATTTGAGCTATTTTGGCACAAACTCGATAACCTTAGAATTACAAAATGACACCTATTATTCTGATCTTAAAGGTCCTAGATAAGGTGTCAAGCCATCAAACCTTTAAATTGTTACAGGAGATAAAATAAAATTTATTTGAAAGTTGTATCTACCCATAGCTTTTTTTTTATTGTCGAAAATGAGCTAAAATTTAAATCAAATTCGAGATTTCTTCAACAGTATTTTGGAGCATATTTTACAAAAAGTTCACATTGCATTGTAAAGGGCTCAGTTTGATTTGAATGAAAAAAGTTCAATTTGCTTTGTAAAGTGTTCAATTTGATTTCCAAAAAGTTTAGTTTGATTTCCAAAAAGTTCAGTATGTACATATGTACATACATACATATGTATATGTACCTATTATGAAAGTTATACAAAAATCTACAGCCTTATTTATAAAAATTATTAAGGTTTTATAAAGGCTTAATAAGAAAATTTTGCATGACAATTTGTTTTAAAAATCCTTCATACTTTTTATAAATAAGATTGTTATTTAAGCTAAATTTATACGATTGAAATTTTCTTCAAAATTGCTCTTCAAAATTCTTTCTTAAAATTTTTGCTGTTTACACGAGTTTAAAGCATTTTGAAGAGCAATTTTGAAGAAAATTTCATTCGTGTAAATTTAGCTTTATATACTACGTTTATACGCAGGGCTTATTTGCAAATAAAACAGTAAATTGTTGCCATATTATTGTTTTTATTGCGACTTACTAGTTCAGAAAACTATTCACGATTAACGCACTATTTGCAAATAAAATGCTTGAGGTTGCCACGCTTACAAATGATTGATAACAAAAAACAATAAATGGATAAATATTGCAACAAAAAACATTAATAGAAGCAAATAATGACGATTTAAACAAACAATTATTTGATATTTTTTAAATTTACACTATTTTTTTTGTCAACATAAGTAAGTTTTCTATAGAAGTGCTACCAAGTTTGTGTACTTTTGCTATGCCGTATAAACAGTGAGTTAATTTATTTGCAAATAAGTTTATTTGCAAATAGTGCGCGTATAAACGTAGTAATAGACAATTTATTTTAAAATAACAGATTTTCTATAATTTTACAGAAAGTGGCAACATTGATGGCGCTAATAAAAATTATTGGATGACTTAAACAAAGAAAATCAACAATTCTCGTTACAAACGCAAGGGAACAAATTAAAATCCATATGTATGTAAATATGTACACGTACATACATACAGTTTGCCTTTGTATGTATGTATGTATGTATTTGAATTTGGATTTGGTGGGGACAAAAATGAAAATGAAATTTCATCATAAATACAAACTAAAAAACGCAGCAGCGTGAAAAAGAACAACAAGCAGAACTAAACAACGGTGTGGCAAACCATATTGACGAAGTTATTTCACTTTTTGTTTTGTTAATAAAAATTACGAAAATCCCATATAGACAATAATAAATAATTATTATTTCTTTCTTTTTGTTATTGTTGTTGTACAGTGTTTGATAAAGTTTCAAGAAATAAGAATTATACGTATGTATATTGTACACACGGTTGCCAGAAATGCAGATTTATCAGGATTTTGCAGATTTTTACCCTCCAAAAAGACGAAATCCAGATTTGAAGATTTTTGGGCTAAAAACGCAGATTTTTCAACTCCAATATAGTGCAATTTTTTTACATTTTCCCTAATACTGCTACATACTACTTCTTTTTTTTTTTATGTGTGACTGACTCATAGTTTAGAGAGTTAAAATTTTTGAACTTAGGAAACATCGTAGAGAATATATTATTTTATCTCCAAGACTTTGCAAAGTAAACTGCGTGTGGAAAATTGGCGGCTTTTTCTCATCAGTAGACTTCAACCAATGAGGCAGCTAATTGTAAAAGGGTAATGAGAAATTAAAAATTTGTTCAAAATCGAAGATGTTAGCTAGTAAAGATTTTTGCTTGAAGCTTTTAAGCTTATTCTGTCGTATTCATAAAAAATAGTTTTAGTTTACGAAAGCTTTACAAAACAAACATTTCTTTGTTAAAAGAACCCAAAATAATCGGGCCTGTTCTGCAAATCACGACATGCCAAATCACGGTGATTTCTAAAAATTAATAAAAACTAAATCATTGCTTTTGTAAATTTTACGTTTTATAGCTTTGGAAGTTGGAAGAAAATATACTATTATAAATGAAAAATACTTAAAACGCAATAAAATCTCATTACCAAGGCAGCTATTAATAGTTTACTTTTGAAATCACGTGATTTGAAATCACCGTGATTTTCAGAACAGGGGGGAATATTTATGAATATTACCTAGGTATTACGAATATTACCTATTTTGTGCTACTACGCTTGTGTACGTAATTTTTAATAGCATATTTTGATAGTCATTCTATAAAAATATATCGTCACCTAAAATCCAAAAGGCCGTAACAACCAAAAAATTCATAATACACGTTTTGATTGATTATGATGTAATTAACCAAAATACATCTTTCCTTAAAATTTTACTCACATATGCTCAAAAATGCCGATTTTATTCATTATTCAATTTGGCACCTAACAAATAAATAGCCTTAAATTTATAAGGGTGTTTGCTTCTCCTGTGAAAAAATAAAAAGTGTACTTACGGCCTTTTGGATTTTAGGTGACTATATATGTTGTACATGTACATCCATATTTATGTAAATTTTTTTAATAAAATATAAAAAAAGTTGTTTAAAAAAAATTGCTTTGAAGATTTTAAAAATAAAATGCAGATTTTGCAGATTTTTTCGTGAAAAATTGTTGAATTTTGCAGATTTTATCCTTAGAAATTCTGGCAACACTGATTGTACATACAAACATACTAATATAAATAAGTATGTAGGTACTACCTATAAACAATGACACATTTTTGTTTAATTGTATAACGAATTACTTGAACAATATTGAGTAACTTTGTAAATTAAAATAAGGCGCAAAAAGACCCACATATTTTTGATTTTATAAATAAAAATGATAAACTGAACAAATAAATAAATTACCAAAACAAGAAAATAAATACATAGTACATACATATGCACATACTATATTGTATACATATACCTATAAAAAATAAAAAATTAATGCGCCTTAAAAATTCAATTCGAAAACAATTTGTTGTTGTATGGATGTATGGCCTTAATTCAATTGCAGGGTATAACGGCCTAAAAACACCCAAAAAAGCACCACCACTTCTACCAGTCTTATAAAATAAACCAATATTCATCATACGTCAGCAGGCAAAAAAACGTGATATTGTTTATACATATACCTACATATACATACATACATACTCACTATCGGGGCACACACAACATACTACCCACTGTGAAAAGTAAAACAACAACTACGAGTACTACGCCGCTACTTGCCGGCCTTTTGATTTAAATTTGAAAACAACAAATGCACAAATTTGATTGCATTAGATACTTTAACAAAAGCAACAACATCACTTGAGTATACACGTGAGTACCATAGAGAGCATAAGCATCATATGTTTGGATTTGTGTGTGTGTGTGTGTGTGTGTGTGTATGGACATGCATGTTTGAATTGAACGAAGTTTGTTTGATTATTTGTTTGTATTAGACTTGGGTCGAACTCGTTCACTAGTTCATTTTTGCCACAAACCAATGATCAAACCCATTTAAATTACATTACATTTTTGCCACAAACCAATGATCAAACCCATGTAATTTAAATGGGTTTGATCATTGGTTTGTGGCAAAAATGAACTAGTGAACGAGTTCGACCCAAGTCTAGTTTGTATGGCTGTATTTCTAATAGTAAAAAAATTAAATTTTAGCAAAACTTATTAATGAAAGAATTAATTCCAAGGCAGAATGTTGACTTTCTTGTATTTTATAGGTATGTATGTATGTATGTATGTACATACATATGTATGTATGTATTTTTAGCCATATCATTAAACAAATAAATATCAAATAAATATTCTGCTTTCATGTTGTCAAACAGAATTGACCACAACAAAAAAAAGGTAAACAAAAAAGTTCATTCATAAAAATTCACAATAAAAACGAAATTGTGTGTTGAGTAGACTAGAAGAGAAAATGGCGAAAAAGTTCTTGGCAAGAAAATGAAAAAAAAGTTGAAATTACTCGTAGTTTTTGATAAGCACTGTACATACCGAACTATATAATTTCAAAAATTATCTACCGATAATAAGACGTCTTTATTGATTAAGAACTTCTAACTAGTTTAACTGCCAGTCACACGATGTCGAAAGAAACCGTTTGGTAAAAAAAAGCAAAATATCTTAATTGTTTATGATCGCAAATTCGAATAAATTACCAATTTATCATACTTTTATTGTTTTCGATTACTAGAATTTGTTTTAGAGTTTTCGAAAAATTATTGTTACAAATTCCGAATTGATGTAGAATTAGCCAATTAAATTTTTTTATAACGAATTTGTATTTTTAAAGCACCCCGATGACATTTTTCAAAAAGTAGCACCAAAAAGGGGATTTATCAAAAAAAAAGGGGGCAAAATTAAAAAAAAACGAGAAAACTACATTAATTTATTTATTTTTAATGTATTTTTATATAATTCATTCTAAAAAAAGGGGGAAAAAAGTGGCAAAGCAGTCAAAAAAAGTAGCAAGGCAGTCGAAAAAGTGGCAATTCGCCACTTTAGTCGGTCAAACGGTCACGCTGTATGTAGGTATGTATATTTTTTTCACAATTGCAAATTTAAAAATTAAAAACTTCTATTGTATTCATTCAGTAGTTTTTATATTTTTTATTTAAAATTCCATGAAATTAAATACAATTTTTAAAATACTTAATTTTTTCTTTGCAAAATAAAACTACAAACATAAATTTTTACAGCTGATTAAGTGACTCGAACACACACATATCACAATCGAATTGAAAGACTTACTAGTCAGCTTGAAAAAATCAAAATCTTTTGATTTTTCTTATACCAATTCGAAAACTGCCAAACTAATCAATTGATAGAGCTTTAAACGCCTTGATTTAGACAACAACCGACTCAGTTGCCAATTGAATTGAAACGAGTATGGGGTGATTAAAACTTCTTTTTTAAGTTCGAAATTTCGAACTTTGTTGGAATCTTGGTATAAATATGGGGTTAAGGCTTTAAATTATTAATATTTATGAAAGCAAAATAAAATATTAAAAAAAAAATATTTAATATTCGTAATCAAAGCAATCCATTTTGCAAAATAAGTCCTGGTTCACACACAACAGGTTTGACTCGTCAAGTCTTGAGTTTTTAGGAGAGACACGAAAAGAGAATGGAGTGGGATGCAGACTTGATCGTACCAGTCAAGTTTGATTTTTCGTTTTGTTTTGTCATTCGTAATACTCTACGACAACGCAAATTGATGAAACAAACTTGAACGTGTGTATGAACGCAAATTCAGCTTCAAAAGAAAATTTAACAAAAACTGATCATGTAAAATTGATGATTGATTCTTAGAAAAAGCCATACGATTATCGAAGGTAATGTTTTGATGAACATACTGAACGAAATAATTAAGATTTTATTACAGTCTTTCGATGTCCTGCCTGCGATATAAACTTTCATGAAATCAGTTTATCAAAAATCGTTTTTTTCTAAACGAATGATGCAATAATTATAAAAAAAAGTTTAGGGCTTTTTTTCTGTGTATGAATTTGTATATAAGTACATATGTAAGTGCGAATATTTACTAAAGTTGTATGAACGGCTACATACATACATACATACATACATACATAGTACCTATACCGACAAAACTACCCGCATTTTGTGAGTAATTGCTTATTTAATACTTTGATGTTATTTGTTCTTAGAAAAAATGTGAGACATAGTGGTATGTACATATGTACTTATGTATGTATTGACTATTATTTAAATAAATGACATTGAATTAGTTAAAATATTTATTTAATAATATAAATAAATAATTGAGAAATTTTTAGATTTACTTGAACTGTAGTGAATTTTAATCAGAAATAATTTCTTAATCTGGCTTAAGATCAGTAATTTCAATTCTTATTGAATGAAATATTTTTATTAATTAATGTGAGTTTCTAAAGAAGAGAATAAATATTAAACTAGACTTGATTAGCTGGGGAAAATACCGATATTTTTCTGTGCAGCCACGCACTTCATCAGCGCATCCATGTCTACTGTGGTAGAGATTGTTATTAACATCATGCTTCCGAATTTACATGTTATAAACATACAAAATCGAAAGCTTTTTCTTTCGTTTTGAATTACAACAAATCGCAAAAAAAACCTTAAAAAGGGGAGAGCGGGGGTAAAATATTCCACAAAAATGTTGGCCATAAATTTTACTATATGTAAGTCTTCAAAGACACCAAAGCCCATAACTTAACACAAACAAACAAAAAACTAGACAAACTCGAGTTTCGCCATTTTTAATCTTATAATTTCCCTTGTGGGACAATTAAAAAATCTAAAAGGTTAAATTCCCACAAGGGAGTTTTTACTATTAAAAATGGGTAATCATGAGTTTGGCTGGTTTTTGCTGTTTGTTTTGTGCTTTGATGTCTTTGAATATTTGTCCTGGTTCACACACGTCAACTTTTCCTGATCAACTTCCAATTCAGCTGATAGATAAAAAGAGATGTTTGTATATCCGTCTCCGTCTTTCTTACGTGTGTGAACTGGGACTTTATAATAAAAATTTTATTTTCTTTTTTCCATACATACATACATCACACATTGTGAAAGGGCACGTAAGACGTATGTATGTATTAGAAAAAACCGATGTTGACAGTTGGGGTCTAAACCAATTCAATTCGGCATCAAACAGCTGATTATAATTAAAGCTGATGAGGTTACTTGTTTATCAGGTTCGCTTTGGGCTGAACCTATTATTAAAGGCAGGGTTAAATACCTGTTCCCCGTATGGGTCCTTGTTGTCTTATTTTGGACTTTTTTTTGTAAAAAGATATCAACAAATAAATTAAATAGGTATTTGCTATATGATTTTATTATTATGTATTCTCATCATAAATCATTGTAAAAAAGCCTCTTGCACTAAAACTTCAGCTGCCTTGTTTAAAGTATGCATAAAATATACTTTTAAAGTTTCTTTTATCAATATTACATTTTTTTTTATTTTAAATATCACTTGCACACCATTCCATTTTGAAATGAAATTGAAATCAGACATTTTTAGTTTATTTTGTTTTCATTTTCATTTGGCATTTGGCTTCTGTACTGTACTTATTTTTAAAGGGCCTTTGGAGGCACTAGCACAAGTCATATTTATATAAGGTATATTCAGCTCAATGAGTGTTGACATCCAACGTATGTATGTGTGTATGTACATATACATATTCAAATTGCAAACGGCGAAAATAGTCACCTGATTCCTTGCGACCACCTAGAATGAATTCGCCTTGCACTATGGCACGGCTTAACAAGAATTTTGAGACAAATATGGTAACCATTTGAATTTTCCTATGCTCTGTATTTACATACATATGTACATATGTATGTACTACGTTCCACAAATTACACTTTAGTTCGCAAATTGTGGCCTTGACTCGAAACTCGGCTAAAATTCTTTTATTTTCCATTACGTTTATCCATAAATCTCTTTGTTTTGAAATCTAATCTTTTAAGTATTTGAATGCCAAAAAAAAAGAAAATTAATAACAAAAATTCCAATCACAAAAAGTTGTCAGCCAGTCTCACTGACCTACGAGGAGCAGCAAGGGGCTCCGAAAAACACACCCCATTCCTCCTTGATGCATCATTTGATTGTGTCTCTGAACTTTACTTGTTGAGTTATGGGTCTGTGTGTGTGTGTGTGTGTGTGCGTGCGTGCGTTGGTTTGTTTGTATAATTTTACATTGTTGTTGTTGTTGTTGTTGTTATTTAAACCCTGCAGTCAGACTGGGGCCAAATGTCCCTATGTCAACACTAAAATTCTAGTAGTATGTACATTGTCTACAATTTCTCTTCTATTCGTCAGTACAAAAGAACGAGAGAAAACAGATGTGGTGCATTTGTGGTGGGTTTTGCAACAACTTGTCAATATTCGTATAATTGTATGTACGTAAGGTATAGAAATGTACCACTAAATGTCTGGTTGGTCTGTCTCCATGTTCCCATAAGAACTATGTAGTCACTACCTAGTCAACTGTTTAAGTGTTACTAGTAGATTTTCAATGACAAGCACATGCTAAATGTCTATAGCACAAAGTATTGTATGGGGAATAATTAGAGAGTAGTACTGGTGACAAAGTCAAAAGCGACTCAGTACATTTTCACCATCGACATTTCCTTCAGGGAAGATACAGAAATGTGTTCGTCATAGGCGGTGTTGTGAATAAATACTCGGCCAAGTTGGTTGTGTGTATGATATTTTTTTTTGCATTTTTTTTATTTTTTGTACTCGTACTTTAATTCTTTCTTTACTTTTTTTTGCAGTCTGGCCGGCGCACATACAGTTCTGTTTTGAAATTTTCTTGTTGTATTTTTGTTTCTGTTGTATTCTTTGGAGTTAATGCACCCCAGTAGAAGTTCAAGGCTGAACAAATCAGTTGTACTTTGTTGTTATTTTTTTCTTGTCGATTTAGACTTAAACAAAAACAACACGGGGCAAATAAAGTGAATGTAGTAGTAAAGATGTAAATGTGTGTATCCATGAGCTGTTATTGCAAAATGTTTTTAAATAAGAGTGATGATGTTGGTGGATTTATGTATTAATAGAGTTGAAAAAAGAACCAAATACATACATACATACATACATACACATGTACATATACATATGTACATATGTATGTATGTGCACATGTTTGTATGTATGCACCTATAAGAAATAACTTTATTTCATCCTTTAGCTCAGATGTACATACATACATATGTATATCATAAATTGTATTATGCAATATCATATACACGCAGGCATACATATGGATGTATGTATGTATGTATGCACGTAATGGATAAATTTAGATACAACAACCAAGTCCCCTCAAGAGTTTTATTTGTTTTAAAAAACTAGCTTTACAGTGTGAAGTGTGTGTAATGATTACACTCAATAGTTCTATGCCTATTTCAAACAAGCTTTTAGATTTGTCTCAGCAATGTTGAGAATTCTTTGTTCATATTACAGTAGTTGGTAGATAATGGATACCAGGCAGTTTTTGAATGTTGGCAGCCCCCACAAATTTTAGAGTTTGTTTAATTTTATTTTTTGGACTAATATACCTATGTAGGTAATTAAAGAAACCAATTGTGACTTATTTGATTTCGCTTGGAACTTATTTAATTTTTAGAGCCATGCTCTTTATGCCACGACACAGGAGCTAAGACGTGATTTTTGTAACCAAAATAATCGACACTATTACAGTTATAAACTATGAAATTATTGCCTATTTTAATGACCTCGAACTAAGTGTATTGAGTTAAAACGAGATGATGTTGAAAAATAAATTTTTGTTTTAAAAAAAAAAAACTGTGTTTCATTCAAAAAGTCACGGACTTATTGATCGGCCCCCGTATTCTGCCTGTGTGATTGATACGAAACCTAGCACCTTTGGTTCTTGCAATTACACAGTTTTAAAGTTGAAAATATGGGCGGGTGTGCGCCCATTAAAATCTATTGTTACATTTCAGGTGGTTCTACTCAACCGATTTTTAGGAAACTTACCACACAACTTGAGCTCAAAAATAAACACAATCTTCCAGTTGAAAAAATGAGCGAAGTCACGGCCATTAAAATTTAATATTTCTTTTTAAGTGGATCTATTGTACCGATTTTTACAAAAATTTGTAAATTTGGGAAAATATTTCGAGGGAAAAATTATTACAAAAGGGGTGGTTTTCTATACAATTTAGTAAGCATAATTTGTATGTATGTACCTATGTATGCACATATATCGTAAAATTCAACCGATTTTCGCACAATTGAGTGCATAGATCCAGACTGTTCAAACTGGTACTAGAGTGCCGAACATCAATCGGTTTTTAAGACAGATGTGTTTCAGATTATCGTGAGCACCAGCCATTACGGCCTTATCTCACGGTGGTCTAAACACCGGGTGTAGGAAAGACGCTAACCGTCGCCCCCTAGCACCCTTTTAGAATGAACCTAGTGCCCATTCTTCAAGGCACTTAGATTGCAATCTTCGATCATAGTTGTTATCCCTGTACTACGTCAAGCACCTTGCTGAGGTGCTCAGAGCTATCTAAACTCTTTATGCCGCAATGACTTTGTCAAAACAGTACTATCTGTTCAATGGCAACAGCACCTAGAATAGTGACTGCCTGACCGCGTCAGACCAGCCACTAGCATTGATTTAATACTGGAAAGCCAAGACTATTCTCCCAGCGATTTTGGTGGCAACCAACAACCACCACGTTAAATTCTCAAAGTTCTCACGCTAAGATGTTGCGTATACACCCATAGCGAGGTCCCTAAGATAATAAATACCTCAACCATTTCCGGCACAGCTCAACCATTCATCCGAGATGAACGCATGCCTGTGTCGCCCAAAAATCCAGTGCCTAGTCCACACACACCAAAATCATCCCTTAAACCCCGTGCGGTAGGACGAACTCGGCGTTTTACCAAAGGATCCTGACGACCGCTACATACACTCAAAACTTCAGAGCAGCTCGACTGTCGGGCAACCGGCACCCGTGGTACCAGAGACAAATATCTGGTGATACCTCGAAGTTCCACCATAAAGGCTTCACCTCTATCGTCTTTTGAACTCGAACTGACATCAACAGGAACCTGTCTTCCTTTTATAAATATGTGCACATCCTTTCCTCTGTTGCCAGAGACATAAGTGCTATGAATGATGTGCCAAAGGTACGTCAATGGAAAAAGCCACATCACCCCAGCTGGGCCCCGGGCTTGCCACACCCGTAGTCAAAAATAGACTCCCCTGGGGACGGCTTCTTAGACAAATGAATGAACATATGCGAATACATATGTATCTCTCAGTGTTCTCTCAGTGGTCAATTTTGACATATGTACATATGTATATGCATAGATGACCTTAAGCGATTTCGCTGAACCGGAAACTAACAAATACTACAGTGCCTGTTTTGCACGAAACTACATGCATATTATGCAAGGTTGGAAACCGAAACAAATAACGGTATCGGTATTGATACCGGTGCAATTATTTTTTAAATTTCGGTATCGGTAGCGGTATCGGTATTTTTTTTATTTCGGTATCGGTATTACCGGTACATACCGTTATCGAGGTTATAATACCGGTATACCAATATTACTGACAAATTTATTATTTCAAGCAGTGGACATAGCAAAAAAACTTTTTTTTTATTAAATTACTTCAAAAAGGGAGTATTTTTACATTAACATATGTATGTATAAAAGCATATAAACTTATTTGTTTCTATATATAATTTTATACTATTACTAAACAATAATTTATTAAAAAAGTGAAACAAGGAGACTGCAGTTCAAACTTTACATATATAAAGTCTATACTGATAAATTATACTGTGTGACAAATTTTAATGAAATCGAAATACCTGTGAAGTGTTACTATTTCTCTGCTAGGTATTGTCGAGTATAAAAATTTTCCAGACATCTCCAAAATCTTGAGTTAAGCCTGGTACTCTGTTCACAATTTCGTGCGAAATGCTGTCAAACTACATATAAAAGTATGTATTTGGTATGAAATATTTGCGAAATAAATTCGCAAGAGTAGTACTCTGTTCTTGGTGTGAAAAACACGGAAAATCATGACTTTCCATGCAAAATTAATCTGGTATCATTTTAGTTTAGCTGTGAAACAACATGAGCAGTGCTTTTTTCGCACGGAATTTTAGCAATGTTGCATACTTACAAGCAAAAAAATGCGAGAAATTTATAAAAACAACCGCGAGTTGGGCTACATTTAGTACATGTCAAATTTTTCACGCGAAATAACCAATTGCACTGAAAATTTTTCTCAACTTCGAACAGAGTACCAGCCTTTACGGGTAAAAAACCGCTTTTTCGTACCCGTAGGCACTTATCAACCTCTAACTAAGTTAAATATCAACTGATTTTAAATTTATAAACGGATACAGAAAGAAGAGACTAAGGCCTTTTAAACCATATATGTACATATGTATATCTTGTTTCAGTAAATTTCAAATATATGTCCGTATTTTTCACCAAATATAATTTTTTGGGGTTTTTTTCGACACTTTTATACTTTGGACACGTTCTTAGGCAATATTTTTGTACTGGACCCATATTGTTTATAACTTTCTCGCAAATTCAGACGAAATTTAAGAATATTTCGCTGTAGTAAAGCGTTTAAAAAATGTCGCATGTCTTGAAAGGTCTTATAAATGGTCTTGTGCAGGTCAATAGTATGTATGCCGGTACAAATATTAAAACCAAGAAATAACACACAAGGAGAACTGAATGTGCATGTGTGTTTATTGCCTGATTTTAAGAACCCAAACAAGAAAAAAAATAACAATGAAAGCGAAATTTGTGTGCCTTTTTTTTAACTCGTTTCATTATTCGTCCAAATAAAAAGATCCTGTATTAAAAAAACATTTTTATTACAAACCACACACACACTGAAAGATCAAATTTTTATTTTTAAATAAGGGAAATCTAACTTGGCTTGCGGTTCAAATAAAAATTACATCATCTTTGTATATTTTATTATCATTTCAAGAACTCTGCTCCACCACACCGCCATTCGTTTCATCACTCTTTCGCTTGTTCGTTGAATTATTTATATTCAGTTTAATGCGCAATACTCGCAATGTTGCTGTGTTTTAAGATCACCTCTTTCCTTTTTTATCACTTTTTTCAGCCTATTGGCCTGCATTCTTTATTGTTGATGCTTGAATATTTAATGTTGTTGTTATTGCAATAAATATTGGGTCCACTTGCAAGCAAATGGCTGAAAATTTTGATTTAAGTCAACCAAATGAGAATGTGAATATCAAAATATTTTTGACTTTAATAAGTTATTCTGCTCGAGTTCTCTTGTCGCCAAGGTTAGATTAGGTTAGCAGGGTGCTGGTAAGGAAGGGCGAAATTTAGAATCCAGCTCACTCGGGTCCAATACAATAATTCCTTTGTGCTACATGTGAGTTGAAGAGAAGGTAGTGAGAGAGGGAGATAGGGAACGGATAGTGATAGAGAAGACAGTTGTTGAAGGAAGAGATAGAGTAAAGCTTCATTACTTTACAACTCTGCTTTTCTGCCGGTGTAGTTTTAGTGATCATAAGAACTTTTCCCACAACAACTGGTACAAAGGCCACTAATTCACATCAGAAAAATGCTTGAAGTTGTTATTTAATGACCGTCCGAGACCGGACCGAGTCGGTTTTGTAGTCAACGTGCTAACTATTTCAGGCGACGCCACGCTCTTGTCTGGAATCTCCACAAGAAAACTTTTAATGACTTCCAAAATAAGTTTATCCCAACAGCTCAAATTTTTGAAAACAGTTTCACAATTTCACCACGATTCAAAAACTGCTTTAGTTTTGTCAATTTTAGTAATTTCAATGATTTGTTGAAGCATATATCATTCCGTTTTTGTTAATGGCGTAGGTTCTACTTGACATCTGTCATAATGTACCCAGCAAAAAATTTAAAAAAAATTTAATCGGGTTTGGAATTAAGCATTTTTGGTGGAAGCTGTTCCTTACTGGATTACCAACTTAATGATTTTAACAAGGAGTGAGACTAAAATAATCGATTCTTGAGAAGTACTTACTTTTTTATTTGTTTTTTATTTATTTTCATTTAGCAACTTGTACATAATTTTTTTAAATTTTAGGTAATGTGATTTGTAAGCGAGTAATGAAATTTGGTAATCAGAAAAGTAAGTCATTATATGGCAAGTAGTTCTGATGGTAATGTGTAATTTTTTGCTGGGTAGTTATAGCTTGCATCATGACAATTGTCAAAATGGCGGTCGATTCAAATTGAAACATCTTATGGGAACACCCTTCAATTATACTTTTCTAAAAGCTAATTTTTCAGTGCACATTACGACGCGCAACTAATTGTAAAAAGGTTTTAAGAAGAATAGAAATTTGTTTGTTGTGAATTTTAATTTTTGTTTAAGCTTTTTTGGTCGTTGTGCTTGTATGTCTAGTAATTCTCAAACACTTCTTGGGAATTACTATATGAGTACATACATACATATGTATGTGCCCTTAATTATGAAAGTGGTCTGTCATATGGATTTTTGCCTCGAAATATTAAATAAATCTTGAAAAAACTTCAATAAATATTACAAAAATTTATATTAATCGGGACAACTCTAAATTAAAATATGTATTGCATAATATAAAAATATTCGGACCTGTTCTGTAAACCGAATCCGGGTAAATTTCTCGTTTTCAAAAAATTAATAATGCTACTGCAGACGTGTTTAAATTCATACACGATAATTTTCTTTCACATATTATATTTGGGAATCTATATACAGAGAGAAAAAAGTGCCTACTAAACCTCATAAAATAGAACAAAATTAATAAGAAATCTCTATGGATTTTTTTTTCAATAAGGAAATCTTATTAATTTCATAGAGAAAACGTTTTTGAAAAAATCAAGAAGAAATCTTGTAGTTCTTATGAGGTTATCTTATTGATTTTTTCAATAAAAAAAATTGCGTCTTTATTTTCTGTACTTATGTATTTTCATTTAAATTCTATACCATATACATATGTATGTATGTAGTATGTTGTAGATGTTATTTATTTATACATATGTACATACATACAAATTAGGTTATATTCTTAACTAACTTACTCACCAAGTATTGAACCAGCAAACTTCTACCTGATAGACAAGCACTCTACCCAATATGCTAACAAGCAGCCTGAATAACCATTGAAATTATTGTGCAAACATTATTATACAAAAATGAAAAAGATCATGAAAAAAATTGTCTCTATGACTATTTATAGATATGAAATAACAAGACACTTCATAAAATCAAGAAGATTTCCTTATTAAAAAAATCAATAAGATGCTTTACACATACTCATATAGGAACTTACTAAAATCAAGAAGAAAACCTTATTGAAAAAATTAATAAGGCAACCTAATACAATCAAGAAGAAAACCTTTTTTAAAAAAATCAAGAAGGCAACCTAATAAAATCAATAAGAAATCCCTATAGTTTACAATTTATAAGAAACTCTAATCGAATCAAGAAGTTTTTCTCTATGGATTGCTTTTTTTTATTGATGCCAAAAATATCGGAAATTGAATAAAAAAAGTTATGAATAATAAGATTTCTTCTTGATTTTATGTGGTTTTCTTCTTGATAAAATTAATAAGATTTACCACATAAAAACAATAAGGAATCTCTATGAAAAAATCTTCGCTTCTTTCTGCTGGGATAACCCTCAGCCTAAAAACGGTTCATAGAGAAAATCTTCTTGATTCTATGAGGCAGTTTTTTCTCTGTGTAATAAAAAAAAATTGAAAAAAATATTTCTATTGCCGGAGTTAGTTTTCTTAAATCGTGGGGCTTAGAGCACAGGGCCGATTATTTGATTTGCTCAAATGTAGTGTACTAAATATCTCGACCAATTTCATAAGTAACGGCACATACATACATATATAAATTTTTTAAAATCTTGGTTGAAATACATCTACATAAACTCAACCAACAATATACATAAATTCTTCATATGCCGTATCTGTTGAAATAGCAACAGCACAGAGAGGGATCAGCAGGTGAGTTGTTACACTAACACAGCAGGCCTTTAATGACATAACAACATAATTGCCAAAAAAATTTTCAAAAATAACTAGCTTTGAGAGGAGGTCGGGTTGTTACTCGTAGTTCCCGTGAAATCAGATTTTTCTTTGCTCTGTTTTGTAAGTAAGAAAAATTACGCTTAAATACACCTCTTCTTCCAAAACTACCAAAAAGCCATTTCTGAAGAAGACAGCAAATGCGATTTTAACAAAAAAAAGTTATTTTTATTTTAGAGATCCTGCGTCTAGGCTGTGTAAAATTTATTACACCCAATGCCATGAAACTTTGTTCAATGTAGCAATATGAGTACAATTTCAATACATACGACTTTATTTTTTACTACTTTGTAATGGGCTTATTTTAGAATTCAAAGAAAATGTTCAAAAATAAAATGTAACAGATAAAAAAGAATCATAGCCAATGCATCAACATACATACATACAAACATATTTTTGTATGCGCTTTAACATTAGGGACATAACATTTTGCCATTTTGTTTTTGGCAATGTGCAATATATAATACGAGTAGCATGATGACCTCGCTGAATATTAAAACTATAAATAAAAATATGTGACTTTTTTTTGCTAACATCGAAAATATTCAGTCACTACGTGCAATGAACTTCATTTCAATCTTAATACACGTTAATTTGCTATTAAAACTTACTTCTACTAAATACCAAAAAGTACTAGGAAGTAATTCAATATGTAAAACTTGGTTTTTCTCAGCGAGTAATGAGTATACAGACATAAAAAAATTTTACAAAAACTCATGGCCACTTGATAAGATAAGATTTAAATTAAATGTTCTTTAATTATTTGGCTTCGACAAGATTTACAGAGCCCTTAGTATCAAAAATGCTTAACCGATATGTGTTTCAAAGGAAGTCGTCTGTGAATTTTGTATGAATAGTTGCGTCATAGATAAATCACAGAAAAGCTATTCTATGTAGATATAACATACAGATATATTAAAAAAAAAACTAGCAGAGAAACCATAAAAGTACTCTAAAATATTTTTGTAGTGTTTCTGATATTTATTTAACAGCAAATTTTATTATATAGCATTATTTTTAGTATTTTGCAATTATTTATGTATTTACGAGTAGCATTTTATTGCATTATTATTTCTTTTATCTCATATTTAAAAGTGGCCTAGCTAATAATAATAATTGCTAATTCTGATTAAATGCATACATACATATGTACTTATTCATGGTATAAACAGTTAAAAATCTTAAAATGTTTATTATACCAAAGCTCTAAAGTCTATATTTATTTTGTTTTTATAATGTACATCTTTCTTATATAAAATTTGTCAACATAAAATAAGGCCCTTAATTTTTTTTTATTTGAATTTTACAACCCTTTTTCTTTTAAAAAATATGCAGTAACTAAAAATTTGTTATTAGTGCTATCTAATTGGCAAATGATATTAACAGCTGTTAATAACATTTTGTCAACTGAAGTTAAAATGGGATTGAATTTTATGTACAAACTTAAAACATATGTACGTATAAATATATTTTGTTCAAATTATTGTAGAAATACTATAGCCCAATTCAAAGTCTTGTGCAAACGGGCTTATTTATTTTCTTTAATTTTTTATGTGACAGCTAAAAATAGAGTGTACATAACTATGTTATGTTAACACTGAGCACTTGTTGCTCTACAGGTGTAAAACAATGTTGCCAGAAAATTTATACAAAGTATCTGGTAGAATGTTCTACAGAAGAAAATACAAAATGCTAGATTTTAAATTTACATAGCAGATTTTTAAGAGATTTTTTTAAAAACTTGATCGCTTTTTATAAAAAAAATAATATGCTTAATATAACAGAGAAAATTCTAAAATGGCAACAATAGTGTCAGCTTAAAATTTACAAAAGAAAAGGAAATAATGGTTTTTTCAATATACTCTTGCATCACAAAGAGCGATACAAATGTCTTTATTTTTGGCGAAAGAGTAAAGGAAATGATGAACTCAGCGATGCCAACTATTTATAACCCAAACGCGTTATTACCCTTCTCAAAACGCTCTAGAACGTGCTAAGTTACAGCATTGTCTACTATTTGTAGCCAATCTAGCGCGAAACGCACTAAATTGGCATTGCTGGATGAGCTATGTATTTTTAAACTGAGTAGCAGCAGTGTTGCCTGAAAATGATGACGTGAGAATGCTAAATCCAAAGCAAAGGCTAAAATGTTCTACAGACGAAAAAATAAAAGAATATGTTAAATCTACGAGCAGCAGTAAAAATGCGAAAATGGCAACAATGGTGGGTAGATATCGTTTTCTAGCAAAACGTGAAAATTGCAAAATTTTAAGTTGGCCCCCTTTAGACTTAGGTATGTATGTACTTATATTATAAGTATGGTCCAGTAAGCTGACGCTCAATTCTAATTGCATTGTTTAAAAAAATTATTATGGCTTAATAACACAACCCAGCAAAAAATTACATAATACCATCAGAACTACTTGCCATATAATGACTTACTTTTCTGATTATCAAATTTCATTACTCGCTTACAAATCACATTACCTAGAATTTAATAAAAAATTATGTAATACAAGTTGCTAAGTGAGGAGAATAATTTTTTTAGATTAAATAGATTACGTGAACAAGTTTCCAAATAAAAAAAGTAAGTACTTCCCAAGAATCGATTATTTTAGTCTCACGCCTTCTTAAAATCATTAGGTTGGTTATCCAGTAAGGAACAGCTTCCACCAAAAATGCTTAATTCCAAACTCGCTTAATTTTTTTTAAATATTTTGTTGGGAAATTTTGTACAGAAATCTGTTTTATTAAGCCTTAATAATTTTTATAAATAAGGTAGTAAGTATGTACATAAATTAATTTTTAATTATAATGAATGGTCTACTTTTTATGAGTTAAGCGGCCCACCCACCCATCCACTTGCTATATAATTGTGCAATTTTTCGTATTGTACAATAATATTGCCAATGTGTATGTTATATTCGAAGGTGGCGCAATATATTGGCAAATATTAAAAGACTTTTGATTTTTATTGTACATGCAAGACTATGTAATGTGGTGGCCAACATTGTACAATGTTGTTTACGTTTTCACTGTCAGGAAAATTGGGCAATATTTTTTTTAAATACCTATTGCGTCATTTATTGTATAGTATAGGTCAAAACGACTATAATATGTACAACAACATAAGCAATAATATTGTATAATGGATGGACCGCTTTAAGGCGCGAAATTTTAGTAAAGAGTTATACCTTAATATGGTTTTTTTTGTATCTTCAGATACTCTGATTGGGGCAAAGTATAACTACATACATACATACATACATACATATGTATGTATGTTTGCATAAAGGAATAAAATATACAAAACAACTAAAGACAACAGCGTTCTTTGTTAACTTTTATATTACGTTTTATTCTTAACAAATAACAAAAAAATTCATACCCAGAATATTCACAAGTATAAAAACAAATCCGGCCTATTACAAATTAAATACATATCTGTGTACACATGCATGTACATACATAGATACCAGAGACCTGCAACGGGTGATTGGTAAAATAATCATACGCAATCAATATCCTAAAAACATGCTATTTTTTTGAAAAAATCAAACTTGTTCAAACACGTATATTCATTGCTAAGTTTTAATCGATCAAGTGAGTGGAGTATTGTTGGGTGTGAATTATAATCATGCGTTGCATCATACCAATCAGTTCGGACGATTGGTATTTGGTTCGACAATGAGTGTTTTGAACAAGAATATAATGCGAAAGAAAAAAATGTTCATTTTAAATCAGCATCAAGTAGTTGATGCAGAGTAGAAGCGAAAATGAAAAAAATCATTGTGTATGAATGTGGTAATTATTAAGACCCAACGCAAACTGCTGTCATAATAACAAACCAATTTTTAAGTATGTATGTGTTTGTGTAGTTAAGTTGGGTGTTTTATATCAGGGATGGTAAAATTAAAGAAACTGTCTAATAGAGCTACTCGCTACGAACTTTTTGAAAAATATTAGAGACAAAAATGTTATATAAATTTCTGAGATTAATTGTTAAAAAAATGCATTTTAAAATAAAATTTGAGGAGGATTTTCAATACAAAAACTAATTTTTGTTAATTAACTTAACAAAATTTATGTTTCAAATATTGAGCCCTATTTTCGACTTAATCGTAAGCGACAAAAACTAAAGTTTTTGGGAGAATGTTTTTTTAATATTGAAAAATATGTTTTTGTACGTAAATTATCGTTAACGATAATATGTATTTTAAAAGTTTTGAACAGGCAATTTACTACCCAAAATTTATGTAAAAAATTTTAACAGCCTTGTTTATAAAATATATGTACGTACATATTAATAAAGGTCTTTCGACAACTATCGTAAAGAAAGTTGTTAAATCAGCTCTAAATAAGCATCAAATATTTTTTGAAAACAAGAAGGTTAAACTTCAAGAGGTATATAACAGGTTAAATGAGTTCCCCTTATGTAAGTTCTTTTGAAGATTTACCGCCATATTCATAAAAAAATATTTTAGGTTTATTACAGGTTTATTTGACAAATTTCCCATAGAATTACGTCAAATAAGCGCTTCATAAACCTAAAATATTTTTTATGAATATGCCAGTTAGTTGTTAATACTTAAAAAAAATTTGCACCTTTTTTATAATTGGAACAAATACAAACCTCCAATTTTCCATACCTGTTTGACACGTTTATGTGTGTGTGTTTTAAAATAAATTGAACGAACTTTACTACTTTGATTTTATTCAACGTCGTCGCTTGTTCACGTAGAAGTTTGAATAAAACCAGTTCGAACACTCCACTTACAATTATTCAAACGATGCGTTCGTTTGTACGATGCTGATTAAATTCAACATTGAATTTTGTTGCATGATTAAATGTGAATAAAACATTTCTGGTATGGTGAGTGAATTGATTTAAACATGTTCGATCGCTACACTAACAATCACTCCAATGAACAGATATTACTACGACGCTGATTTTATTGAACGTTGTATGTTTTGTACGTGATTAAATGTGAGTAAAAATTTTAATGTATGAGTAAATCATCAAAAAGCATGAAATTTGCAGGTCTCTGATAGATACATATGCACGTATATTTTTACACATGTATTTACATACATACATACATATGTATATTTAATCGTTCGTATACTTATACATATATGTATGTATGTATGTATGCATTTTTATTGCAATATTGTGAAATTACAAAAAGAAACGGACACAAAGCATGTCTATAATCGTACATTCATCTACATACATATGTATGTGTATGTATTATTTACATACATACGAATATATAAATATGTATGTGCATTGCAATTATTATATAATATAAAAAGACAAGCAATTACTCAGTATAAGAAGAAAAAAAAACAATTAAATTACAACAAAAATGGCGTTTTATATAATTTTATTTTCATTGTACAGTGTCAGTTAAATTTGAAAGCAATGCACAGCAGCCTCAGCAATAATAATTTTTAAAGACAAACAGCTGATTTGGGAACCATTAAACTTTTTCAGCACGACAAGCATATCGATTAAGATGAAAGTACATAATACGCGTTAGTGCGCGTGGGAGCTGTAGGCATCTGTCAAAAAAAAAAAAAATTGTGTTTTTGCATACAACAAGTTACATACGAAACTCTTTGACGCGCTTGCCGCAGAAAGTTGGTCAACTTTCAACTTTTTAACGCGTTGTATTGTTTTGTCAACTAATCAGCCGACAATAAATAAGAAAAAATTAGAATCTACTCCATGATTCTAATTTTTTCTTATTTATTAAATTATTAAAGAGTTTAAAAAACATACAATATTGCATAAAAACACCCCTTTTCCACACGGAAAGTTTACATTGCAAAGTATTAACTCAGCTGGGAGAAAAACAGAAAGAGACTGTACTACTAACTCTGTCTTTCACACAGCTGAATTAAGACTTTGCAAAGTAAACTTTGCGTGTGGAAGAGAGGTAAAAGAAATTGAAAATGTTCCAAGTCCATTTTTCAATGTAAAAATAAATTAAAAACGCGTGTTGTGTAACTTGCAATTTTTCATGCGATAAAGTATTCAAACGCACGATATTCGCCGACGAACTAACGCGTGTTATGTATTTCTACCTTTAAGATTGCAAACAATGACGTCAGCATTTTCATAAAAATTTGAACGATGACAGAGTCAAAAACAGGCATTTGTGTTGTGGTTGTTGACAAAACAAAATAGTAAAACAAAAAAAAAACATTGGAATTTTCTCGCACTTGTCTGAGCGAAACCTGCTCTTCCTCCACAATTTCATCCAAAAAATTAACTGCAACAATTCAATCCATTTCGATACCAAACACACAGACACATATCCATTTTTAGCTTTTACTCGCAATAAATAGTTCGGAAAAGGTCCCGCGGGAACTAGAAGGAGTAAGGATGCCTTCTAGAAGGCCTCTCTACACCTTCTTTTGGATATAGAAGGCCTGCTCGCTCCATTCCATACTCATATATTTTTTACACGCGTTGTCATTGCGGAGCAGGGCTTCTATTTTTGCTTCTTTCGCCAGAGATTCTGGAAGGCCTTCAAGTTAATGGATTTTGCTTTTGCTTTGGCAAAAAAAAAAACAAAACAAAACATGTTACTCCTTCTCTTCTCCCTTCTCATAGAAGGGAGTGTGGAATGTGTATCGTATCTTTTATGCGAAAGAGTCCTTTAATAAGGCCTGCATAAAGAAGGTATTCTGAGTTTTACCGCTGGGGTGTAACAAAACACAAAATGTTTGTCACAATATTGAAATATGAAATATTTTTTATATTCAAGTAGCATTGAGTTGCATTGTCACATTTCAGCGATTTTTATTTTCAAACTAGAGTTTAATTTGTCAAATTTTCGATGTGACTATATATTAATTTGACAATAATTGCCTAAGGCACTTGTTCTTCTAAAGGGTCCAACTCAAAATTTAATAATATTCTGTTTACAATTTTATATTCTTATAAAAATCCATTCCAAAAATAGAACAAAATAAATTTTATTTTTGCAAATTTTT
Source organism: Tachina lurida (assembly GCA_944452675.1). Classification (NCBI taxonomy): domain Eukaryota; kingdom Metazoa; phylum Arthropoda; class Insecta; order Diptera; family Tachinidae; genus Tachina; species Tachina lurida. Next base: position 166,165,134 of record OX101753.1, on the reverse strand, counting down.
ATATTTTCCATGCGCTTTTCGTTTGAGCGTAAACAAAATGGAGAAACATCAATTATATGGTAACATCGTCACGGTAGAGATGATACAGCGATTGCAGACAAATCGTCGGTTGGTTTCTGGTGTGCGGCACAGTATATTCAAAATACATTATGTCTGCAGCAAACCAGAAACCAACCGACGAAATGCCGCAGAAACTGAAGGAATAATTATAAATTTTAATTCCCCACAAAAAATGCGTTCCGCGGACCGGAAATAATAATGAGACTCAGTATGTACATGCGATTGTTAACTCTAGAACACCATCATATGATTTCAACTCGCATCACACAAGTTATGCGAAACGCGATTGTCAGAATATGCCAGCATCCTAAATGCTCACGTATCATAAAATGACTGCCAGACTGTCATATTTTTATTAAGAGCAATATATATAATGAAAACAGTCGTTAAGCAGCTCTGGGTAGAAGAACAGCTCTCGCGTCATCGTAATTATTTCTTAAGTGAGGTCAGGCTTGTGTGTGTTGTTTGGCCTTAGAAAGTTTTTCGTCTTGCTCGCACTGGTTGACTGATCTGCCACGGATAACCGTATATTCTTGCGGTTCTTTTGTGGAATTTAGTTGACAACCACTTTGCTACTTCCTATGTCAAGGCATAGGTCGGGTATAGTTAGTCAGTCACGAAAACATTTTTAAGAATACTGTTAATAACATCATGGACATATGTATGTATGGTCTTAGTCACCCCGTCCATTTTTGTGAAACCATATTCCACAAATTTATTTTTTAGAGTGTGTACCAATAAATAAATATATCATGAAAAGTTATAAGCTTATATGTATATGCTTGATCTAGCCAATAATCAAAATTACAAATTCTGGGTCTTAACAAATTGATCCCCCATGAAAATTGTGTCAGCAGACACTGTACGTACAGGCGTACCCACATGTTCGTTTTCATGCATACATACATACATACATACATATATATGTATGTATCTACACCCTACATAATAGGGCGATTTTCTGTAATATTTATGTCAGTTAACGAACGATCAATTCAAAAATTTTAAAAACTCAACAAGCTCGTTTCTTAATTTGTTGCTCTAATCACATGCATATATGTATGTACACACACAACATGCAAAAAAAAAATTTAGCAAGCGTTCTTAGAGGGGTTCAGAACCCATTGCAAGATAGTGAGTGAGTGCACTTTTCTGAAGGGCTGGCTATTTTATAATTTTATTAATTTTGTGGTTAAAAAAATACTGTTGTTTTACTTTTGCACACTCACACATGTAGCAAATGTGAGTGTGTGTATGTAGTGTACCTCCTATGAGGGTTAAGTGTCTGCTATTGTTTGTTTGTGTTAATGAGGGAATACAGTTAAAGATGGCATGGCATGGCATGGCAATGGCACAGTACAAGGTCACTTTCGTTGTGTGTTTTTGTTTTTGCTGCTTTTAGTTGATTATGATATCAATGTGGCGATGTTATTGTGCTGTTTGCTGTTGCTGTTTTTGTGGCAAAAGGTCTGTGCACTCTTACAGAATAATATTTTTATACCATACAAAGTCAAACAATTTTTATTTTTAACAATGTCCATGTATGACTTTATTTACACATTTATTTACAAGCACAAAACAACAATACATACATACATATGTATGTAGGTACGTGCAAGAGTTCGACCGATTAATCGGCTTCGGCCTTCGGCCAAAAATTGGTAATCGGCCAACATTCGGCCTATGGCAAAAATCGGCCGATTAGCCGAAGCCGAATATTTTTCATTCCAAGCTTGAAAAATAACATTATGTTTGGTCGTTGCTCGCCGACAGTTTCTATTGTGTTTAATGTTTTGAAAGGGTTGCTTTGAAATACAACCCTGTTGCTTTCTATTTTCTTTTACTTGGACGGTCTTGTGAGTGATCATATGAAAAAGCAATGTAGAAATTGCAAAATAGTTTTATTTTTCTTGTTATGTATCCAATAGATATTACAGCTATGTCAGTGATCTCAAAAAAGCAAACTTTTTTCTTAATTCATATAAAACAAGTATCATTTTTAAAATTTAAAACATTCGGCTTCGGTTTTAGCCGAAGTTTAGGATTTTAGCCGAAGTTCGACTTCGGCTTCGGCTTCGGCCAAAAAAAAAACGCCTTCGGTCGATCTCTAGTACGTGCATATACATATATATGTACATATTCATACATACATATGTACTTGCATTCGAATATTTATTTCTATAAATATTTACAGCCTGGCCCAAGATGTCACGAGAAATCGTTCGACCGATTGTTGTTGTTTGCAATACAAGTTGTCGATCGAACGATTTCTAGTGACATCGTGGGCCAGGCTGTTAATTTAATGCACATGGACTTGCGCCCAGCAAACATTGGGTATCAAAGAAGAGTAGTTATTAAATACATACATACATACATAGATGGCTTCCACATCGTTTTCACTGTAGACGAGGATCACTAAAATGTGAACCTAAACTACTGAACATTTGGTTTAAATGTTTCCATATGGTCGCAAAAGAACTACTTCATCAGTAGTGCTAAGGCGTACTGGTAAATTTTCAATGACAACCCTATATTATATGTCACTAGGCGATTATATTGGGTGGGGTAAACCTGGTCAGTAGTACTATTGAGAATGTCGCTAGTAAATCACTATAATTTCACTATTCGCATTTCTTGCAGGGATATGTACATATGTACACATCCCAGCGGTAAATTGGCCTTCTATAAGGCCTTATTTAGCAGACAAGGCCTGCTAGTCCCATTGCGTAGTCATTTGTTTTTTACACGCGATGTCATTGGCGACCAAGGCCTTACACGCTTCCTTACTCAAGAGGGCTGATTGAAGGGCTACTTTAGTAGGCGTAGTTTACAGTTTTAACCCAGTTTAGCAATTGTTGCTACATATGATAATAAATTGTAAAAGAAATAACTTATGTGCCCCTTCCAAAAGAAGCGAATGGAGAATGTATGTATATCGATTTTTTTAGCAGGGAGTATGGAGACCTTAAAGAAGGACTTCCTTTGAAGGCAGGGAAAAATTAATATCGAATCTTAAAGAAGGACTAAGAAGGCTTTCAGAAAAGTCTGTTTGGTGCAGGCCTCGTAAATTTTTACCGCTGGGATGTATTGTAGAACATTTAGTAATTAGACTTTACCTCATTTTGTATGAAATCAAAAAATTCTTATACCTAGCTACCATAACTTTCAAGATACAATTATGAAAGTTTCTACCATTTATGTTCTTTATGTTTAACTTTTCTTTTTTATTTTGGAAGTGTGTACATATCTACATATGTACATATGTAAGTATGAACATACATATTTACAATTCTCTTTCAATTTCTGAAGATTAGTAACGTAATATTTGTTTCTTTTATTGTTGTTGTAATTTTTACGTATTTCTTGTTTTTGGCGGCTAGCGCTGTCAGTATAGAATTGGGCCAAATAATGGCTTTTATGTTTATCAAAGTCAAGACAACATTTTTTTAACATAACATCCACATGCTATGTATGTATGAATGTATGTATGAATGTATGTATGTATGTATGTACTATGTAGGTATACATTTGTAAAAAGAAAGATTATTCCCCACAAAGTTTTAACGAAATATGAGAGAAAAGTTCCAAAATGTTTAAATTTACTTATTATCAGGGAAACCGCAAATATACCATGGCATAATTTTTTCTTGTGTGACGTATTATATAATATAAGATATTTATCAGTTTCAGAACTTTTTATTCCTTTTGGCATCGATTCGTTAGTGCATATTTTTTGCATATTTTATTTAAAGCATGTTTTAGTATATACATATATTTATTCGAGCATATTTGATGTTTTGATACCTACTTTAGATTTTTTTTTTATTATTTATGCATGTAGTGTATAGTCTATACATTTGGCTCAAGCCATACTATATGACCGAAAGAAATAGTATGTACATTAGGGTGTCTCCCAAAAAAAATTCCCAGTACATATGCATGTGTATATTTGATAAAAATTTGTTTTTGTATAACACTTCTTTTAATATCGCCATAACTAACAATAAACAAATATTATTTGTCATGCATTTTTCTCATCCAAATTCAAAATGCATTAATTACTAGCATTATTATAAGAAAAATTATCAAAATCAAATTGTTTTAATTTCTTGCAGACGAGTTTTGGTAGGATTTATTTTTGAAACTACTACTTCAATAAATTAATTTTTATGAATTACAAAAATTTTTATCGCCATGTTGTCAAATTAAAAATTTAGACGCCAAACAAGTTGAAAAATCGCCACGTTTGGCGAGAAATCGCCATATCTGACAACCCTGCTGCTGATTATAATATTGAAAGGTTTTCATGAGAACTCTCAAAAATTGCCATTTGAACAATTGGGCAAATATGCGAGACTTGTCTCATGAAGCACTTTTTCACTTTTTGCACGAAAATAAAAAAAGTGTGAATTGTGTCTAAAAATGCCTGAAGAAAGCCAAAAAACCAAGAAAATGTGTTGCTTACTATATACACACATTCACCCTTATCGGGAATAAAAGTACACGTGAAAGTTTCCCTAAAATTGTGATCGCCAATGTTTGCGTTGTTGTTGTATCAGTATACTATTTTCTAATTTTGTTCACCATTTTTCGTTCATGGGAAATATTTCACGTGAAGAAAATGTTCCTTTTATTCGTGATAAGGGTGATTAGGTTTACAAGTTAAAATTGTTCGGCCAACTTAACAAGTTTTTTTTAAATAAATTTTCATAGATTTTTTGACATTTTATTTACGCGAGTGTAAAAATGCACAATTGCACAGTTTGGGAGAATTTTGAACATTTTCATTTTCTATGCAAATGTTATTGAATTGTTATATTATACATATATATATATATATACATATATACATATATTTTTTTCCCCCAATAAACCAATTTATTGTATTTTTAAGACCATATTTTGTGAGTTTTTTAACGCAAATTTTCAAGTTTTTAGTGCACAAAACTCTTGTATAAAGCATATTTCTGGTTTCCCTGTTTGTTATGAACATACAAATGTATGTAGGAATGTACATACATGTGTGAGTCAGTGTTGCCTGGGATGGGATTTAAAAAAAAAAACATTGTTTTATTATTATTTTAATAGAAACACATATAAATTTGTATGCCTGAAACCACATATAATCACACAAAATTCTTTGGATCATTACATTGAAATCGGCAACACTGATGTAAATGCTCTTAATTTCATCCCTAAAAAATATAAACGAATTAATAACTTGCTCCTTTTTGCTAATTGCTAAATAACCGGTTAATTTACTTAATAGTATTATGACTTAAAAAAAAAAAAAAAACATATGGTTTTAACATGTGCAGGGATGGAAAAAAGCTACTATTTTTTCTTCAATATTTAAGTATTCAGCAGCATATTTAATGAATGCTAATGAATCGGATAGTTGTGATAGGTACTGTACTAACAATATCTTTTCAATTCGGCAAAAGTATCTATAGACTACACAATATTATGGATTACTTTATTGTCATTATTATTGTTGCTTGCCTCCGCACTATTCAATAAGTTGCACAGTATTAAAAAATGGCTTCATTTTTCTTATAATATATAGAAACTGTAAACAAAACCTACACATACATACATTTGTGTTTAAGAAATCGTAAAATTGATTTTCCGGGATGCATACATACATACATGTAGCGTTGGAAAATGTTCAGATTTATTTGCTTTTCGCAGTGTTTTGCTCTGTTGAGCAGTCGTGTAGTTTTTTTTTTAATCCGTTTTTCTTTAAAATTATAAGTTTTTAAAAATTTTTTCTTTTGCCTTTCTAAGTTTTCAGTACACATCTATTAATTTCAATACACATGATACACGTTCATGTCACTGAGGACTTCATACAAACGTTCTTTGATATCCTAATCGCCTAAAACATCTGAACAAATTACAATTAATATGGAAAAAAAGCCAATACGTTAACGGCCTGGTCCAAAATGTGAACAGAAAACATTCGATCGATATCTACATTGAAAACAGGAAAATTAGTTTTTGTTTTCAACATAAGTACTTTTTTTTCAAGTGTATGTATGTATATACCCCAAAAAATTTTAAATCGTACTTAAGCTGTTCAATAATATAAGCAACAATGTAAGCAATATAGTTTTTAGTCCTTACTCTTGCTTTGAAAATGGGCTTCATAAAATAGGGGGCCAATTACGGCACTCGTTATCGAACGAAATATTTCTATAGAGTTTATATGGAAATGTTTTAAAATTGCAAAATGCGCCCAACTGCACTTATGACAATTTTAAGAGTTTTCATGCAAAATCCTTAATGGTTAGTGATAGGCTGAGTTTACATCTGACATTTCTTGTGTGACATTTGCCCAAAAAAGCGTAAGGAACTGATTACTATTAAAAAACTGTTTGATTCAGACATACATTTATTGATTTAAACAGTTTCCAATCATGTTGGATTCTATAAAATTGTCTATTAGTTATGTATGGAATTATTTAACTTAATAAATACATGTCTGAATCAAACAGTTTTTCATTAGTAATTAGTGGTTACGCTTTTTTTACGCTTGTGTGGCACATGGCACACAGATGTAAGCCCGGCCTTACAAAAATATGAATAAGAAGATATAAATAAAATATATTGTGCCACCTACAAACAAGCCATTTTATTGTACAATATCAATTATTACACAATATTTTTGCAAATATGTGGGTAGCTTAAATTTCTTAAAATAAATTAATTAATTTAATGGATCTTTTTATTGCAAAAACTTTGCCCCTGAACTTGCTAATGCTTCCATTAATTAGTATGTATGAGATCATTAATAGCTCTCATATTTGGAACTTTTGTATTATTAATACTTCAAGTTTTCCACTGATATAAAATAATTGTGTTCGGGCTAACATTTAGAATTGAAACCAATTGGAAATTGTATTTTTAATATATACAAATATTATTAATTTTGCTTAAAACCTCAAAAGAATAAAAAAAAATAGAAGAAATTATTTTGCAATTATAAGACTGCGAGCATAAATTTCTGAAATATTTTCAAGTTTTACAATTGCACCAACTTTCCCATCTCTGGTGTGTTGTCAATCTCGTTGCCAAAGTACATTTATACAAAGTAATCGCAAGCCTGCAACTTGTGCATATTTTCTCAACTTCCATATTTTTTGTTTCGAATAGTATATTGAATTAATTAATGTACATATGTGCATATTCTTAAAAATGTTGGATGAAAGAAATGATAAACTCGACTTTATTAACATTTTTACCATTTTCATAACTTTCAATAATATTTCTGCTCAGTTTGAGCAACAATAATGGTACACAAGTGCATACACAAAGTACGTATGTTTGAAATTGTTTGACACAGCAAAATATGTACAGACATACATGCACAATAAAAACAAGTGCATGCACATATACACATGAACATATATAAAGAATATATGTACTTACATACATACATACATTTGAATGTATATACCTGTATATACATATATGTACCTGTGTTTACAGTTGGTTGTAAGAAATTTCTCCCTCGGATCTCCCAGGTTTACAAGAAAATAAAATGTAAACAAAAACAAAACAAGAGAAAAACAAAATACATTACATATGTACATACATACAAACATTAGTGTGTATGAATATGTGTGTATATTGTACTATGCATGCAGTTTTTCCTTCCTTTTTGCACAGATGTGCGAGTACTTTACATGAATTCTTTTTGCTAGCATAAATGTGTGTTTGGTTAATTTTAAAAGACTGTTTTCTTCTCTCAATTCTCATTTGATTTAGATATTTAGGGTAACAAGTATTTAAGTTTTCGGTGAATAAATTTAAAAAGGGTGCTCGTCTTTGCACAAGACACTAATAAATCTACACAGAGTTTTACTTTTAAACTCTGGGTGGTGCAGACGCATTGCAGCATTGCTGTTCGTTAAGCATTAACTGGACATTCGTTTATATGCGATATTTGCATGTTAATGTGGATGGTTAATGCTCCAGTGGGGTATGGCTTTGCATATCCTGTGCGTAATTTTTGTAAAATGAGAATTTTGAGTTGTTCTGAAAAGGTAAATTGCAGTTACACAGGTAACTTGCGTGTTACTTTGTGGGCGCTCCTAATTCTCATGTTTGAGATACATATCTTAATCAGGGTTGTCAGATTTTTTCCGACCTATTTCGCCAAATTGAATTTAAAAAAGTCGTCAAAAATTAATTTTTACTGATATAATCAGTGCTGCCAGTGCTGATGATTTTATCATATTTTTGATGATTTTCGGACCAAAATATGATTTTTTTTTTAAGATTTTTGTAATCGAATGATGATTTTTAATTTTGCAAATTATGATTTTTACTTTCAATACATACATATGTATGTTCAATTTTCTTTGTTGGTCGAGAATGTTTATCCAATAGCTACACCCAGGGTTGTCAGATTTTTTCCGACACAATTCGCCAAATTGATTTATAAAAATCGCCAAAAGTCGCCAAATCAATTTTTTGTAGTTTTTCTTAATATAGATTTGATAATAAATTTGTTTTTATATAACAATTTTTTTAAATATAATTTTTTATAAAATCGTTGCATAAATATTTAGCAGAAAAGCGCCAAAAGTAGAAATAAAATCGCCAAAAAATATTTTTGTAAATTTTTCTCATCCAAATTCAAGATGCTTTAATAATTTTAAATTAATATAAGAAAAATCATCAAAATCCAATTGTTTTAACTTCTTCCAGACGAGTTTTGGTAGGATTTATTTTTTAAACTAACAAACTAATTTCCCGAATTACAAAAATGTTTAAGTTCAATTTTGTTAAAAAATAGCCATATAAATCGCCAACAAATTTATATATCGCCGAAAAAATCGCCATGTCGCCAAACCAAAAATTTGGACGCCAAACAAGTTGAAAAATCGCCACGTTTGGCGAGAAATCGCCATATCTGACAACCCTGGCTACACCTATAAAGAAAACATTTTTGTTCCAGCGAAAATATTCGTCTTCATGGAAACAGTTTGGTAAGGGGCAGAGAGCACATTTTTTCCTCCTCTTCCGGGGTCAATTGAAAAAAAAGAATAAGAAAACGTCACTTTACAAAAAAAGTCATGTTAGAGAAGTGACGAAAAATCGGTCCGGAATATATTCAAATCTTGCACCAAATGTATACCAAATCGTTTAAAAGAAGTCATTCGTCGATAAGGAAAATCAACTTGCCATCAGTGATGCAAAATGTGGCACAATTGGGCCATTTGTGGCACTTTTGAATGTTTGATGGCCCTGTGGTACTCTCTAGGATATTTTGGCCTTTTCAGCTCAAAATTCCAACCTTTTAGTACACTTTTTAATTGAGTTTTTTTCGTTTTAAAAACTACTTTTATTTTTGGAGATTTTTATTTAAACCGGTTTCCGAAATCTGCGCCAGATCATGTTTTGAGTGGGTAAACTAATAGTATTATACCACTTGCTATTAAACTTTTTCAAAAGGAATTTAAAAAGCTCAAAGATTTATGTAGAAGTAAATTTTGCAAAAGGATTTCTACCATTAAAAATCGTTTATGTAAACCTTTGTATACAAATATATACATAATTATTCAAGGAACTCTTTCTATTCAACAATCCTCAGCAGGACTGAAAATTTATATTGAAATCAACAATAAAATTTGAAAATTCGCTTTTGTTTTCAATATAAATTTTCAGTCGAGAGTTTTCTTTCGATATTGTAAAACAGGCCATAATAGAAGAAATCATCGTCATGTAAAAAATACTGTGTCATATTTAATATAATTAAAACAAATTAATGAAATCTAGTTCTAATAATTGTTATGATGAAGATATTTTAAAACTTAACACAAAAAAATGCTTCTAGACAGGGGTACATTGAGGAACTATTGGACTAAAAGTTTTGAGATTGTGTTTAATAAAATGAGAATTACATAAGTAATGTTTTTTAACTAAAATTTAGTTTTTTAAGCAACACACATACATATAAAATATGTATTTACTTTAATTTAACAAAAAATACTTTAAAAAATTTGAACTTTTGTCGCTAAGTTCTGCCTTTGCTCTAAACAAAATAAATCACATATTATTAATACATACTTTTGTTTTTATTTAAATTAAAAGATTATAGTCGAGTACATTTGGCCTTATCAAAGATATTTTGGCCCTTTTAAATCGTTAATTTGGCCCTAAACCAAAAAAGCCAAAATGCATCACTCCTGTACATAACTTATATGATAAGAACATTGACAATGTCGAATACTTATTTTGTTTGAGTTTCTTAACTAGTTTTTCATTTAATGCAATTTTTAAATACGTTACTTTAATGATCCCATTTTTTATTGAATTCAATTTGAAAATGCTTTCTTAATTCTTTTGTAAAATAAGATAGTAAATAGCTTTTTATTGATGAAAACAAAAAAAAAAATGGGCTTGTGATGATATTTTTCTTCAAAATATGATTTTCTTTCCGACAAATGATGATTTTCTTCGCAAAACTTCTGGCAGCCCTGGATATAATAAATTTATTTTTATTAACACTTTTTTAATATAAATTTTTATAAAATGATCGTATCAAAATTTATCAGAAAATATCCAAAAATTATTTCTTGTAAATTTTTACTCACCCAAATTCAAAACAGTGTGTGCCTCTTTAGGGGATTTGTCCCAAATTGGGGATTTTTTTCGCGATTGGGGATGAAAATTTCGTATTGGGGATTTCAGCCAAATTTTATGGGATTTTTTGGGAATTTTTTATAACTGATGGTAACGATAATGATTTTTGAACTAAGAAATATGCGTCTGGCAAGTCTAAAAATGTGTTACTATTCATAGTGAATGGTTTCTAATAAAGAAGAAGTACGAGTATCAAGGCAGATTAATCAATAATGTGTTCATTATGGATGGAAATCATGGTACATTTGTACTTTTTATGGTACATTTTTGACCTCGTCGGTACCGTGGTACTACCGCGAGTTACTTGGTACAATTTAAAAATGCCAATGTTTCACTGTATGGTAACATTAATTTTACCTATGTTGTATTTATTTTTTTTTGTGTTTTATTTTAGACGGTCAGCTTCCCTGGTTTTGTTGCAATGCTGTTGTCAAGTCTAATGTGGTGTCAATTCTGCAACAAAAAATCTGTCTAGTAATTTAACTGTACCTGTTGACAGCATCGCGTACATGACAGCATCTCGTACATGAACTCGCCTTGGCTGCGGTTATATTTATTTTTGTTAACTACATATCGCTCCTTTAATTCAATAGTGTGTTTTAGATTTTATCGCGCATTTTTTATGAGCATAACTTAGATTTTATAGTGCATGAAAATAACAGGCCTATTAATAACCAAAATTTGTAAAATAACCGATCTCTAACAAGTCTTATCTACGAATGTACCCTTATGAATGTAATATTTAATATTTTTTATGGAATTTTTTATTTTTTTGTTTTGTTAAGTTTCTGTTTTTTATTGTTTACTTCTGAATTTTTTACACATTTTTTTACGTTTCCGTTCTTATTAATAAATATTAAAAAAATGGTACCGTCATGGTCCAAAAAGTACATTTTGTTTTCACAGTTGGTACAAAATCCAAGAAGTCATTTTCCTTCCCTGATGAACACTACCAAAACAAAAATAAGTAACAAAATGTAATATGATTTGTTGGAAGCACTTCTTAGAATAAACACACACTTTAAAAATAATTTAATTTGTTGTGACAAATTTAATCCTTCCGCTGAAATGCTAAAGCTTTTTAATACAACCTCTATGTACAACAAAATTTGAGGCTGATGAATCAGAAGATTTCGAATCTGAAATTTTTTAAATCGCAAACTTTGGTTAAAATTTTTATTATACTTGTGTGTATTAAACTATGTATGTGTAAAATTTTCTTTACAAGTCTTATGCCCGTAATTTCTACACACAGGTAATTTACCTAAGGTTTTACCTACGAGTTTGCCTTATAAAATTCAACTTACACGATAGATATCTACTTGTAGAAATTAAGGAGCTATAAGTACAAATTAAATCAATATGAATGTAAATACAGCTATCGATATAAATGAATTTTATTGAATAAAAATTATAAGAAAAAATTTAAATCAAAAAACTCAATTTGGGGATTTTTGGGGATGACAAATCAAAAATTGGGGATAAGCTCTAGAAAAAAACTGGCAACACTGATGCAAAATGCATTATTACTATAATTAATATTAGGAAAATCATCAAAATGAAATTGTTTTAATTTCTTACAGGCGAGTTTTTTTAGGATTTATTCTTGAAAGTACTTCTTCAACAAATTAATTTTCCTGAATTACAAAAATTTTGAAGAATAATTTTGTTAAAAATTGCCAACAAATTTATTTATCGCCAGAAAAATCGTCATGTCGCCAAATCGAAAATTTAGACGCCAAACAAGTTAAAAAATCGCCACGTTGGCGAGATGATTGTTCTTATGTTATTAATGCATTTTGAATTTGGATGAGAAACATTTACAAGAAATAATTTTAATTCTGCTAAATAAAAGTTTTATAGGTATACATATGTAAATACAAATTTATTATTATGTATACATAATAAATAAATGTATGTATTAAGAACAACTACATAAAATTGATTTTGACGACTTTTTTGCGATTTTTAAAATCAATTTGGCGAAATAACTCAGAAAAATCTGACAACCCTGATGACTACTGTATATCGTTTTGCTTGCAAGGGAAAAATTGCAAAATTCATAGTGACCCCCTTTAGAGGAGCAACTGCGATATGTAGTTTTTGAATTGGTTAGAAGAGTTACAAAGTATTTACTATCTACATACAAATACAAAAGCTTGGTTCTTTCTAAAATAAAGATTAAATACATTGTACATACATATATACATACATATGTACATACATAAATAAATACATATCTACATACTATTTCGGTTCTTCCGCTACGAAAGAAGAAAGTGTTACACGTGTGTCTGTTTTTACTTTTTTGTTTACTTTTCTTTAACAATTTAATCTAAATAAAGTCATAAATAAGTATAAACGCTTTAATACGCTCTTAGCATACTTAAAACTGCTGATAATTATTCTTTTTAACAGACTTGGTCTCTATTTGTTTTTTGTATTACTTCATAAATCCGTACATTTTAGACCTATTGTAAAAATTCTTTTTTTTGTCTGAGAGGGCATAGCTTTCCATTGGTCCCATTGTAAAAAGAGTGGGCGGGGACTAGCCCAAAATGTTTGTTATTTAATTTTATGATATTATACTTATTTGATTGTTGCGAAACCTATCAAACACCGTTGATTTTTGTTTTATATATAATATATTTTAATAAATTTGTATAATTACACAATTTCAAAGTTGAAAAAATGGGCGGGGTTGCGCCCATTAAAATTTATTATAATATTTCATGCGGTTCTACTTAACAAATTTTTACGAAACTTACAATAGACCTTGAGCTCTAAAATAGACACAATACTCCATTAAAAAAAAAGGGCGGAGTCACGCCTATTAAAATTTAATATTTTATTTTAAGTGGTTCTACTTTACCGATTTTTACAAGACTTAACACGCACCATGAGCTCTGAAAAACACACAATCTTGCATTTAAAAATGGGCGGAGGTACGCCCATTAAAATTTAATTTTATATTTCACGTACTTCATCTTATCTTCTTCTATCAGATCTTTGCATTGAAATCGGTTTTTTTTTTGTTGCAGAAAGAATTATTATTTATATTAACACAACGATCACCATTATTTATGTACATACATATCGCTCATTTACTCAAAGAACGTCATAACAAATTTCCCCTTTATATGGGAGCCCCCTAAGGAGTGGAGATAGGGCATAGTTATGTTCGAAGAAAATGTTGGGAATGAAAAATTACTGTGGGTCAGTCCTGCACTTTACCCTCCTGGGAGGCACCAAAAAAGCGGAACAAGCGGATTTATTAAAAAAAGATTATTAAAAAAATAATTTTGTGTATGGGGACAACCTTAATGATTGAAGATAGACGATAAGTATGTTTAGAGAAAATCTTTGTATTGAAAAAATATTGGAGGTTGGTCATACATTTGACTTCGATAGGAACGCCCTAGGGGCAGTTAGAACCCTGCGAACAAATTTTATAAAAATTTCCCCTTTGTATGGGGAGCCCCCTTAAGAAGTCGAGATAGGGCATAGGTATGATCGGAGCAAATGTCGGAGATTATTGTGGGTCGGTCTTACATTTTACCCCTTTGGGAGGCACCATAAAAGCGGATTTCTTAAAAAAAATATTCCAAAATTTTTTTTTTGTATGGGGACCGCCTTAATGGCTGAAGATAGACGATAAGTATGTTTAGAGAAAATCTTTGTATTGAAAAGCTATTGGAGGTTGGTCATACATTTGACTTCGATAGGTACGCCCTAGGGGAAGTTAGAGCCCTGCGAGTAAATTTTATAAAAATTTCATCTTTGTAAGGGAGCTCCCTTAAGGAGAGGAGTTAGGCGGTCGGTTTGTTAAAAAAAGATGTTGGGCGGAGAAAATTAATGGGTGCTGGTCATATATTTGACCCTTGTAGCGGGAAAGTTATATGATTTTCTTAATTTTTTTTTGCTTTTACCCTCAACTTTGAGCACGAAGAGGCGACCTTTGCCCCCATATGACCGCCATCATTTTTTGGCTCAAATATTTTTTTCCGAACCTCATAAAATGAGGGGTTCTTGCAAGTCGAAATCGAAAAATCTACTAATATGCCATACCTAATGTACATAAGTATGTATGTAAGTATGCTTTTTGCAGAATTATGCCATATTGATAACAACACCATAAATACTTGTTTGTCATTAATTGGAATTTTTATTTTTCGTTTAATTTTCGTCATACATACTTACATGCATACATATGTGCATGCATAAATGCGTGCACACTTTCAGGTGTATGCAGTACCCTGTCGGAAATTCGGCTAACTTTAAACTAACTTTAAGCTAACTATTTCGCAAATAGTACTGACTGACACTTGGATTACTTTCAATGTAATCAACTGACTATCTTAACATTGCGATGTCCTAGGCGCTAGTCAATTGTCTCACTCTGCACTACTTTCAGCTAACTTAAAGTTGACTTTTTTTCAATCACCTAGTAGTCAGTATATTAAAAAAAATTTTCCGGGGTTCGAACATGTATGATCACACGTTGTGTACTCAACGCGCTACCACTCGGCTAAGGTACCATCTAAAATAACAACAGCAATATGTTAATATAAAACTGAAATGAGTTTCAAAGTAGCTGAGAATAAATTTGTTGGCTCTCATCAAATTTGATTACGTAGTCAACTTAAGAATTAATTTTGGGTTTGTTCTGGATGACATTGCAGTTAGCTTTTAGTCAGTCTAAGAAAAGTTAACTAACTATAAGTTAACTATTTTTGTAGTCAACCACACATTCTCCGACAGGGTATGTATGTATGCACATATACATACATACATAAATAGGTACCTATGTACATACATACATTCATATGTACATATGTACATACATTCATAAGTAAATAATATGTACGTACTCTAGTAAATTTTTTAACTAATTATTAAAAGAAGCAACGTTTTAACAGAACCCAGTTGTCCACGTCTTTAGGACATCTTTGACGACGGGTACAAGACAATGAATGGTAAGTCGTAGAAGACATATTGAAGACAGCCCCATACAAATCGTCGACGAAATTTTCATACAAATGGCGCTGAAGTCACACAAGACGAGATGGGCGACAATGTCGCTCAGATTGTCGTCATCACTGCTTTATTGAAGACAAAACTTATATGACACTGTCGCTCAGATTGTCCTCAACAAAGTCTTATTGAAGACAAAACGTATAACACTTTCGCTCAGATTGTCCTCAACAAAGTTTTATTGGATATTGTCGCTCAGATAGTCATGAACGACGATTTCCTTTAAATTTTCGATTAGAAAACCTAATAAACAGGCGACATGTCGTACATTAATCGTCGAAGACAATGTCGTCTGTGACGATTTGGCCAACTGGGAAATAAATGGTCAAATACCTACATAAGTACATACTAAACATGATGTTGTGTGCACACTGACAGACCGATAGACTGACAGGTCTACGGACAGTCATTCATTCATTAATTTATTTTATAAAACAAAACAAGGTTATTGAACTGCTTTTGTTACTATAATTTCTTTTCGAAATTTCTCCTTCACTAAAACGTAAATAAGAAATTGTTTTTTTTTTTTAATTATAAAACGCTAAAGTGTATGACGCATTAAAAGATTCTCTAGAAATTCTGTGCAAACGCATTTTGGGGCTCATGTCAGTGGCAACTTTTAGTTTCGAAATAATTTTATATTTATGTATGTACTACGTACATATGTATGTATGTATCTACAAAATATACATGCATACATACATACATATGTATGTATGTTGTAAATACATACATATGTATTATGTGTGTACTTAATATTTTAGGTGACACGTTTCAATTTAAAAACCAGATAATTCGTGGCACATGTGTACGTACAGTGAAAGCTCCAATAACCGATATTTTTTTATTTGATATACAAACCTAGGTACTATTTGTTTTTATAATGGAACCATGTGATGAAAAACGCAAAATTTTTAAAGCACTTGATAGTTCGAAATCGCATACAGTTAGGCCTCGATTATACGCAATGGTTGGGACCGGTAGCAGTCTGGATAATCGAATTTCGCGGTTAAAAGGGTAACATAGCTTTTTAGTTTTTTTTTAATCATATTTTTGTATTAAATTACATATTTTTATATACCACATATAATAAAAGAAACATTAATGGATTTAATGTTAGTCTTTAATCAATACATAATAAGGAATAAAATATTTTGCCTGAAAACAGTTGAGTGCTTGCTATCCCAGATAATAGAGCTAATCACAGTTGATCGATGCAAAAAAAACTAAATCGATGGAAACAATTAAAATTTTTCTTTCCTGAACAATCGACGTTACCGGTTAATCGCATCACGGGTAAACGAGGCCTTAATGTATTTCATTTTATCATGTGCCGAAGGTGGCTCGTTTTGTTTGCAGAGTTGTAATAATTAAATACTTCGCTATCTGTAATTTATTTACTATCCCTATCCTAATGCGGCCCCTACACGTTCCAACTGGTCGTACAATTGAGTTGCATATATCAGTTGGTCGTTCACTTTCTCATCAAACTTCATTAAGAATTTTTTACAGAGTTTTTATATTCTTCAATAAAATTGAGCATTCGCTTTTTTTGTTTTTATTTTTCACACACTTTGTTTTATTAGCACGATGTTGCTTATACCCCTTTTCCACACGCAAAGTTTACTTTGCAAAGTCTTAATTCAGCTGTTTGAAAGACAGAGGTGGTAGTACAGTCTTTTTCCAGCTGAATTAAGACTTTGCAAAGTAAACTTTGCGTGTGGAAAAGGGGTGTTATTGGATATTGAAGAGTGAAAATGAAAAACGAAAAAAGAAATCGTCTTCACACGAACCAATTTGATAGCTAATTATCAAATTGTACAACAAGTCGCAACGTATAGGGGCCGCATAAAGAAGGTAACATAAATACATATTGATCCTATATTGCAACAGAGACATAACTCAGAAAAACTAGTTTTGCAAAAAATAAATTGAAGTTTTCAATTTGCATACATAGAACTCAATGAAGAAATAAAAATATTTTCTTTGATAATGTACAAGCCTATTATATGAAATTTTTACACAAGATTAAATATGATACTTATAACGATTTTTTCTGCATTATTAAACCAAAAACGAATGTTTTGAAATATCTATATGTTGCTATAAGGGTGCGATATGTATGTACATATGTCGCTGGGTATATTATTTGTCTGAGTGTTACTTCTCTTTAAAAAAAATTTAATTAGAGTTGGTAAAAAGAGGAACTATTAATATAATTATTAGATTCTACTACAACTATTAATGGTACCTTTCAACACTTCTGCCCGGGGTTGACAGATTTTCTCCGACCTATTTAGCTAAATTGATTTTAAAAATGGCAAAAAATCGGCAAACTAATTTTTATGTAGTTTTTCATTACACGTGAGAAACATTTTTGTAGAATATATTGGTCCATTTTATATCCCTTTTAGGGTAATATTTCTACCTTTTAGCTAATTAATTTAAAGAATTATAACCGAGCCTACTTTTGTCTAAATTTCGTTTTAAAACGACAAAAAATTAAATTAATAAGGTACCGTATTACCCCGATACTGTATTGCCATTTCAATGTAAATTTGATGTTCTTTGCAGGATTGCCAGATTTCTTTCGACCGACCTATTTCGCTAAATTGATTTTAAGAATCGCCAAAATAAATTTTAGATAGTTTTGCTTATAAACATTTGATAATAAGTTTGTTTTAAACTAATTTTTTTAACTATTTATCGCCATGTCGCCAAATCAAACGCTTAGACGCCAAACAAGTATAAAAATCGCCACGCAATATGGCGAAAACGCCATATCTGACAACAATTGAACACATTTTTTTAAAATTTAGTATGCAATTTAAATTTAAACAATTATGAAAACTTGGTGCGACGAAATTTGTCCGGTGATAAGAGAGATAAGAGTAGTTTTCATTCAGGGGTGACTTTAAGATATATATTTTTCTTCCTTCAGATAATTTAGCAAAATTGTAATATTGTACTTTAGGAGATAATCTAGTTATTGTTATAAATAATTTATCTTCTTAAAGATAATCTGGCAATATCATAAATAATTCAATTAGATGATTATCTAGCAATATCACTGTTTTATTTTCTAGAAGTATTGCATTCTTATTTCATCAAAGTATCGCCCTGGCCGCACAACCTCTCCCGAAGGGGCAAACTTCCGCAATACGAATATGATTGTTGCCGCAATAATATTTTTCTTCCAAGCAATACGATTTCGAATCATTTTCGTATTATTTTGCTTGTAGGGATATATTAAATTATATATTATATATACATATGTACATACATATATGTATATGTATGTATGTATGTATAAAACTAATATTCCTCCTAACAAACCAGGTCAATCAATAATCCAAAAATTATTGTTAAAAAAAACTGTTTGCGTTTGCAATGATGAATAAAATATTGCAGTAGCATGTGAGCAGCACACGTGAGTTTTAAATAACAAACAAGTTAACGTGGCAAAACATTTGACATTTATTTTCAGTTAATGTCGGTAACATTAGTTAATAGCAGAACTGTCTGCCAGTGCAAACAAAAGCGAATATGAAACACATGTACAGTGCGATTGATACCCGTATATTATTTTCCATATCAATTTTTGGCAGATACACGTAATACCTAAAGCTATGTACACACGGTTGTCAGATCTTACAATATTGTTAGATCTGGCAATGTGCTGACATTGTACTGACAATCAAAAATTGCAAGTGTATGGCAGATTGACAGTTCACACGGTTGTATCAAATTTGTCAGGAAATCTTACAATTTATTGCTAGATGATTGTATGACAATAAAATCAGCTGACAAAATCGTCAGCAAAAAAATTGTAAGTTCACACGGTTGTCATATGCAAAAATTGCCAGACATTATTATGCGTTGCCAGACTCAAAGCGCTTGTTAGAAATTGTTAAATATCAATCGTTTGTGGTGGTGTTAAATGTAAAAAGTGAAAATATTAATTATTATGGACCATAAAGAAGCAACTGCAATGATTTTGGATGCATATATTTTATTAAATATATTTTCTTTAAAATCAAGCGTGTACAGTGTTGCCCACAGAAATAATTCTCTTACAATGACGCCATTGTCAGATGCACGAACTTCGCGCATCTGACAATATTAAAATGTCTGACAAATTGCTGGCAATAATTTTACAATGTGTTCACACGATTGTAAGATGTCTGACAATTTGTTGTCAGCTGCTAGTCTTGCAATGGACTGACAATGATTTTTCTGGCAACGACGTCTGACAAAAATTGCCAGTTCACACGGTTGTAAGAAATTTTGAGCACATTTTACTGGCAATATTGTAAGATCTGACAACCGTCTGTACATAGCTTAAGTCGCATTACACTTTTATGCTATTTATCTTACTATTGTGTGAAATTTTTATTTTTTTTTTTTTGAAGGAAGACAAGCTTCAAGGTTATGACGAATTGTCTAATACGCCTTGAATAACAACGTGCCATAACCGCCAAAAAAGCTTAAGCGACGTAATTTTCGAACTTAATTTTTTTTACCAAAATCGATTATTTGCGATCGCGAATAGTCGATTTCAGTTAAAAAAAAAGTCAAAAATGTGTCGCTTATGCTATTTTAGCGGTTTTGGGTCGACATGTCCAGGATTTAATTTTCCGACAGTGATGATTAAAACTGTTATATGGGTTATCAGATTTGGTAACTGTATTATCATTATCATAACGGTTTAGTTTGACATTTTTTACAAATTAAATATTTTGCGTCTCACTTGCAGTTATTGGGGGTTGACCTGACGTTGCCATTATCGAATTTACACTGATGGATAACATAAAAAGAGATGATTGTAGCAACTCGAAAAGCCTAAAAGAAGATTTTAACAAGCTCTAGGTCTTAGTCAGTGTTTGAAAAACTAACAGCAAGACAGCAACAGCGTTAAAAAATCTGCTTTTGCTGTGCTGCGAAAAGTTTATTTATTTTTTTTAAACTTTTGTTGCTGTGCTGTGCTGCACACTGTCTGCAGTTAAGTCACAGCCACGGTTGCCAGAAATGCAGATTTATCTGGATTTTGCAGATTTTTACCCTCCAAAAACACGAAATCCAGATTTGAAGATTTTTGGGCTAAAAACGCAGATTTTTCAACTCCAATTATAGTGCAATTTTTTTACATTTTTCCTAATACTGCTACTACTTCTTGTTTCTCTTATGTGTGACTGACTCATAGTTTAGAGAGTTAAAATTTTTGAACTTAGGAAACATCGTAGAGAATATATTGTTTTATCTTCAAGACTTTGCAAAGTAAACTTTGCGTGTGGAAAATTGGCAGTTTTTTCTCATCAGTAGACTTCAACCAGTGCGGCAGCTAATTGGAAAAAGGTAATGAGAAATTAAAAATTTATTCAAAATCGAAGATGTTAGCTTGTAAAGATTTTTGCTTGAAGCTTTTAAGCTTATTCTGCCGTATTCATAACAAATAGTTTTAGTTTACGAAAGCTTTACGAAACAAATTTTTCTTTGTTAAACGTTTTGTAATCCAATATAATATTTATGAATATTACCTATTACGAATATTACCTCTTTTGTGCTATTACGCTTGTGTACGTAATTCTTAATAACATATTTTGATAGCCATTCTATAAAAATATATATGTTGTACATGTACGTCCATATTTATGTAAATTTTTTTTAATAATATATAAAAAAAGTTGTTTAAAAAATTGTTTTGAAGATTTTTTGAAGATTTTAAAAATAAAATGCAGATTTTGCAGATTTTTTCGTGAAAAATTGTTGAATTTTGCAGATTTTATCCTTAGAAATTCTGGCAACACTGGTCACAGCACAGCTACATTGCACGTTGCTGATGACTATTTTGTTGCTTTAACTTCGAAATTTCAAACAGTGCAGTCAAAGCACAGTTTCAAAAGTTCGTGGTACTTTTTATGCTATAACTGCCAAAGGTATGAATCATCGTTTGTTTGTTCTTGTTGTTGTACTTAATGGTTTACGAAGTTTAGCCTAGGTAAAGCTGCAATCAGACGTGTCATAACCATAGCCATAGAAAACAGCTGTTCGAACCAAACTAATGGGCAACATTGTATTTGATTATAGGTGAGTCGCCATAACGCCATAGCCATTACCATAGAAACCAATTCAAATTTGGTTTGGCTATGGCTATGGCATTATGACTTTGGTACGTCTAAGTGTACCTTAAGACAATGCGACAGCAAAACCAACAGTCGAATTGTGTGTGCTGTTGCAATTGCTTTGGCATTAGCTGCGTAGATCTTCACAGCACAGCAACAGTTAAGTTAAATTTTTTTTTGTTTAACAGCACAGTCGACAGTCGTTCGTTCGTTTTTTTGTTTTGTGCTTGCGCTTTGCTGTCGCCTTTTAAACTTTTGACAGTCACAGCACAGTCAAAGCAAATGAAATAAAAAAATGGAAGCACTTTCAAACGCTGAGTCTTAGCCATTTAATTTTCTTCAGAATCCAACTTTGGACTGGTTTGCACAAGTGGGCGTTATGACACGAAAATTAAAATTTAATTTAATAAAATGTTATGCTTTGAAATTATCGGGAATGTTCTGGCACTCGCATATTGCGTAACATTTGGGATTGTGACTTGAACTCGCAAGAGT
Source organism: Tachina lurida (assembly GCA_944452675.1). NCBI lineage: Eukaryota > Metazoa > Arthropoda > Insecta > Diptera > Tachinidae > Tachina > Tachina lurida. Next base: position 166,142,770 of record OX101753.1, on the reverse strand, counting down.
GGTGTTCTCCAAATCGCAATCGCAATCGCCAGACTCTTGGCGAGTTCAAATCACAAGAGTATACTGAAGTGAACTAATGAATAAATGAATTTAGCCTAAACCAAACTTAAAAGAAACACTAAAATGCTTAATAAATGAAATTGAATATGTTTTCTTTTGATTTTAATAAAAAATAGTATAAGTTTTGTAAAAATTTTATTATAAAATTTAAATTAAAAAAAAATGTTTTCTTGTTTTGTTAATTTTGTCTTTGCATTGTTTACTTATACTCTGACGATTTCAACAAACAGCTGACCTAAATCAATATGGCAAGTCGCAAGCCAAACGCACGAGTTACAGAATATGTAGAAACAAGTGCGATTTGAAAACTAAGCGAGTGTCAGAACATACCTGATAAAGTCTTATGCCGGGTACCCACTATGACATTTTGTGACATCGCAATAGTGCGTGCCGCTGGGGCAACGTTTGTCACTTCGATTATTTTTCCTTGTGTGTCATTGCTTTCCATATAAAAACACAATGTGAACGGCGTTGTACACATTTTGAAAATGACAACACAAGAAATGCCAAATGTGTACTCAGCATTAGATTTATTAGTAAGGTGCGAGTAAGTCAAAGTATGATAGTGTAGATTAGAAGTTACAGGTCTATACGTTTTGAAAAGTTCTTCGGAATATTTCATAAAACAATATTATATGTGCGCTCAGAGTTGCATTTTTTGCTTTATCTATTTTTTTTAGTCTTTTTTATACGACATCAGAGGTTTTTTTTACGATCTGCTTTAATTTGTTTATTATGGATAGTAATCATAATCTTATCAGTTATTTTATATGTACAACCAAAAGCCTAGGGAATTTTTAAGTTTGGGAATAGTTAAAAATGTCTTGTAAAAGCTTGTACAAATTTAATTTAATTTAATTTAAAAAAAAAAAACATTATTTGCCTTTCGATAAGAAACTAACAAAGAACAATTTAGACATTAAATTTAATTACAAAATCAAAATGTTTGGCTTAAAATTTGATAAGGTGCTATAAAATATTTTATTTTTCTTCGTTTAGATAATCAAGCATATTATGTATGTAGGGTGCCCAGCTAATTGGAAGATGCCGACATTAGATTTTTTTTTTGCCTTTTGTTTGTTTTATTTTGCTTATCATTATTAACAAGGTTGTGTAATACTGAACAATTATTATTATTATTATTATTACAGAAATAAGCATTTTTATTTTCACACAAACACATTCAAACTGTTAGCAATAATTAATGATTACACATTATCTAAAAGGAGAATGTTTAAAAATAAAATATTTATTCTCAATACATACTCGTATTAGTGAATGCCAGCCAGCCCGTGTTATTCACATCTATTAACAATACAAATCAATAGTTTATTATCTATCATTGAAAATAGTGTTTAGTAGAAAATTTCCGGTTAATAAAGGGACACAACAACAACAACAACAACAACAAAAACAAAAAGATGCGGAAGGAGTTGACAAATGGAATCTTTATAAAAGTTTAATTACACAAATGGCTTTCAACACTTGTGTAAGTCACGTTTTAATCATTTGTACAACATTTGAGTGAACTCTATCACCGGTATTCACAAGCGATTAAACCGGGTTTCTTACACAAAATGCCTACATTAAACCAACATTAATTTTAACAAGCGTTTATGAATACAGGCGCATAAATTTATGTATGTATATATATATATATATATATATATGCTTATGCCAGCCATACACTACACAAGTTTACTGCACAAGTCTGGCACTGTACAGTGCGTTTGTGTAGTGTATGCGGGTGGTTGTTCTATTTACGCAGTGAACTGAGTGAATATCAAAACGATTTTGATATTTGCTCAAGTTTGAAAACTGTACAGTGAACTTGTCTAGTGTATGTTGCAAACGCTCAGTTTCTCAGTTTTTCTGTCCTAGTTTTTCACGATCCATGTACCACTTTATACACCATACGAGCCTTTTTTCTTTGTTTTCGTTTCTTTTTTTTATTGCCACATCAATTAATGAAATAGAGCAGTATTTGCACATGTTGTCTTCTTCACTTATAGCTTTAAAATAAAAACTGCACAGTTTACTTGTATAGTGTGTGTCAGAAGCTTAGTTTACATAGTGCCAGACTTGAGCACTAAACTTGTGTAGTGTACGGCTGGCATTATGTGTAATTAATTAATTAAATGTTGAAAATTCTGAAACAGGTGGGTTATTTTCTTTGGGATTATCTTAAGTCACTTGTCTACGTCGATAAACCCCAAACAATTGAACACCTGGAAATCAACGTTCAAAGAGTTATCGGCGAAATAGGGCCATAGGGCCACAAATGCTGCAAAAAGTTGTTAAAAATTTATGTTCCAGATTGCGTCTTCTACGCGCCAGCCGTGGCGGCCACATGGCAGAAATCATATTTGAACATTAATTGCATAAAATTTTCTTTCCAATAAAGCCCATTTCATTGATATTAAAAATATATTTCCTGGTTTTATTATGATTTAAACTTGTGCCACTCTATAAAAAAAAACACCCTTTATTAAGCAAAACTACATAAAATTGATTTTGGGGAGTTTCGGCGATTTTTAAAATTCATTTGGCGAACTAGGTCGGAAAAAATTTGACAACCCTGGTGTTAATGCCAAGGATTAAAATTAACTTTTTTTAATTTTTTTACAGTTTAAGTTTCTATTGGAGTTAAAAACAAACTTTTCATGTACGGCCTTTACACAAACAAAGTTTACTTTGCAAAGTCTTGATTGAGTTTGTAGGCGAAAGAGGAAAAGTGAATGCGAGCTGTTTTCCCTTCTCTTCTATAAACTCAAGACTTCGCAAAGTAAGCATTTACCCCTTTTACCCTTATTATGAGCAACTTTAGATCTTCGACTGTTGTCGAAAGCACCGATCGAACGAATTTTCATTTGGTATTATGACGAACATTCGACAAAGAATGTCCTTATTGTGAATATCAGTCAAAGTGTTTTTTTAAATTTGCAACAACTTTACCTTAAAACAGTTAAAAAACAATAGTTTATAATAAATTTTTATACTAAAATACTTCACCGAAAGCTAAATTCTGTTCGATACAAAATTCGTTGCTCATCGAAATTTTCGATGCTCATAATATGAATTGAACATTCGATTTTCGATGTTCGATAGCCAGCGAAGATCGAAAATCGAATGCAACTCATAATAAGGGCCTAAGACTTTGCAAAGTAACACTGTCGGAAATTTGGCTAACTTCAAACTAACTTTAAGCTAACTATTTCGCAACTAGTACTGACTGACACTTGTATTACTTTGCAATGTAATCAACTGACTATTTTAACATTGCGTTGCCCTAGACGCTAGTCAATTGTCTCACTCTGCACTACTTTCAACTAACTTAAAGTTGGCTTTTTTAAATCACTTGGTAGTCAGTAAATTAAAAAAATTTTTGTGGGGTTCGAACATCTAACATCACACGTTGTGTACTCAACGCGCTACCACTCGGCTAAGCTGCCATCTAAAAGAACAACAGCAAAATGTTAATATAAAACTGAAATGAGTTTTAAAGTAGCTGAGAATAAGGCCCCTATTATGAGCAACTTTCGATCTTCGACTGTAGTCGAAAGTACTGATCGAACGAATTGTCATTTGATATTATGACGAGCATTCGACAAAGAATGTCGTTATTGTGAATAAAATCGACAAAAAATAGATTATAATTCTTGATTGTGTACTTAAAAATAAAACTTGTTTAACATTAGATTTTTAAGAAAAATTTCTTATTAAAAAAATTCATCGAAAGCTAAATTCTTTTCGATAGAAAATTCGTTGCTCAACGAAATTTTCGATGCTCATAATATGAATTTAACATTCGATTTTCGATGTTCGATACCCAGCGAAGATCAAAAATCGAATGAAACTCATAATAGGGCCTTAAATTTTTTGGCTCTCATCAAATTCGATTACGTACTCAACTGAAGAATTAATTTTAGGTTTGTTCTGGATGACTTTGCAGCTAGCTTTTAGTCAGTCTAAGAAAAGCTAACTAACTATAAGTTAACTATTTTTGTAGTCAACCACACATTCTCCGACAGGGAAACTTTGCGTGTCCAAAAGGGAGCCGTCACACCCTCTGAAAGAGGAAAAGAATACAACACTCAGAGCATATTTCACCAATTTTATTTATATATCAATCAATTCATATTTAAAAGTAATTCTTCATATAGGAGTATTTATTTTTTTCAATGAAAAATTGTTTTTAAATATGAATTTATATTTAAATCGAATTGGTGAAATAGGCCGAGTTTTCATATGGTGCCATGTGCCCAAAAAAGCGTAACCACTAATCAGCAACATTGATTATTTCGCGCGAAAAATTTGACATGCACTAAATGTAGCCCAACTCGCGTTATTTTCTTTCATTTTTAGCTTTTATTGCTTGAAAGTATACAACATTGTTAAAATTGCGCGCGAAAAAAGTACTGCTCATGTTGTTTCGCAGCTGAAACTAAAATGATGCCAGAGTCATTTTGCATGGAAAAAGATGCTGCCAGATAGATTTGACATGCTTTTCCCAATAAGAACAGAGTACTAATTCTGGGAATTTATTTCGCAGCAGGGTACGTATTTTCAGTACAATCAAGTAATATTTTCACATTTAAATGTACTGAAAATGCGTACCCTGATGCTAACGCGCCGCTTGCCGCTCTTATTTAGGTATGAGGGTTAGTTTGACAGTATTTAGCACGAAATTGTGAACAGAGTACCAGGCTTTAGTGAAGAGATTTTGTACATTGGCAAAAGGTTTGTGTTTTAGAAAATTAATTTTTTTCTTATATAGGGAAAAAGTTCATTGAAGTTCAGTAAAATTGTTTTATAAAATCTTTTAAAAAGGCGAACTAAAACTGTCGTCAACAGCAAAGCAATTCATAAAGCTTTTGAAAACTTTCTTTACGAAAGAAATTATGCAAAATAGGACAACTTATTTTATTCTTTCTTTAGAAAAATTTCCAAACCCATTCGAAAGTCTCAATTTTCTGGAATAAAATTATGAAATCGAAAGAAAAAATAAAAGTGAATTTCTAATTTACACACACACACATAAGCATATGCATGTATGCATATAGAAATATAAAATAATAAACAAGTTACTTCCCAGTCAGCATGTTGAAGATTGTTTCTCCAAACTGAGTCTTTTTCGACTACTTTAGATGATCAAAAACTGATTAATCAGTTATGCGCTTAAAATAAGACTCGAAAATGATTCCCAGAACTGCTTAGAAGGTGATTTGTTTAAAAAACAAACAGCAAGCTCATGCAGTAAATTCAATAAAGTACAAAGTGTATTAAATTTGTGAACAAAAATTTATAAATGCCTCGAAAATGAGCCGAAATTGATCAGAAACGCGAGTCATAAAAGACTCTCTTAGAAGAGTCGCGGCTAGGGTACCATTTTCTCCCGAATGAACAGTCATTTTCGACTCGAAATCGACCGCATAAATGCTTATTTTAATCGTGCTAATGAGTCGAAAAAGACTCGAATATGATCATTAATTTCATAAAATGCTGACTGGGTTACTACCTATTATTATGTTTATATTACATACATATCTAAAAATTATTTAAACAATACCAGTGTTCGTTATTAGTCACAAAAAGCCGTCAAACTGCTCATCATCATTTCTGTTTCCTACAAGTCTAAACAAAATAGAAATAACTTGAAAAGCTCTGCTATCAAGTAGCTCTTCAGTCTTTAACTTTTTAAATACATATGTACATACATACATTCATATGTACATATGTATTTAGCTTCAGTTTGGTACTACCAAATATTTAAAAATTTTATTATTATTTTTTTGTTAATAACTTTTAGCTAAATAAGGTGGAAAGCACACGCTAAATGCTACCGCTGCTGAATATTACACACAAAGCCAACAAACAAACGGCACTTTACTCCGCTGTAGATCATTGAACTTTAGAAGTGAAACTGGAGCAAGACCCAAATTTTTATTATACATACATATGTATGTATGTATGTATTGTATCTTTTGAATATTGTATTGTTGTAGTATAGTTATGCATAGAAGATTGGTTTGCGTATGGATGTATTGTAGGTATACTGGACAATTTTTCTGTTTGTATTTTACTGAATTTAAAAAGTATTCTTAAAATGTACGAACGAGTATGTGAATAGACTGTTAAATAGTTGTTTTTTTTTTCAACGATAATTGAAGGTTCGCCACGAGTAATGGTGTAAGTGACAAAATGTGTAATAATTTTTCAGAAAAGCAAAAAACCTCACAAATCGAGCCCTAACCGCAAAAAAAAAAATTAAGAGACATAACTATCCAACTTAATTTTTTTACCAAAATCGATTATTAGCGTACGTGAATAATCGATTTTAGTAAAAAAAAAAAATTTGTAATTTAAGCTATTTTGGTTAATTAAGATTAACTTTTCTTTTTGTATCTCTGTCAAATTTATCAATTACTTTCTACAAATCCGTGTTATATCTTGGGAACGAACATTCGTAGTTCTTTCAGACTGCCGAATGAATGCAGCGTTTTCCAAGCTGAGATCTTGGCGATCCTCAGTGGCACGGAATTGGTGGCCAGGGATGTAGCTGAAGGTGAGATGGTAACCTTCTACCTCGACAGTTAGGCAGCGCTAAAAGCTTTGCAGGGACACAATGTCAAATCGAAACTTGTTAGTGACTGTAAGAGAGCCCTCAACTTGCTTAAGGAGAAATATAGTGCCAGACTGTGTTGGGTTTCTGGCAACAGCAGTGTTGAGGGAAATGAAAGTGCCGATGAGCTGGCAAGAATAGGGTAGGCGTTAGATGAGGGAATTTGTGACAGATTGTTGAAATTACCGATATGTCACTACTATAGATAACTCAGTAATTGAGTAGATAACAGGATCAACAGTTCCTGCCGAAGTAGGGAGGATTGTAGAGTCTCGAGGGCTATGTGGCCAAAACTTGACTCAGGAATATCCAAACTCCGACTGGACACGGATAGGAAGGCGATGCGGATCATGATAGACGCGTTGACTGGTAATTGCTCGGTCAGAGCAAGAACGAGCATATGGGAAATTGGCACTTCAGATTTCTGTAGGATGTGCGGGGATGAAGAGGAACCAGAAACCATTGATCATATTCACCCTTATCGTGAATAAAAGTTTACGTGTTCCCTTTCCCTAAAATTGCGATCGCCAATGTTTGCGTTATTGTTGTGTCAGTATACTATTTTCTAACTTTGTTCGCCATTTTTTTTGTTCACGGGAAATATTTCACGTAAACAAAATTTTCGCCTTTTATTCCCGATAAGGGGGATTATCTGTTACTACCCGAAGCTGCAACGTCATAGGCTTAGATGGGTGAGCAGTCGTTTACATGAGAGCATTACTGATATCGGGAAGTGCAAACTAGAGGACATCAGGGGCTTCAACACGGGAATTCAGTGGCTTAATGACGGATAATACGGTCACTTCTGGGTACAAAAGGGAGTAAATATTACTTTTAATGTGCAATAGAAGGGAATCACAATGGACCCAATTGGGTCTCCGAGTGGAGGTGCATTTTTTGGCACCACCCTTCCTAACCTAACCTAACTTTCGACAAATCCGTTCGTTATTATTTATTAGTTAAATACTTATAAAGTGCTTCCTACTGACTTAAGGTTCAATCAGATGTGCACCATATTGCCGTAGCCATAACCATTGCATTAAGCTTAAATTAAACGTACTATAACCATAGCCACACAAAACAGCTGTTCGAATCAAACTATGGCACGTCTGACTACACCTTCAACGTTAAATATGTATATGTATTTGATTCACCTATTAGTGCTGCCATAACTATAAACAGCTGTTTATGTTTTCATTTGTTTATTCATTTCAAAAGTGCAATAACAAATATGTCTAACTAGTAAACAACTGTTTCTGGTTTTCTGACGAAAAACCAAATTTCAATTGGTTTCTATGGTTATGGTTAGGCTATGGCGTTAACGTTCAATCAGATGTGCCATAACATTAACCACAGAAAACAGCTGTTCGAACCAAACTCATTGGCAACACTGTATTTGATTATAGCTGACTCGCCATAACTCCATAGGCATTACCATAGAAACCAATGGAATTTTGGTTTGGTTATGGCTATGGCACGTCTAATTTAAACTATATGGCGAATCAGCTATAATGAAAAACAATGTTGCCCATAAGTGTCGATCGAACAGCTGCTTTGTATGGTTATGGTTATGGCACGTTTAATTGAACTTTTACTCTTTGTAACTGTATTTTGACGGCGATAAGATACATAATTTTGGATGGTTTGATATTGGAACAATGTAGATTAACAGTAATCTGTGAGAAAACAGGTTTTGCTCAAATTGTCAGTTACAACGTTATTCGCGGATTTGCTCCCTTCAATTGTTTGGATTTTACCGTTTTGTTTTTGAGATTTATTATTTCATAGTCAGTCGTATTGATTGGGTTTCATAGATTATAGTAAATACATACATACAACATTTCTAACTTTGCAGAAAGTAAAATGGTATTGAACCAAAAATAGTGTTTATGGGTAAATATAATTCTCATTTGGTTTATCTATGTACTATATACCCATATATTGCTAAGGCTCAAAAACGGCTTGACCGATTTGAATAATTATTATTCCTCTTTTGTTCGCTTTAATACAGAGTGGGTTAAACTAGGGTTGCCATCCGTCTTTTTTATGGACGCCATTGTCCTCTTTTTTGTCATCTATTTTCGATACATGATACAATCCTTTATTTCTCTTTTTTTAAATAAAAAAGCTTTAAAGAGGCAAGAATTCTGCTTTTATATTCTCAGAGTTTATTTTATACCTATCAGCAGAGATCTATTAAAGCAAGAGTCTCTAGAATTCCGCATGAAAAAGAAAAACTGAACTCTATTAACCTGAGTACGCTGTTCGCCCCTCCCGTTCGTCTGTATGCGATCAAGTCCGATCTGCCCCTTGTCCGGCCACTCCTCGCCTGTCTCAGTGTAAAGTTAATTTAGTTGCTTTATCGGCTAAACGGCTGAACCGACTTTGATGAAATTTAAAAGCAGAACCAAGAGGGGACCAGGGTACAGTTCCTGCCTCTTCGAAACTATACAAGCGATTTTTATATAATTGGAACGTAGATACATCTTCGCCAACACGGACGCAACACACTTTATATATTTTTAAAATTAGGACCAGAGAGGGAGAGAGAGAGAGAGATGGGAGATCATTTTCGCTTCTTCGAAACTATTCAACCGATTTTGATGATATGATATGCATCTAAGAGGAAACACGGTATTTAGAGTTTTCAAGATTTTGAACCATTTTGACGATTTTTGTGAATGTTAATACCAATGTAAAAGTTGGATTGAGTTTCTAACGACCAAACTGAGTTTCGTTGAGAACGATAATACGGGCATAGGTATTGTTTAAAAATTATTCAAAAAGTTTATTGAAAGAAAAAAATTCATAACAATTAATACATCTTCTATATACTCGTATATAAAATCGGAGTAAGTGTTTGTTCCTAACACATGATCTCTGGAACTATAAGAGCTGTGTAGCTGAAATTTTCAACACAGGTTCGGTTCAATGCACGGTATGTTCTCCTTTTGCTTTTATCCCAACAAGTGACCACCAGTGTGGAGCAATTCCACAAGTTAAAAGAAATAATTGAGGGTAAGACGATGATTGCCGGGCTCAGCTAGTATTTTAATAAAATATTAATTGAAAATTAATTCTGACTTAGATCGATATTTATGCGCGTATTGTCGTTCTCAACTTAACTCAATTTGGACAGTCAACCCAATTATTATTATTTTTTTCTATTGTGAATCACAATAAATTTTTGCTGGAAATTGTTATGGCATATGCAAGCTCAACCGTTTTTAAGCTGTAAATGTTAATGCCAATGTAAAAGTTGGATTGACTCTCTAACGACCAAACTGAGTTCAGTTGAGAACGAAAGTACGGACATAAATATTCCCCCTTATTGTGAATGGCGTCGTAGACGTTACATCAAGACGACAGTAAATATTTTAACTTGTCTACTCTTTATCGGCAATAATTAGCTCTTATTGACAATTTCATGCACGTTAATAGTAGTCAATTGTTGTGGACAAAGAGTAGACAAGTGACTATTCTTACTGTCGTCTGGATGTGACGTCGACGACCCCATTCACAATAAGGGAGATTGTTTAAAAATTATTCAAAAATTTTATTGAAAGAAACAAATTCATAAAATATCTTTTGCAAGTAATATTTAAATTAAATATTATTCAAAAGTTAAACAAATAGTTGATTAAAAAAACCATGCATTCGGATAAGTTCTGTTTTCCACGTGGACTTAAATTGTTCGGGTACATATATATTTCCAACAATAATTGTATGGCAATTCCGCAAGTTCTAATTTCACGAGGAATACAGAGCATACCCGATTAATTTTTCCTGTGCACGATCCCTTCTTTGATATTGATGTACTGAATTGGCAGTTTTGTTTGCCAAACTTTTATTGAAACCCAATCTAAGATACATGTCTTAGATACATTTTTGTAGCTAATAAATGCATATAATTGGTATGTACAACTCCACTTTGCAAGCTCTTAACAAATATCTCTTTTGTTAAACCAAAAAATAAAATTGTTTTGTTCAATTTCTTAACTTTCTTTTGCTTCAAATTTAGAAAAAAATCCCGAAAGTAGTTCACGTGTCTTTGTTAACATATTCTTAAAGTCATTTTGAAGTGGGAAAGCAAGAAATCAATAATAAATTAACATAAAGATTACAAAAGATCAACAAACGTAGAGGTAAAAGGAAAATTTAACAGATTTTTTTTCTTTATATTTAATTAAGTAATTGTCTTGTATCACTCGTTTTTGTTTTTGTTTTTTTTTCTGTTTTGTTTAGCCTAGAAATAAAAAACTTTCAGAAGAAATTTCTACATTTGTCTTCAAAAGTGGCGAAGTTATTTATCTTGGTTTAAGGTTTTCTTCTTTTGAAACTGCAGTCACGTAATTTAAAGCGTGAAAGTTATTATTGAACCAGAATTTCAGTTAAAATAGTTGTTGTTGTTGTTGCTGCTTGTGCTGCTGCTGTTGTTGCTGTTGTTGCTGTGTTGTCAGTTGTGCTGGCCTAAGCTTTTTTTTTATTTCTTCGGTTAATTTTATGGCCAACTAAAGCAATACATTGTATATGATGGTTTTCGTCGTCATTTTACCATAACTTTATTCAAGTTCATTCACATTTGCACTCGATTTTGTTTCGTTATATATATTTTTTTCGTTTGTTTGTTTGTTTTTATTCACTTCCAACATGTTGGCTTTTTCAATTAAATTAATTTCGAAAATTATTTGTAGTACTTTGGAATACATACATACATACATAAATACTCATAGATGTGGAGCTTCCCTGTCGGAGAATGTGTGGTTGACTACAAAAATAGTTAGCTCTTAGACTGACTAAAAGCTAGCTGCAAAGTCATCCAGAACAAACCCAAAATTAATTAATGAGAGCCAACAAATTTATTCTCAGCTACTTTAAAACTCATTTCAGTTTTATATTAACATTTTGTTGTTGTTATTTTCGATGGCAGCTTAGCCGAGTGGTAGCGCGTTCAGTACACAACGTGTGATGTTACATGTTCGAACCCCAGAAAATTTTTTTTAATTTACTGACTACCAAGTGATTTAACAAAAGTCAACTTTAAGTCAGTTGAAAAGTAATGCAGAGTGAGCCAATTGACTACCGCCTAGGACATCGCAATGTTAAAATAGTCAGTTGATTACATTGCAAAGTAATCCAAGAGTCAGTCAGTACTAGTTGCGAAATAGTTAGCTTAAAGTTAGTTTAAAGTTAGCCAAATGTCCGACAGGGTTTTTTTCTCCACATTTACATATACACTCACACACACATGCATACATGTAAATGCATAATTAAAGAAAAATTAGAAAAGAAAAATATTTCGAAATTATGTTTTATTTTTATGAGAACATTTTCGTTAGAAATTTTATAAACAAAATTTTAGTTTAGTTTGCTTTTTTTTTGTTTAACTTTTTCTTTTAGTTGTTTTCTTTGAACCTGCACTTGCAACTTTGCATCAATTAGTAAACAAATGTCATAAACAGTTAAACGCGTCAAATGGGTAAAAGTTAGGCTTGAAGAATATACTTTTTTTTTCTCTACAGAAAAGTGAAATTCAAATACAAACACTTTAGTGGCTTAGTTTTCAATGAAGTCCAAATAAAAAAAGTCGTTGTGCATATAAAGAACAGAGTGGGGAAATAGAGAAAACAAGCTGTACATGCACACTTTATTCTATTACACAGTCCAAAAAAGAAAAACTGCTTTTGTTGTAAAACGACCAATAAAAACACTAGCCCAATTCACAAACTTGTGCAAATGGTCTTGCATCGTAGCATTTGCAAAATTGTTAATATATTGATACTCACCACTTAACAATTCTTAGTGGTGAGTATCAATATACTATACAATTTTGCACATGCTACGATGCAAGACCATTTGCACAAGATTGTGAATTGGGCTACTGTATAACACAAAAATATACATTAACCCAATTCACAATCTTGTGCAAAATGGTATAGTATATTTCAAACTCACCACTTTACAATTCCTAGTGGTGAGTATCAGTATACTATACCACTTTGTACATGATTGTGAATTGGGGCAGTGTTTAAAAAACTGAAAGGCTTTTACACTCATGTCTTGAGAAAAAAAATAATAATTTTTTATTTTCATTGAAGTGTCCCTGCAGAAAATTTGGTGACAATTGATCCAAACGTACTTGTCCTACGACTTGAGAAAATGGGAGTGTGACCAAAAGTGGGCAGTAGTGTATGGTGAAAAAAGGACAGATCCTGTACATGGTTACATATTTACCCTTGTCGTGATGTATCGTCTTAATGTTTTGTCAATTTAATTGCGACTTTGTCTAGTATTATAGTAAACGGCACTGAACAAGTTCGATGTGGTTGGAACCAGGACTTATAAAATAGTATAAATATAATGTTAATTTTTCCCTCTAATGATACGGACAAGCCACTCTGGAACCAGTCCCGTAACTAAACTTAGATATAAACCTAAGCTTAAATCGTGTTTATACTTTTGAAATATGAGTGCTCCTGCGGTCGAGTGTGTAGTGTATAGGGTTTGGGAAACGGGAATTCCCGGGCGGGAAATCCCGGGAAATGTCTGTCTAATATTCCCGGGAAATTTTTGAGATTTTCCCGGGAAAACGGGAAATTAAAAGTGCATGTTATTTCATAAATATATAGAATTTATAATCCAATTTTACTTTAATAGAAAAACTTATTATTTTTTTATATATTACAAAAGTTCGTTTGAATGATTGTATGACTAAATTTACACGAACGTTGACACGTTTTTCATCGTCTGTTTAAACACTTACTTACTTAAATCTTAAAATTTAAATTGAGTTTTTGTTTTAAATGTAACTGTAAGAAAGAAAGAATTCTTTCGACTCCGATAAACAAGAAGTAAAATGTCCATGTTTTTTTAATATAAAATAAAAATGTGAGCTATTCAAATCTAGTCTGAAATTTCATAAAAATTCCTATAAATTGAGGTCATACCATATCTCCTAAAAAAAGTGGAATAAATTGTATAAGTATGAATGATTGCAATGATATAATCGTTTCCTAAAGTAAATAATTCGATGCTAAGCGAACTTGAAGTGATTTTTCGCCGAATTAGTGAACAAATTTTGAAAAGTGTAAGAACTCTGAGTTGACGAAACTTAAATTGATTACAAGTAGACGCTATTATGGAAACCCTGCAGAAAATATTTTAGGAGAAATAAAATGAAAGACACTTAGACATACTGTGGCTCAGGGTATTCAAAATTCGGCGCAGCGCAGTATGGTACTGTAACCTGCTTGTACTTAACGATAAGAAACCGCCTGGAACTTTTTCAAAAAGAATGAGAAACAAGCAAGTAAAATTCTTATTAAAATGAAGGTAGGTCTTATTAGAAAATTGTCTACTAATTGTGGTAACAGTCGTCAATTGGTTTTTATATGATCTTTTGCTGTGTAATAACTTTATTCCATTTGCTTAAATTCAATTAAAAATTCTTAAAAATTTGTCTTAGAACTGCTTTTTTATTAACTTTTATTTCAAAAGAATGCTTACATTAATAAAACAATCGAAATTTCACCAACTTTCATTTAATAAATGTATTTAATTTAGAAAATTAGCTTTTCCCGGGAGTCCCGGGAATTCCCGGGAACTTGATTTTTTAATTCCCGTTTCCCGGGAAGTGCAAAAGTCCGGGAAATCCCAAACCCTAGTAGTGTACAAGCCTATCATGCCCGATTTCCGATTCACAAAAAGTAATCCGGCTACTTTCAAAGATTACTTTTGATTCTTAATAAATAATCAAAAAGAATCAAAAGTAATCCTTAGAAGTAATCGGATTATTTTTTGATTACTTTTGATTCTTTTTGATTCAGATTACTTTTCCATTATTGGTAATCGTAATCAATTAGTAATCGTGCGAAACTGAATATAATCGTAATTTAATCATTACTTCACCTTAAAAAAAAAGTAATCAAATTAGTAATCATTACGATTACTAATCATTACTTAACAGCTATGCTTTCTATTACTTATTAACAGCGATATGTATGTAAGTATGTACTTATATCTTAATGTCTGTTATTTTATAATAATCTGTTAACCTTAATTTTGCTTAGACGTTGTTGTTGTTGTTGTTGTTGTTTTTGCATTAGCATTTTTCCAATATGCATACTACGTAATAGCAGTTACATCCACTTGGATTTTCTCAGTAAATACTTGGCTAATAATGTTCTAAAGCAAATTGCAACAACAAAACAAACAAAAAAACCCTTAACACTGGCAACAATCTGTAAATTCTTACCTCTTTCCACTCACTGTAAGCTTGATACTCGTAAGTTTGTAAATGTAATCTGCGTCGCGTCCGTTCTAAACATGTGAGCTGTGGGATCGTTGTACTGGACTTAAAAAGTTGTGCACATTTTTCCAACACGTGAGACATGTGCGCTGAACAAAGCTGAGACGCTGTTTTCGTTCTCGTTCTCGTTCTCGTTCTAGTTGTTGTTGCTGTTTATTATTATTTTGCTTACTTTTCTATTTAGTACTCGTATGTAAGTATATTGAATAGTAAAAATAAGATTTGTCATTTTAAGGGGTTTTTAGAATACAAACGTTAGACGAACAAGGAAGAAAGAAGGCGAGGTGGTGGAGTTGTTGCAAAATATATACATACATATGTACATATTTTATTGCTTACCCAGTAGCAAGTCATTTAGTCGGTTGGTTTGTCAATCTATTACGTATTATTCTGTGTGCTCTAGGTATTTGTTGTTGTTGTTGTTGTTGTTATTCAGTTCGATTCGATTAAAGGTTTCGTAACATTTTCACCATGATACCGGTATAAATAAGTAAATATTAGAGTTCGACCGATTAATCGGCTTCGGCTTCGGCCTTCGGCCAAAAATTGGTAATCGGCCAACATTCGGTCTATGGCAAAAATCGGCCGATTAGCCGAAGCCGAATATTTTTCATTCCAAGCTTGAAAAATAAAATTATTTTTGGTCGTTGTTCGCCGACAGTTTCTATTGTGTTTAACGTTTTGAAAGGGTTGCTTTGAAATACAACCCTGTTGCTTTCTATTTTCTTTTACTTGGACGTTCTTGTGAGTGCTCATATGAAAAACCAATCTAGAAATTGCAAAATAGTTTTATTTTTCTTGTTATGTATCCAATAGATATTACAACTATTTCAGTGATCTCAAAAAAGCAAACTTTTTTCTTAATTCATATAAAACGTAAGTATCATTTTTAATATTTAAAACATTCGGCTTCGGCTTCGGTTTTGGCCGAAGTTTAGGATTTTAGCCGAAGTTTGGCTTCGGCTTCGGCAAAAAAAAAAACGCCTTCGGCCGATCTCTAGTAAATATGTATGTATGTCTGTCTGTATGCATGTAGAATGAGTGACTGGAGTATGGAACTACATATGTGACAGCGCATAGAGAAAGGAACCTAAGGGTAAAATAAAATAAATTTTCACTTTTTTTTGATGTGGACAACATCTGAGCATCAAATGAGACCGATCCCATGCCCCAAAGATACACGTATTTAAATCTTTAAAATGGCTCTCCTGAACAAAACCGGTTTTTACCCTTAGGTCCCTTTCTATTTTTTGCGTCAAATACATATATAGCTTGTAGTTATTTAGAATGGATGTAAGTATGTATTTGCTTAACTCAATGTAAAAGCTTAGAACATGATTACATACTTACAAACGAGTAGTTAAAGGGAAATAGATTGCAGCAACAATTGGTTGCTAAACGTGAGAAGAGAATAATTATAACAGCGAGTGTAACAAGCTGTTGCTGGTTTTATGCATGCATAAACAGATTGTAGCAACAATTGGTTGCTAAACGTGAGAAGAGAATAATTATAGCAGCGAGTGTAACAAGCTGTTGCTGGTTTTATGCATGCATACATTTACTTACATACTGTGAGCGTCAAAAGAAAGTAAACAGTTATTTCATTTCTATAAAATCTTTTACTTTACTTTTTTTTTGACGCATAAAAATCAGTATCAGTATTTTAAGATGAAAGTGAATTATTTTTGTTATTAGTTTCTATTAATTTACTGTTTATACGGAATTAAGCACTTAAACTACAATTAAGACTTTTTAATTTTTATAAATTACTGTACTGTAACAAAAGATTTTATACATATGAAATAACTGTTTACTTTATTTTGACGCTCACAGTACATACATACATAAATACTTACGTTCAAATGTGGAATTATAAGATACGAAAGGGGATTACGAAACACTGAAATGGAGTGTACTCGTAACTCTATTAAAAAAAAAAAAATTATGCAAAAAGTAATAAAAACTAAAATACATATTTTTTAGCTTCTGCAGTTGGATGCCTTCAAATAATGAAGAAATAAAACTGCCCTTAAAAACAGAATTAAGATAGAAGCTCATTTCCAACAACTTTTAAAAAATTCGGGACTATAGGCACCTATCTCATCATTGTTTTGACATTGCTGGCACGTTCGCATAAACCAATGAATTTATTAGCCAACCCCAGTAGTGCGATTCAATAATTTTTTTTTTTTTAACGATAATCGCATCGTTAAAATAATTATAACGAAAGTGTTTCGAATTTGCTATTCAGTAACATTTTTAACGATATTCGCTGTAGGTTAATTTCAGCTGTGTTGTTATTTAAGCGACAATAATTTATGTTAATGTTAATTTTATCGCTGTAGGTTAATGTCAGCTGTGTTGTTATTTAAGCGACAATATATTATGTTAATGTTAATTTTATCTACAAAAATTAACAGAAAATATCTATATAGTATATTTCACTATCGTTAAAAAGAAGTTACAGAATCACAAAATCATTATTGCAAGCGACAAAATGTTAAATTAAAAGTTACTGAATCGCACCAAAGCGATAATAAACCAAAGGCGTTAACTTGCGCAATCTTGCTGATCAATTAAGTGTTCACAGGAATTCTATTAAGTTTCATTTTCATACCTGAACATGAGAAAAGGGTGGGAAGGGAATCCTACATCATTCCATTTGCTTAGTGGCGAACTAACCTAAGCTCTGCATAAGTGTTTACGGTTATGATATTTTTGTGAGATTATTCCCTTTATCGTGGTTGGCATAGTTCGCTTCCGAATACGACGTTTTTGTAATAGATTAAAGAACACCGCAATATTTTTTCTTTAATCTAGGACCAAAATGCCGTAGTCGAAGTCGAAATACGCCAACCACGACAAGGTCCTATACATAAATCGTTTGCCTATTAAGGGTGGCGTTGGCTGAAGTATTTGGCTCATTGACTACAAAACTGAAGGTCCTGGGTGCGAGCCCAGTCTCCGACAGTAATTTCTGATCACAACTTTTTTGCCTTTAAAAGCACATCAAAATTTCAAAAAAAGGCCCTAAAACCGTAATTTGGAGATATAAAAGCGTAAAAGGCACTAACATGAAAAACGAGTGAAGATCCAAAGGAGTGAGTAGAGTTTTTTCTTAGTTAGGCATTAACGATCAAAATTTGGCATTTTGAGTCTTCAAAAAGCACTAAAAATAGTACCAAAAGCACCAAATTGGCAGCGCTATTTCTGATGTGCATTAATGTCCATTTGTATCAGTTGTTGTAGGAAAGTTCAAGTGGTGAAGGCATAGACACTGGTCACTAAGCTATACCCGCTTCAGCTGATACTAATCCTTATGTAACATCGGAGCGCCCTCCTTCGTTGGTATTGTGTAGCAGAATCATCGGCGAAGTAAAGTAACCAATAAAATGGCTACTAAACGCCTTATTTTATTTAATATTTAATACGCCTTATTTAAATACCAGAGACGCTGCAACACTGCCTTATTAAAAAAGCTTAAAGGCTCAGTTACCCGACTGTAATGTAAAGTAACAGCATCTAAGTCTCAGAACGCATGTGTGCCAGATGTAAACTCGGCCTTAGTTGTTGTAAAGCTTTAGCTATTGTGATATTGCCATCACCTTATTATTGCACCATCGCATTAATAAAGTGAATAACGACACTCATCAAGGAATGTGTACATACAAATTAAGTTGCCATAACAAAATCAAAAATCCCGGGAATTCCCGCACAAATTTCCCGAGATTTCTTTCCAGGAAAATGTGCGGGAATCCCGTATGAAAAACACTAGTGAAAAGTAATGCAAATGTGAGATGTAATGTAACGTAACCTACTTTTCATATAAAAGTATCGATCAGCTTACTTGAAGCAAATTGCGATGTTTTTGGTTTATAATAAATTTTTTTTATTTTTTAAATTCACAACAATTCACGATATTAAACTTGTCGTAGGCTTTCTGTTTATCTTTTTAAGACAAATTTTATATCTCAGTAAAAGACATAATAAATTTGAAGATTATCATAAAAATTTTAAAAGCAGTTGCTTTCAAATAAAATATAACACAGCGATAAGTACATGTCCAGCCTTGTTTTCGAGTTTATCGTAAGCCACTTTTTTATTGAAATTTAAATTTTATGGGCCTATCCATAGTTTGGAATTACCAAAATGCCAAAATTGTTGATAAATTTTAAGATACAGGCTGTACAATTTTATCGTAAGCGAAAATTTAAGTACAAAAAAATATTTGAATATTTTTAAAAAACCTTCCCCTGAAAACTTTAATTTTTGTCGCTTACGATAAAATCGAAAATAAGGCTCGATATGTATCTATGTACATATTTATTACTTAGAAGAAAATTTAAAGCATGATAAGCAGCAAAAAAAATAGGTTATCAAATTCAAGGTCTTCCTTAATAGCCAAATGTGTCAAGACTTAGTTTATAAAATTATAAGACAAGATCGTAAAAAGGGCGAATTCATAGCACGTGGTTTCAACAGCTCAGCTGACTTTTTTCGCCGCTTATAGTATAAATCTCCTTCAGATGTCAACAAACATTTATTTGTAAATTTTTTTGACATCCAAAGTACGCATTTTACAAAATGAATTGATTCGAGTCTATTTTATATGAATATTTGGAATTAAAGAATTACTTGAAGCTTGAAAATTAGCTCATTAGAAGCTAAAAAAAGAAAGGTTATTTTTATACAAAAGTATGAAATTTTAAAACCTTTTTCCAGATTTATAGTAATAGAAAAAAGTAAACGGAAAGTGTTTCTATAGTTCCGCGAACATACTTAGTTCATTTAGTCATAGAAAAGAAAATAATTTTAGATACGCAGTTTTAGACTGGTTCCTCAGAGGAGACAAAAATTACGAAAAAATTAAATATTTAATACAAAACAAAAGTGCTTGACGAAATAACAAGAACAATTTTTTTCTGGGGGTCTACTCTATAATTCGAAACGAAAGAAAACACTTCGAAATTCGAAAGCCTTTTCTTTCGTTTCGAATTACAGGGTAGAGCCCCTGAACTTATTTCTCATGTACTTCTAGAAAACCAATTCCAACGAAACTTTGCACACATTTTGAGTTCTTATGATGAGACGATTTCGCATTTAGAAAAGTAGGCGGGGCTACGTCCAGTTAAATTAATTAAGATTAGTGATTTATTTTTCTTTCAATGGGGTTAAATTTGTTTGATAAACATACCGGTTCCGGCTATTCCCCATCTGAAGTGTTCTCTTCAATACTAATTTTGTTTTCTCTTGAACACGTGGGATGACGGAAAATCGTTTAAATTTTTTTTAAAGATATTTCTCGTACGAAAGTTCGGACACATATTAGACTATCGGCCTGTCCCACGATGTCACCAGAAATCGCTCGATCGACAACTTGTATTGCAAACAACAATAACATTAGAAAATTTGTTATTGTTTTCAATATAAGTATTCGATCGAACGATTTCTGGTGACATCGTGGGACAGGCCGTATTTCTATGATACGAATTTGGGATTAGGAAAAGGCAATATAATTTTGGAAATATTATTAGTGTTGCCAGATATTGTTTTAGCCAATAAGTTTATGTTCTTAAATAAATTAAAAAAAAAAATTAATCTCCTACGATATTTATTTAATTTAACCTGACCAATAGGTGAACGATCTGGTCCAAAGACTCCTACCTGATGGATCTTTGGTGCCATTTTATAACTTCATAAATTATGTTATTCTTACATAAACTCCTCAGATCCTTTCTTTAAATGGATTACTAAATTATCAACAAAAGAAATTTGAATTATTAGCTTGATCAAATTATCAAAAGTAGGTTAATAATAAATTTTTATGATTGTTTGCTTGAACAAACAAACAGTTTAACCTAAATAAAAAAAAAAACATCGTGAGCTAACAAACAAATAGAAAAAATTATAAAAATAAATTCTAAACTTCAAATAGAAAGTTATGATAATTATCATTTATGAGAGAGTTAAATAAAATAAAAAAAGAAACAGAAGTAACTAACATACATATGATCCGATTATAAGCCATTCTAAGATTTGCGTCATTGCCAGCCATGCCTCTCTTCTGACCCCCTTTTTCAAAAAAGAAAAAAAATTATACATATTTGGAAATTACGCTCAGATTACGTTGGAGGATTGAGCATAATGCTAAAGACCTCGTTTTAGCTTAGTTCAAGAACCATTCCAACAAAAAAAAAAAAAGAAACTCATACGCAACCCATAAAAATATGTATTACAATTGATTACTCAACATCTGTCTGTGCAATGTGATCAGTTTGCATGCAAACAAACAAGTTTTTTTTTTTTTTTTTTTGAAATGATTAACAAACCGTACTCCATAATAACGAAACATTCTTCCAACGTCAAACCAAGTTTGTCTTACATTTTCTTTTTAGTTGTGTAAGAAGAAATGGGTTTGAACGGTTTTAAGCTGCAACCAGCGTTGCCAGCTTGCATCGCAAAAACAAACAAAAACTTTATTTGAACTGGAAAAAACAAACAAGGCTCTGCATGTATTGAAAGTCAAGACCCCAATCGTTAAATCCGTGTAAACATACAACTCAAGTGACATATGTATATACCTGAACTGAACGTACTGTACAAAATAAAAGGTAAGCTTAAAATATACATATGTACATATGTACATATATACAGAGAAAAAAGTTTCTCCTATTAACGTCACTAAAGGTGAAAAGGCAGGGTGCCTTGTTTTCGCTAAGATGTCTTGCTGTCAGTCTGTCTGTGTGGCACAGGCTATATTCTCGAGAACCGTAAGAGCATCGGATCTGAGAAACTTTCACAGATTTTGTAAAATTTTTGCCGCTACAACAACAAATGTATAAAAGTTAAAATTTAAAGGGTGTTCTAAAAAAAGCGCTTAAATGAAAAAAAGTATCACAAAAAATAATATACATCTCTAAAATGCAAAAAAAAAAAACAGCAAAAACAAAAAGGTCGGGTAAAAACTAACAGCCTGTCCCACGATGTCATCAGAAATCGTTCGATCGACAACTTGTATTGCACACTTAAAAATTTGTTGTTGTTTTCAATATAAGTATTCGATCGAACGATTTCTGGTGACATCGTGGGACAGGCCTTAAAAAAATCTCCAAAGACTGAAAAAATCGCCAAAACGAAAGAAACGCCAAAAAAACAAAAATCGATAAAACTGAAAAAATCGCCAAATCACTAAAACTGGAAAAAATAGCTAAAAACTGAAAAAAAAATGCCAAACGAAAAAAAAGCCATAAACCGAAAAAGAACGTCACAAGTCAAATAATGGAATTTTTGGTTTAATGATGCAGAATTAATCCTAATATCGTTCTTCATATTGTGTACAAATTTCATACAAATATCTTGTTTACTCAACTCTTGAAAGCAAAATAAAATTTTCTTTTTCCATTAAGTTGAGTGTAAATTTAAAATTTTAAACTCGTTTTCTGGCGAACTAGTGTTTTTGAGTTATGACGTTGTTTTAGTAAATGAGAGATATACATATACAAGGCAATTATGTAAAAAAATTCCGCAGGAAATTTCTCCCAGGGAACAATTCCAACTAATAGCAAATGATAGGGAAAACAAAAAATTCTAATTGGAAAAGGGAGAAATTTCCTGCGGAATTTTTTACATAATTGCCCTAATAGTGTCCGTACGGGAGGAGCGAGTCAAGGTCACACTTTAATGAATTGATATTAATTACCCAGCGGGAAATTAAGCGAAGTACTTCGATAATTATCACTGACGTGAGTATGACATCGTAAGCGAGCAATCGTAAGTACTTCCATTGTAATGTACGTGTAATCTGATATATCATGTGTTACTGATAACTTAGATTACGATGTAAGCAGGGATTCAGTTATTGTTTAAAACAAAAGTAAAATACTGGCCTACATTTAGGGTAAATTTATTATCATGCCCGCTTACAACTCCGCTGTCGATGTAAGTGCAATACTAGTGGCACGTACTGACAGCGCAGCTTACTTTGTAAGCGAGAGCGCACCAATTACGCATCCTATGACACTTTTATGTTACATCTAAATAGCGAAATAAGCAGACGAATCACCACTGACTGCTACTAAGTATTACTGATATCAGCGATTGCGTAATGTATATTTTTACCACTGGGTATTTTACAAATTCTGCATCTATTGTGAATTTAATGTACTTTCCAGTGTTGTGGAAGTTAAAAACTATTGTGAATTGTATGCCATGATGCCACTCCGTTCACACGATTGTCGATTGACGATCACGGATATAACGATATGAGACCAGACTTAATGCAAAATGTTCACAAAGAGTATTAATTTGCACAATATCTGATGATAATAATTTTATGAAAGAGAATGTTTTGCTTGTACACAGAATGTATTGACTTGTAATGGAATAAGTCAAGGTTTATATGCTGCATAAAATAAAGTTGTTATACCGTTTCAAAGGCCCTTGCATGTCATTCACCCTTATTCCTGTTGTCAATATAGATGTCACGTCAATATAATATCAAAAAATTGGGGCTTTCTATTCGTTGTAGAAAACAGCTGACTGCTATTGACAGGCTAAGGCTATTTTGTAGACCTTAGGGAACAGAAATAAACTATCAATAGCACAAAATTTTTCTCGAGACGAATAGAAAGGCCAAAATTTATTGCTAATGTATTAAGGTGACGTCGATGTTGACAACTGGAATGAGGATCATTATGTATGGAGTACAAAGAACATCTTTCAAATATTCACCGAGGCTTGGTACGGTGGAATGTTTACTAGATTTTAAGTTCTTAATAACAATCCGGCTGAATTTCATTCAACCAAGGCCCAAGTTACACCATTTCAAAAACAAACAGTTAAGACAGAGAGAGTGTGGGTGGACCTGAAATAGTTAGTGCTTATGGATATTATTAAATATAGAAAAATTTTCTCATTTCTTATTATTTTTTTTAGAGAATATTAAATTTTTACCTAAAACTTAAACTGTACTACAAATACGAGTTGCTACGTGTATAGATTAATGTACGTCACACCATTTCGCTGTTTATTTGCCTTAAAGAAACATCTTGTTCTAATTTTATTAACGTCAGAAGTTAATAATTTTTAATTATTTCAAAACTCTGCATTAACTAAAAGTGTTCTCTTTGAAAAAATTATTTTTGTGTTTTCATTTTGTTGGAAACTATAAAAAAAATTTACCTGCAGTATATTTTTCAAGTTTGCTTTGAATAACTGAAAGTTTTTTAGTAAGTTTTATGTAAGAAATCAATTAATTAAAAAAAAAATATATATACATAAAATAAGCCAGATGAATTGTGCGTGTACCGGCGCACATTGGGTAATTTGAGCTACTTTTTAGACCAAAATTAATCTCAGCTAACGTTTTGCATCAATATGGCTGAAATTTGGAATTTAAGAGTTTTTCATGAGCATGAACAGCTGGGTTTTTTAATTTTTGTAGGGTTGCCACCATATGAGAAAAAAATTTCCTGCCACCTTAACGATAAATTTTCACACAATTTCTTTAACGAAGCCAAATCTGGTTTAGAAATAATATTTAAATCAATTTCATTTATAATAAAATTCTACATAGAATCAGTTTTTTTTCTCTTTATGCTTATCACAAATCCAAACATTAAAAAGTTCACTATATTTCAAGCTCAGGTTGTGTGAAAGAAAATAATATGAATCAAAAACAGAAATAAAATTAATTAAAAACTATTTTCTTAACACTTTTCATCATCGAAAGCTTATGCGATTTATGCAAAAAGTAATTTGTTTGAAGCAGGGTGACCGATGACATTTTTCAAAAAGTGGCACCAAATGGGGATTTATCAGAAAAATGGGCAATATTAAAAAAAACGAGAAAACATTAAAAAAAAGGGAGAAAAAAAGTGGCAAGGCAGTCGAAAAAGTGGCAATTTGCCACTTTGGTCGGTCAAACGGTCACGCTGGTTTGAAGTTCAATTAGAGTTACACGTTTTATTTAAAAAACCAATAACATCCACCAAAATATTTTGGTATATCGTCGGTTGGTTTCTGGTTTGCTGCAGACATAATGTATTTTGTTTGGTTTGTGCCGCAAACCAGAAACCAACCGACGATATTTTAAAATAACTTACTATCGCCCTCTCTTTACCATATTCTGCACGATTTCCTTCATTTTGTTTAAGACCTCATAAAAAAACGTTTTAATTTATATAAAAATTACACTTTTTGTGCTGCACATAGCACCACATTGCTTGCAAATCGTCGGTTGGTTACTGGTTTGCCGCACAGTATATTAAAAATACATTATTACTGCGGCAAACCAATAACCAAGCGACGAAATGTCAACTTTGGCTGTCCATAAATCAGTTGATATTTGTTTTTTTTTTTACAAAAACCAAATATGCAATTATTTGCTTTGAACGTCGTTAACAAAAACATTAGTACTGCTAATATCAAAAACTATTTTGGGGTAAGATTTCGGGGTCAAATTACCTACTGTGCACACGCCGCACTGTACATTCCCCTTTTTGGAGGTATTCAGAGAATCTTTTCGTTGAACATTTCAATTCGTTACATCCATGTTTATTTTTATTTTTGTGAAAGGGAAAAAATGAGCCATACAGAGCTAAGCTAGAGGCCGATGAAGTTGTTAAGGGCTTTGGACACGATCAAAATGCTTGCTGTCAAGTTCGTGTACGTGTGCTTGTCGGCTCGATGTTACCATGCTTGATGGCCCATCAAGCATTCATTTTGATTTTGTGCTGGTCGTTTGGCTAAAAAATTTTATAAAATGTCTCTAAATAAAGAAATGTTAATAACAATAATGTATTTTTTTGTATTTTGTATTTTTTGTATTAGTAACTTTTCTGTTTTCTCTTAAACTCCGATTTTTTTTACAACTGTTCACAATGAAAATATAATTATAATGAAAATTTGTTCGTGCTTGACGGGTTAACACATACACGTATATAAAAAGTGACAGCAAGCATGCCAAAAATCAAAATTTTTTGATTTTCCATCAAGCATCGTTGGTGTCACACATACTAACAAATTTTCACTCATACTATAACCAATCTCATCAAGCATTTTGACCGTGTCTAGACCCCTTTAGATTTTGGAAAAAGATTAATTTTGTTGCAATACACAAACTTCAATTAATATTTAGCACATGTTGTTGCTAATAGCTTATCTATTGTCACGGATCTTATTTAAATATAACAACTAAAATTTATATAAACTTAATGCCTATTAGTTTTTGCCATTATGAATAATAATGAATTCTTGCTCTTAAGTATCCGTAGTTATAAAACATTGAAAATTTAAAGAATAATTTGATAGAATAAAACATTTAAACACACTACTCGTACATAAATTGAACAATTGCTAACATTCTTAGACTTATTTGTTTAGCAAAACGCGCAATATAAGATACAATAACAAATAACTAGAACAAAATTATATTGACATAGCAAAACGTGTGAAAGTAATAAAATGTGATATAATATGGAGAATAATTTAGTTAAGGAAATTTGTATTCCCAATTATGTTTCGAAAAGTAGAGCAAGTATATCGTCAACTAAAATGTAAAAAAGCGATTAATCGAAAAGTTCGAAATTGATTTTTTTTAATTGATTGATGTTTGATTTAAAAATAAATTAAATTTCTGCTTTCAAAAATAATTAATTAATTAATAGCAAGTAGTAAAAAAATAACTATTAAAAAATCAAACGGCATTTGTTTTTTAGATTAAACCAGCATTGATTACACTGTGCTAGTTCAAAATTGTAATAAGCGGGGGATAAACCTAATTCGAGTACGTTGAATCCAATGGTGATAACCGTTTTTTTAGGTTAGCTAATTAAGATTGAAAATTTGTTTAAAAGCAGCTAAAAATCGCAATTTTTTCCAATTTTCAAACATTTAGAGTTTAATTTTAGACACATATACTACGTTTATACGCGCACTATTTGCAAATAAAATTATTTGCAAATAAATGAACTCACTGTTTATACGGCTTAGCAAAAGTACACAAACTTGGTAGCACTTCTATAGAAAGCTTACTTAAGTTGAGAAAAAAATAGTGTAAATGCACAAAATATTAAATAATTATTTGTTTTAATTGTCATTATTTGCTTCTATCAAAGTTTTTTGTTGCAATATTTGTCCATTTATTGTTTTTGTTATCAAACATTTGTAAGCGTGGCAACCTTAGG
Source organism: Tachina lurida (assembly GCA_944452675.1). Taxonomy (NCBI): domain Eukaryota; kingdom Metazoa; phylum Arthropoda; class Insecta; order Diptera; family Tachinidae; genus Tachina; species Tachina lurida. The sequence goes on along the minus strand of OX101753.1, from coordinate 166,115,595 downwards.
CATTTTATTTGCAAATAGTGCGTTAATCGTGAATAGTTTTCTGAATTAGTAAGTCGCAATAAAAAGAATAATATGGCAACAATTTACAGTTTTATTTGCAAATAAGCCCTGCGTATAAACGTAGTAATAGACTATGCTCTCCTTTAATCGCGATACATTAAGCTCATTAGGTAGTAAAATAAGTCCTTGACTTTTTGAATTTCCCTAAACTTAACTGAAAGAGCAACACTGCTCCTCTCAACAGCCAACTGTCAGTTAACTTGTGTCAAAATTTGAAGAAGCTGCGTAAGAGAGAGAGAGAGACTACGCTGAAAAATTAAACGATTTTTTTTTTCATCCAAAAACCTGTGTTTCATGCAATAGGTCACATACTCATTAATACCCACAAGCAATTTCTTAAAGTTTTACTATTTTTTCAGTTTTGTATTAAAAATTTTGGAAAAAAATTATGAATTTTTTACTTCATAATGCTTCTCGTGAAGTACGCTTTTTCCTTAAACTCGCATTGAGTATACACTTTCCTTCAATATATATTATGCTACAGTGGGCCATAATGAATTAATCCAAGCTCTGCATGGTAGAATGAATATAGAAGATCGACTAATATCAGAGTAAAGCACACGAAGTTAGAGCTAGTTCCAACTCGTTCAGTCGTTTACTTTATGCACAAACATATGATCAAGCTCATGTAACTTAAATCGGTTTGATCACAGGTTTAATTCTAAAATTAGACACATCCAATAGAAGAATTGTATCGAACTCTTTTAGTAGCTCGTTTTTGACACAAACCCATTTAAATTATGTGGATTTGAGCATTGTTTTGTGTCAAAAATAGAGTTGTGTCCATTAGATCTTTTTGAAGTAGGTTCGAGAGCGTTCGAATCAAAAGTTGTTTGAAACCAATTTAATTTACATGGAAATTTTTGATAGGACTTGAATCCTACAGAACGAACTAGTTCAAAAAGAGCTGTTGGACACAACTCTAGTCAAAAACGAGCTACTAAATGAGTTCGATTTAAATGGGTTTGAACATAGGTTTGTGTTACACTTGGGTCGAACTCGTTCAGTAGTTCATTTTTGCCACAAACCAATGATCAAACTCATTTAAATTACATGGGTTTGATCATAGGTTTGTGGCAAAAATGAACTAGTGAACGAGTTCGACCCAAGTCTATTTGTGTCAAAAAACGAGCTACTATCTAAAATTAACAACTGAACGAGTTGGATCCAGCTCTACACGAAGTTTTTCTATTTAGTAGAGCTGGATCCAACTCGTTCAATCGATAATTTTAGACACGAACCTATGATCGAACTCACGTAATTTAAATGGGGTTTGATAATCGGTTTGTGTCTAAAATGAACGACTGTCATTTTTGCCACAAAACTATGATCAAACCTATGTAATTTAAATGGGTTTGATCATTGGTTTGTGGCAAAAATGAACTAGTGAACGAGTTCGACCCAAGTCTAAATAGTAGAGCTGGGTTCAACTCGTTCATTCGTTCATTTTTGCCACAAAACTCTGATCAAACCCATTTAAATTACATGGGTTTGTTCATTGGTTTGTAGTACACTTGTATCGAACTAGACTTGGGCCGAACTCGTTCACTAGTTCATTTTTGCCACAAACCAATGATCAAACCCATGTAATTTAAATGGGTTTGATCATTGGTTTGTGGCAAAAATGAACTAGTGAACGAGTTCGACCCACGTCTACATCGAACTCTTTCAGTAGCTCGTTTTTGACACAAACCAATGATCAAACCCATTTAGATTGTGTCAAAAACGAGCTACTGAAAGAGTTCGATACAAGTCTAGTTTCAACCAATGGTTTGTGTCAAAAACGAGCTATCGAATGAGTTCGATACAAGTCTAAATAAGTTCGATACAAGTCTAGCTTTTACGGCAAACAATTTGGTCATTACTTCAGCCTCCCAGAGACAATGACTATACAAGGGTGAAAACGACTTTGTCAGTTTTCCAGTGAAATAAAATATTGTTATCACAGGATGAGTAAGAAAAATAACTTTCGGTCTGTCCCACGATGTCGACAGAAAACGTTCGTAACAATAAAATGGTCAAATTTGGTTTTATTATTAATTTTTTTTTTTTTTTTTGTAAGTTTATTTCAGATTTTATGTAAAGCCTAGACCACGGAAGTGAAGTCATAACTAATAACCTAAAAGGATCTTATTTCTCAACTAATTGCAATATAAGGACATAACTGCGCCACATTGATTTTGTAATAAAGCCCTATAGACTTATCTGGAATTATAAGAGAAATAATGCTATTTTGGTTTATTACTTAGAACTTTGTTGCAGTGAGCTGAAGAAAATCGGTACATTGTGACGATAGTGTGAGATCCCACTTAACACTTTGAAGAAAATATAATTTTGCTCTAGAAAGGAATTATAGTTTAGTGTAAAATTATAAGGACTTTCAATTGTTTTAACTCTGATCTTTTTCTAATGAATAGAGGTACCAATTGTTTTTAAATTCTTAATGCAGTGATGCAATAATCATATAAACATATGTAATACGAATAATGGCGATGCTAATATGGGGACAAGTAATTAAAAAAAAATAATTTCAATAATTTTTGTCGTAAATTGTGCAAAGTTTCCAAAATATACATATTTAATACGCATATTTTCTATCCTGGACGCAAAATAAATTTCTTTATGTCGCATAATCAGTAATTTTTTTATCAGTTAGTTTTACGTTATTAATTTATTATTGTTATTTAATTTTTTATTTATTTTTGTTCTAAAGCGTTTCCGTTCTTGTTACAAGTGGTAACACTGTCAACAACTTATACACAAAGAAAAAATTTCACTTTTAGCTATAAAAAAAATATAGGTTGCAACCAGAAGTTTGATGTACAACTTAACCAAAACAAAGAACAGATTGCGATACATTCTCAAACAAGTATCTGTGTAATCGACAAACAAAGAAAGCAGAATTATTCGTAAGATTACAAATCAGAGTTGGAAGACAGAAAGTTTTGACAGCGTGATGGTCAGGGAAATGCTGGTTTGAACTCAAATTTAAAATTATTTGTAATTAAGCTTTATTTTATATTATTTTAGATATTTTAAGATTTTTTTTTGTTTCTTAAATTAAAGAAATTTTTATTCTCAAGTTCTACTCAAACTTCATTTGCAACATTATTTTCAAATTTGGACTATAAATATACTTAAAGCGGACCTACATTGTGGGTGATTTCGCAGCGGCAAACCATTGCTGCGAGTTGTAGGGAAACTAACGGGGTAATCAAAGGTTAACGAAATATAAATTGAAGCGCCAACTTTAGCACTCTCTCGTATTATTGTCTGGATATGCATGAGTCGAACAAAGCGACTTATTTTTTATGGTCTTCTTATCCGATAATAGGTCAAATGCTTAAAAAACGCTCATAGGCATCAGTTTCATCGGTGGGTTGGGTTCAATAAGTCAATTTTTTGAACATTTTCCACCAATTGAAAATTTGTCAGCTTATTCTGTAAATTACACGTTTTGAAATCGTTTAATTTCCAGGAAAGAGCTCAATTAAAAAGGTTACTTTTTGCAGCTTTTTAATTGGTTTTAATGTTTTAGATGTTTAAGATACTTTATACGAACTTAACTTTGAACGGAATAAATCGCACGATTTCAAAACGCGGGGTTTACAAAACACCCCTGTATAGCAACATAATGGGCCTTATCGTGGTTGGCGTATTTCGATTTCGACTACCACACCTTGGTCCCAGGTTAAAGAAAAAAATATTGCTATATTCTTTAGTCTATTACAAAAACGTGTCAGTCAAAGTCGAAATACGCCAACAACGATAAGAGGGAATAGTGCCAGCTGGCTTTAGTGCGGAGCACAGATTTTATTGAAATATGGCTCCGTTTTATTTGGATCATATTCATCTACCTACCTTGTGATCTTGAGATTATTCATTTGATTGAAAATATTTTAACACAACCCAACTATGGAGGAGCATTTATGTTCTTTTCGTATGTTGTGGGCTCTATTTTAAAAAGAATTACTTCCAATACACCCATCGAACTTAAATATCCTTTATACCACTGTAATTTTTGAATTTTTTGTTTTAATAAATACAATTAACAGCAACCTTCATTTTAGATATATCTCTAAAAACCTGACTTACATATTTCAGAAAGAGGAATGCAGATTTGAATGTAGGTCACAAAATTACTTAAAAAACAGTTTTCACTTTTTCTTTTACAAAGTATCATAACATATTTCCAAAATAATTTTTAAACATAGTTTTCTTCCCCAATCGCTATAGTTGGACAGATTTTGTTCATATGCTCATACATACATATCTAACTATTTGTCTACACTACTTCAAACAATATTGTCAAAATAATAATTTTGACAAAAATCACAATTTAACATGAATTTAGCAGATACTGAAGTTCTTAAACATATTTGTTTAGCAAAACGCGTAAAATAAGATACAATGAGAACAATAAAAGGAATTAAGTAGAACAAGTAGTGCGTATTATGATTTCTGAAAGCAATTGATATTCCCATTTCTTTTTTGTTCTACATTTGTTTTTTGAAGAGAAGTATCAGTAAGGCAATTAATATATGTATCTAATACATATACATATGTATGTGTGTATGCATATGTGTTAACTTATTTAGAAGGTTAGGAGACCCAATTGGGTCCATTGCGATTATTTAGAAAAGGCATAGTGAATAGAGTAGAGATGGTGAAGTATTAAATTATTAAGCGTAACTCATTTTATAACTCTGTCTGCTATTGCGCGATGATTCATTGTTACAAATATTGACCAAAAAAGTCAATAAGCAAGAAACACGTATCTTTTTAATGTGATCGTATCTGGTCAAAGGACCAAATTCCCGCTTTCTAAGACTGTCATTTGCCTTGTAGACGGCGCACTAACTACTTCAGCGAACAGCTAATTTTTTAGTGTTCACCATTTCTGATACGTTTTTATTGTTATTTACGATTATGTTATTTGTCCAAATGTTGACTTACTTTAGTATTAGAGTTTCAAATTGATTGCTTTTGGAGAATGCTTTGTGAAATATTATTTGCTATTCTGAAAAACGCACAAAAAAAAACAATTTTTTTTGCAAAATTAAAAAAAGTATATTCTAATATTTATGTTATATTATAAATTTAATTAAAAACAAACAGCAACAAATTATAAGAAAACATCTTTGAAAAAAGGAAAAAAATTGGGTGCCAAAAATAGCATTTTGACGACTGGACCATTTAAGCCTTCAATTTGATGATTTTAAATAATTACAAGTTATCGCCTTTTTTGAAAAAACAATTTTTTGAAATTGTCAGATTTTGCTCGAATATGCAATCAAAATAAGGAGTAAAAGGAAATCGATCTTAATTTTTGTATTAATAATTTTGGAACTAAATGGTTTCTAAACAAATTCTTGTACGTAATTTATCTACTAAACAACAGAAATACAAAATTTATATGGTCAAATGCAAAAACTACTTGAAAATGTTATGAATAATTTTTTAAAAACAGATTTTTTTGAGTGTGATAATTTTTATTTGGTGGATTATTTTTTAGCCATTGAAGAAATTTACTTGAGAATATGTGCCAAAGGTAATGAAATTTAAACATGTGTGATAAGATTTTAATAACATTTGAAATACAAGTTTTTTCTACGATATTTTAAGAATTTCGTCAGTTTGTTGAAGAATGTTAAAGACAGGAAACTGAATCTGAATTCAGACAATTAAAGTTACTCGTATTAAAATTCCCATATATAGATACTTGAAACTTTTAGATTTTTTGGAAAAAAAAAACTCAGAAATGAAGAAATGGACTCAAGGGTATTTTATTTCTCACGCTAAGTAATTTTATCCCACTTTAACTAATTTTATATTACTTTTACCGAAATTTTCAGCAAATAAAAATGAAAGAGTTTTTAGTCCAGTTAACTTATGAGTAAACAAAACCAAAGTAAGAAATCGGTTAGTTATATATTCTCTAAGCAATTTTTTATACTAAGGATCATTTAAAACTAAATAATTGTAGTTGTTTTGCCTTGAAAGTAGTAACTGATCTAATATGTACAGAAGTACGAGTATGTATGAAAAAGTGTATGTTTTATTTTTGACGAATTTTGGACTTTTCGGATAATTATTTTGACGACTATGAGTACTACTACAAACTATCTCCAAATATTCGAATAAATTTATCAGACATGCGAGTTATAAAATACTCTTTTAGAAGAGTTGCGGCTGGGGTACCATTTTTCCCCGAATGAACAGTCATTTTCGACTCGAAAACGAGCGCATATAGGTACATATGATTACTCACAATATTATCAATAATTTCATAAAATGCTGACTGGATGTTTATTAAGAAATATAATTTAAAAAACTGTGCGGTTTACTTTATTTTTTATTCAACACACTTTAAAAAACATTTTTAAGACACAAACTTTATAATATATAAGTGTATGTACGTGGTTTTACCAATTGCAATGCTACCAAAAGTTCCATCCCTGTTGCAAACAGACAATTAATTGCCTCCCTCTCTTTTAAAACAACCGCGAAGAGAATGGGTGAGAGAGAAAGTCTCAGTTTGCTTGTGTGAGTGTGTGCAAGTGTCGTATTTATTTTATATTATAAAAAAAAAAAATTGTGGTTGATCAAACCAAAATGTTGGGCTAAAAACGTTTCGAAGTTCGAACCTACAAGAGTTGCTAACGTCATTGTCTTACAACCATTCGTGTTTCTGCAACGTGACCACAAGTAACACTAAGAACCATAAATTTATTGGCCAAAGTGAAAGAGGTTGTATTGAGAAAGCTTTTCTATTCAATTGCGTTTCGACAGTCATAGATAACGGTTGTGCTTAACAGCTAACAGCGGATAATAAATACAATTGTCGTTTGAAAAGAAAAATACATAAAGTTACAAATAACTCGCCAGATCAAATAAATATACTAAGTAATAAGTAAATTAATATAATTACTTAAATTGATTGTTTTTTATGATAAACAAATGCTGTGCATATTACGAGTATACACGTACATGAGCAAAACTTACGAAATAAATTCTAAAGAACCGAAATACATACATATTTATTTATTTATTTATTTTCAAAGAACACACAACAGCAATCAAATACATAATAAATTTTAAAACGCAAATAATAATTTGCATAAATTTAAAATTCAACTGAAAATAAATGTGTTGCAATTTTGCTGAGAATTTGCCTGTGAATCATTATTGCTATAAAAATAAAAATTATTAAATATACAATTAGTATAAAAAAAAGAAATACCTATACAAACATTTAACAAAAGTGCAAAGAACTTTAGCGAATGTGAGTGACTGACTGACTGTGTTTTTCCATCTATTTATTTGTAAGCGGAGAAATGAAATACATTATAATAAAAAATATATTTTATTTTTTAACATTTGGCGAAATCTAAAATCAACCAACACTAAGAGAACCCAAACAATATGCGCAATATTTACTAAATTATTATTCCAAAGTCATAATTAATAATTTAGATATTGTAAAAGTGAGGAAAAGAAAGAAAAAACAATACCGCAAGACAAATAAAAAAAAAAATTATAAAACAGCGTGAAACAAGCAATTGGATTTAAAATGTCGATTGTTTGTACTCTAGAACCTAAAGTGAATTTATTTAAAGGTCCTGTGGCTACAAAAAATTTACTTGTTTTAAAAAACAACGTTATTATTGGCAACAGCAACAACAACAACAATTATAATATTAGCCACAATAATAATAACAATAATAACAATAATAACAATATAGTGCTGAATAATAAAGTAACAACAACAACAACAACAACAGCAGAAGCAACACTAGCAGAGACAACAACAACAACAACAATAAATCCTGCTAGTAAATCACCAACGGATACCAATACCACAATTCAAAATTCATCAACAAATACTTGTATTAAAGAAAAATGTACGTATGTAATAGCATTGTGAAAATATGTAAATACAAATGTACATACATACAAATATTAAAAAAAAAAATTAAATAATAAGACATTTGGAAGTATGTATGTATGTATCTAGTAAATAGTTTTATTTTAATTTTTATCTATAATAAAACAGAGAACTGAATAAATTTTGCGCCTTAGCTGTAAATTATTATAAGGCCCGAAAACAAAGCAAGAGATTTTCAATAAAATGTTCTTTTTTTATTATAATTATGATTTTTTTTTTTATACTCGTACATTTGTATCTACTCGTTTGTTAAATAATTAAATAAATAAAAGCCGTTAAATAGGGTGTACGTCCCAACTGTAATAACAGCCTTATTTATAAAAATTATTAAGGCTTTTTAAAAAAAGGCTTTTAATAAGCAACATTTTTTATGGAAATCTGTTTTATTAATTTTTATAAATCACGCTGTAAATATTTTAGGTAATATATAATTAACGCGAAATTTTTAGTATATTCTGAGAAACGTGGCCGCAAGATTTAGCAAAAAAAAAAAAAAAGATAAAAGTTTTTCCCAATTAGAAAATTAAAAAATTGCTTCCTTCTTTCTACATATTTCTTAAATTTAGTGTGGTGTTAAATAATCAGGGCTATCATGAATAAAATTCCGCGTGAAATTTTTCCCTGGGAAGAATTCCAACTAATAGCAAGTAAAAGGGAAAACAAAAAATTCTAATTGGAAAAGGGAGATATTTCACGTGGAATTTTATTCATGATAGCCCTGAAATACTCGTAGCAAACTTCTCATTTGATTAATAATAAAACTAATACATGTGCTTAAGGTTTTTTTTTTACTGGCGGCAGGTCGAATTCAGCGATCCCTACAAGATTGGCAAATAATTGAATTCTGAATAACTTTTTGAATTAACACCTCCTACTTCCCTTGCAGTAGTGTCTATTTTCTTTGCACCAATTAAAAAGTTAACAATATACATATTTCTATATAATCCGGATTAATAGGAACACATAAAGAGCACTAATTATAATGTAAATTCTAAGCAACTAGATATGATTCAAAGTTCGAGTTCTTGCGGATAATTTTCACCAGGTTTTATTGATATCTCTTTGACAGAATTTTAATAATATTTAATAAGAACAAAAATTAAAAATTTTAAAAACTCCCGATAAATCTAGAAAAGATGTGACATCTCCTAAACGGCTGGACCGATTTTCTTCAACCATGATTAAGAACCATTTCGATCAAGTCAGCTTTCAAACAGAGAAAACTAAATCAAAATCGGTCCAGCCGTTTGGGCTGCACGTGAACACGGACAGACACACAGATACACAGATCCACAGACACACACTACAAACTTATAACACCCCTTTTTTTGGTCGGGGGTTAAAAAACAAAATGTTTTTAATTTTTCATTTTTCTTATTAAGCCTTTATAAAGCCTTAATAATTTTTATAAATAAGGCTGTTAATTTATAGAACGTTTAAACAAACAAATTTTCAGATTCGAAATAAAATTTTTGATATTTTGAAGTCTTCTTTTATATATAAAAAATGTATTCAAAATTTATATTACATATTTTCATTATTTTGCCGTCGAACCTCTTTGATTGACTTTTTCAGGAATTAAATAACAAAAATTAAAAATGTGAAAAACCCCCGATATATCTAGAAAGGATGTGATATCTTCTAAACGGCTGGACTGATTTTTTTCAATCATAGTTAAGAACCTTTTCGATCAAGTCACCTTTCAAACAGAAAAATCTAAATCAAAATCGGTCCAGGCGTTTGGTCTGTACGTGGACACGGACAGACACACAGATATACAGACACACACTACAAACTTATACACCCCTTTTTTTGGTCGGGGGTTAAAAAACAAATAAAATCAAATAATTAACAAACAATAAATGTTCATTAAAAAATTTGTTATTTAAAGCTTTTGTAAAGCTAAATTATTTTTATGAATACAGCAGTCAATAATATTCAAAGTGAAAAAACTTAAATTTTCCAATACCCCAAATTTAACACGCGAATTTGGCCCGAAATATTTATTTGGCGCTCCTAAAAGTATGCTAAAATTATTTGTTTACCTTTTTCATTTCCTCTTTAAAAGATTTGAGGTTAATTAAGGTTTTTTATCGAGCCAATTTTTGAACTATAAATGCACTGTGTAAAAAATTTGAACTAAATTATGGGGTTCTAATAATAGATTCGGTGTTTGAACTTTACACTTTTCGCCTGTTAGTGCAGCAGGTCGGTATATGAAACTATGCGTTAAATTTAGCATTTACTTGCGTAAAAAAATATTCCATTAAAAAAAACTGCTAAAAAAACCTGCGTAAATATCAAATCTGGCGTTTTATTTTTCTTCCGCAGAACATTCTAGCAGAAATTTTGGACCGATTTAGCATTCTCCCATCATAATTTTCTGGCAACACTCCTAATATGTTTTCGTTTTAAACAATTATTCGTATATTCTCGCTCTCTCTCTCTCTCTCTCTTCTAAATACATACTAATAATAATTTGTATATCAATTTGAACTAATTAATCATTTATTAATGTAGGCATATTTTATTTTTAATGCCCCCCACAGAGAACTTATGGGTATTTTTTTGGGGGGGGGGGGGGCATTTCAAAATTTTGTGTCCTTTTAGCGATTTAAAATTTTTGATAGGCCGGTTCTGCATAAAAACTAGGAGTATTATTACATACTGTAATGTTTATATTCTCTATGAAATCGGAACATTTTATGCTTCTAACAATTATTTAGCACTTATCCTCAAGTAAAGAGTGAATATCCATAGATACGAAAGAAAACCTTAAATTTAAGATAAATCCGTTTAAGTACTGATTAGTACCAGTACCTGGATTCAGTAACTTTTTGCGAACCGAAAATCATAATATTTATCGATATATTAATTTTACGTAAGTGTGTATGTCTGTGTTTTACACGCCATTTAATTGTATATCATGTGGCATCAAAATAAAAGCACAAAGAAGAATTAAAATGAAACTAAATGAATTTGAGCTTTTTATTTTACTTTTTTTACCTTAATCGACAGCAAATATCGTTAAAATATGTTACTGAATAGCAAAGTCGATAAATGTGTGCTATATTTATTATACCGATACGATTATCGTAATAAAAGTTTCTGAATCTAGGTACAGGTGGCCTCATTTTGCAGCTCTTCATTTTCACGTTGTATATTTGTGAGTGTGAAATTTACGACTGTCAGAAAATAACCGAACGTTTTGCTTTTATTTGACACATAACCGCCAAAAAAATCTTAAGCGACATAATTTTCGAACTTAGTTTTTTTTTTGCCAAAATCGATCATTTGCGATGGTAAATAAAAAATTTTCGTAAAAAGGTCCAAAATATGTGTCATGTAATTTTTTGGGGGTTATGGCTCGATATACTGAATCGAGGTCATCTGGTGCCAATTCGCCTTGATTAGTACTAAAGACAAAACTTAGCAGCGTAGTTGCGCAAATTGCGCTTTATTTATCATCAATTTCAAATTACTTATATAAAAATTAAAACTGCGTCTATTTTCAAAAAAAAAAGATTATTTAAAAAATAAAAAAAGTATGTAAAACATATGTTTTTATTTAAAAATTTTAAACACAAGTAACCATCTTAAATAAAAATTGAAACTGCGTCTATTTAAAAACAAAGAGTTTCTTTAAAAAAATAAAAAATAATATAAAACACAAGTTTTTGTCTAAAAAAAAAGGCTACGCCACCAAGCCACGTAACATGACAAAAGGTGGGATTTTGTGTGAAAATAGTGATGTACAAAAATATTTTCTCCATACTTTTAGGAGCTACAAATAGTTTTGTGAACAAGATATGCAAGAACATTTCTATGAAAATATATCAAAGCTAAAGGAGCAAAACTAAAATGTCGGGAATTCTATTCAGAATTCTGTGCAGACTTTTTTAGTTTTCTATACCATAAGTTTCAAAGTATAAGTCTTCAGCGCTAAAAATTTATATAAAGCCGTTTCAGCAACTTTTGGCTATAATGCAACGCAGCGCATTGCTCTATTTTATGGCACTTATAAAATCATATAAAAAAATTTTCCTAGATATTTCTATTGTCTGCCCAATAGATTGCTTAAAAACAGTAAAACATTTTAAAATTGACTTACCCACTTTGCCACCAAAAATTCACAATAAATTTTCCAATCATATAAAATTCCAGATCAATCCACTCACATTGCGCTTTAGTAGAAAAAAGTTGCTGTAGTAAAAATTACTGACAGTTGTTGAGTAAGGTCATATAATGCTTTTATTATTTCTATTTTGCTGATAACATCTACAAACAAGTAAATAAAAAAAAAACTTAGATTATTAGATGGCATAACAACAAAAGTGCAATAAAAAATATGAAAAAAAATATACATACATATATACATATGTATATGACTTAACTATTAAGAAATTAACATTGTAATCATATTTAAAGTGCAGCTAACAATAATTTAAAATTTTACACTCAAACTAGTAGCAGCAAGCAGTAAATATTTGAGATAAGAGATAGAATTAAAGAAAAACGATAACATCTTGAGAGAATAACAGTAGATCTTTACTATGAATATTATATATATATATATATATATATATATATCTTTGCTATGAATATTATATAATAAATTTTGCCCCTGGAAATTTCACATATCTTGAGGCGGCATATGAAGCAACATGCATTTCTTCGTTGCTCTTAAAAGTATGTTTTTAATAATTATTTTTTAATTAAAACTTTCCTATTCTTTAAATTGAAAATATTAATTATAAAAAGTTTTTGTTGTTTGCGATTCTCAGAGAGAATTTTTTCCGATTTAAGAAATCAGTTGATATCTAAAATAATTTTTTTTTATTTTTTTAGTTGCAGATTTACAATTTTATTACTATTGAATACTAAACCAATTTCTTTGTTATTTTTTTCTTTTAGCTTTAACCGCTACGGCTCTGCATAATACAAAAGGATCAGATTTCAAATCTCGTTTATCTGTAACGGATTTTGTAAGACGCAATACAAGCGTGGGATCACCCCTAACAATAAATACAAACAGTGATCTGTTGGATTTTCATCAGCAACATCAACAACAACAACAACAACAACAACAACAACACCACCAACACCAACAAACTCATCATCACCAGCATCAGCATCAGCACCAACACCACAAATTTTTTACATCTTCAACAGCAAATATGCCTGAAGTGCTACATGCAGCAGCGGTCAACAGTTTGAATACGGCAAAGTATCATCACAGCAACAACCATCAAACGCTGACACCAGCAACTGCAGCAGCGGCTGCCGCAGCCATGGCCATGAACACGGTGCGCATGTCAACCATATCGCCGACACTCTCAATGAATGGCAGTTCAAACGAAGCTACAAATAGTAAGTTTTATAGTTTTGAAAAAGTTTTTCTTTTGCACATGGCTAATCTTCTTATTTTATTCAATGCATCCTTTAGTGCATGGTCTTTCCATGTATAATGGACCTGTCAGCCCACAATCTAGCGACTCTGGTCATAGTATGTCCGATATGCACATTTCTAGGGATGGCAAATATGTTACATTCAATGGCGAACACATGACCAAGCAGCAGGCCAATGCGGCAAAAGAATTATTTTCACAGCGCAAGCAAAGGGAATTCACACCCGATTGCAAAAAGGATGACAGTTATTGGGATCGGCGCCGTCGTAACAACGAGGCTGCGAAGCGAAGTCGCGAGAAGAGACGCTACAATGATATGGTTTTGGAGCAACGCGTCGTTGAGCTGACAAAAGAGAATCATGTACTCAAGGCTCAATTGGATGCCATCAAAGATAAATTTAACATATCAGGAGAGAATTTGGTTAGTGTGGAACAGATTTTGGCATCTCTACCCACCAGCGAGCAGGTCTTGAGCATAACCAAGAGAGCCAAGATGGCAGCAAGCGCAACGGCCACCCAAAACAACTTCAATTCCAATACCAACAACAACAGCCTACTTTACAGTTCCTCCCAACAGCAGACACCCGCATCTCTTATGCAACAAAAATCCTCTTCGGAGGTTTTGAGTTCCTCCAACGACAAGTTGCAATCTCAAACAGTTATCAAATCAAATGGTTTGAATACAACAGCAACATCACCCACTACACCGTCCTCATCATCGCCTGCAGCCAACCTGCACTTAGCAACAACAACACACAGCAACATGCCGTTGACATCGACCGTCCAAACACCTCAGGCTTTGTATGCTGCTACGAACTCTGCAAATGCAGGCGTGTATAATGCAGCAAGTTTAAATGAAAATATTTCTTCGCAACATCCTGTCGTAACAGCGGCCGCTTCTACAACAATCAACACACAACCGCCCACAAATCTACAAAATCTGCATGTGCTTCAAGCCCTCAATCGCCGCTGCGACTTGGACAATTTAAGAAAAGTTGTTGCCGTCGTAGATGCCATCAATACAAATGCCGAATTGCCTTCCTCGGTAAGCGGCTTGTATACAAATGCCCAAACTGCGGCACTTTATGCGGGCGCCGCTCAACATGTCAGTCCTCTATATGCCCAATTCACTAAAGAGGATCATGGCTATTTAGCCGGCACTGAAACTGCGGCAGTCAGCTCGAATGCCGGCGATTCAGTAACATCAACCTCCGCCCGGGCCACGCCTAGTGTTTTAAATCTCTCCAGACGGGCCAGCACACCCACGGCCTATGAAAACTTGCTCTCTTCTACTACCTCCTCCTCAAGGCTTTCATCCATGTCCATGTCCTCTGCCTCTTCGTCCGGCGCCGTTTCCGGCGATGATGATCATGAAGTGGACAATGAACTGCCGGAAGAATCACATGAACACAATCTCGCCAGTACAACTACCAGTCCCCTAAGCACCGACTCCAACAATTGCTTGCCACTCAAACTAAGACACAAATCCCATTTGGGTGACAAGGATGCAGCAGCCAATGCCTTGCTTGCCTTACAACACATCAAACAAGAGCCCATTAGCAGCAGGGCTTCGCCACCCACTTGGGCCGATAACTCGGGTGATAATAGCAGTGACGAAAGAGACTCGGGTATTTCTATACCCAGCCCCGAATGGACAGCTCAATTTCAAAGAAAAGTTCTGGTGGCGGGCAAAGACGCCTGCGCTGCTGCTGCCGTGGTGGCCGTATCTCCCACCGAAAGAGAGCATATCTTAAAATCTCAATTGGCGAGATTAGAGTCAGAGGTGGCTAACATTAAGAACATGATGATTTACACCACAACCGACCAAAATTTAGTCCAGCAAGACCTTAAAATATAAATAAAACAGTCAGTTTCTCTGAAGGAATACTACAAACTCACATTTGTTAGGCGAACAATGAATTGAGCTGCTGGAATTCGAGCGATGTCCTATTTTGTTCAATTAAGTGTTTGTGTATTTTTCTTTTTCAAGGAGAGAGAGAATAGACAATAAAAAATTTCATGCTTTTTTCTAAGAGAGAGAGAGAGAGTGAAAAAGTTTAAAGAGCAGAATTTGCATAATTTCTTAACAATTACAGATCTCAATGCTTTTTTTTACTGAAAGAGAAAAGAAAATAACGAACGTAGATCACTATATAAAAGCGGTATTACAAAATTGCAAACTTTAATATTTAATAGTTTTTGCAAAAAAAAAACACATGAACTAAAATAAAAAAACCTAACTAAAATATAAATAATTAAATAAACTATGGGAATTCCATTAATGAAAATGGCACATTCCCTTTAACTTATTATTTTTATTAAGATTTTATAAAAAAAATAAAACAAAGAAACTATACATTTGTACAGAAAAATATTAGCAATGAATTAGTTTTTAGGTATAAAAAAAAACAAAATTAAATGTTTCAAATGAAAATTGTTGATGTCTTATTAAGGATTATGTTTAACAGGTCACTAAAAAGTGTCTGCTTAAGTTTTAATTAAATATCAGTTTCAAATAACGTCTTAAAAAAATTATATTAAACATTTTATATGTTAAAAAAAAAACAAAAAGAAAGTTTCCTTATATTTAAATGTTTATAAATAAAATCATAAAAACTATTTATTAAATGTATATACTGATGTAAAATACTTATAAATATTGAGCTGACGCATATGCATACAAGTTAATAAAATATAATTAAAAAATAATAATAATAATAATAATATTAGTAACGAAAACTATTAATTAGTATACATAGTAGTGTTTTTACTATAAAAAAGAAAACTAAAATATTTTATATATAAAATAATTTTTCACACAAAAACAAAAAAAAATCCTAAATATTTATATTTATATACAATACAAAAACAAAACTACTTTTAGTTCTATTCTAAGTTAATCGTTATTATTTCATTGAAAGAAGTTTTTTAAATAAAAGAAGACAAAAATAAGCATAAACTACAATGTTGTTAATTTAAAAAATATTTTCAATTATGTTTTTTTATTTTTATAAATATTAAAAGGCAAAGCAGATATTTCTTAAATGTATTTTTATAAGCTGCCTAAAAAATTTTAATTTTGGCAGCATTTAAATATTTGAACACACTTTTTTTGTTGAAAAAGTTGTAATTGATGGAAAAAAATAAAAATGTTTTAAATGTTAATATTTATATAATCAGCAAAGTTTTCATTAAAAAAATATAAGAAAAAAATATATGAGCAAATGTGTTCTTTATTCATCTAAAAGTGAAATGGGGGAAAACATTTAACGACCTGTTCCACGATGTCGGCAGAAAAACCTTCGATCGACAAATTGTATTGAAAATAACAATAAAATAAGAAAATTTTATCGATTACAAGTAATCGATCGAACGTTTTCTTTCGACATCGTGGAACGGGCAATAAGAAATTTAGAAAAGTCGATTTCAAAACAAGCTAATATAAATTAATGAAACCAGGCCATATCCCTAGAACTTGCACCTCATTTTAAAGTAAAAGCGGGCGTGTTACTTCTCTTTAAAAAAATCATTGTCTTTTTGAATTTCACGCCTCTTAATTGAAATGGCAACACACTGTTCCTGTCAACAAGCAGCTGTCACTTGACTCCAGTGTCTAAATTTGAACAAGCACGTCATTTAGTTTGTGTTGTTTGGCAACCGTTTATAGCAGACTAATGCGCGTTTTGACAAGAACATGAAAGAAGTGAATTTCGTTAAGCATTATTTTTTGTGGAAAAAAACCATCACTCAAACCGAGCCTAAGCTTGATAAGCAAGTTGACTACAAAACCGCAGGTCCTGTGTTCGACCCCGGTATCCAACAATCATTAAATAGCAAACCCAAGCATATTGCAGATATGCTTTAGTATTTCTTTGTCCTAGTTTACACTCAGCAAGTCTTATTGCTAAGATGATTAGTTTTTTTAGGAGACAGACGAGGGGAAAAGAAGTTTATGTTCCCCTCGTCACTCTCTTCAACAAAGTAATCAGCTTAGCAATTGCTAATTGCTTAGTGTAAATTAGGACTTTGTATCAGTTGTTGTAGGAAAGCTCAAATGATGAAGGCATAGCCACTGGTCAACTGAACTATACCTGCTTCAGCGGATACTAATCCTAATGGAGCACCAGAGCACCCTCTTTCGTCGGTATTGTGTAGCAGAATCATCGGCGAAGTAAAATAACCAATAAAATGGCTACTAAACAAAGCTTTGAAAATTTAATACGCCTGCATTATTTAAAAAAACGTCCAAAAAGCAGAGCTGTAAAATAATGAAGCTTTCCTCAAGCTCTTCCTTCACCACCTGTCTTCTCTATCACTATCCCCTTCCTAAAGAAGGCAACAACTATTATTAGTAGTAGGTATTCATTACCTGTGTGTTACATCTTTAAAAAAAATATGCACTGAGAAAATATGCAACTGCGCAAATATGCAACTGTGCAAATATGCAACTGCGCAAATATGCACGCACTATGTTTTTGCCCAATGTTTTTTAGCGCAAACGCTAAATGCATCATGTACATATGTACTATATTTTGTTCTTGTTTTGTGCAAATGTGTGAATTTTTGTACTCATTTGCATTGTTTGCATACTTTGCACTATGGGAGTGGCCCGGCCAAATTTTTAAGTGAACGATAATGCCATTCTAAGAGACCAAACCATTTGCCAAGTTTTGTAGGAATTGAATAAATAAAAGTAAATATAATGTAATACTGAACTATAAAGGGCGTGGCCCCACCTACTTTAAAAAAATGCAAGATCGTGTCAATTTCAGAGCTAACTTTCGTAATAATCGGTTAAGAACAAACATGTGAAATATTAGATATAAAATATAAGTGGGCGTGTGTCTCCACTCATGCCATAACACATTCAAGTGAAAAGAAGTTGTGGTTCGTAACAATAAAAAATAATTGGCTTGTGTAAAAGTTGGGTAAACTCTTTCTTAGTGAGTTAATAAACATCTCCTAAAATACTAAGCAGAGTGAAGGATAATGTAATTTTCAAATCAAAATCCTGATGGTCGGTCTACTCTGCAATTCGAACCGAAAAAAATGCTTTCGAATTGTAATGTTAAAACATGCGAATTCGAAAGCATTTTCTTTCGTTTCGAAATACAGAGTAGAACCCTCAAATTTCGATTTCAGTTCATAAAGAAATTTAACAGTTTGACAAAAATCAAAATGAACGAAAATTTTTCTAATTATCAGGCATGTTCTGAAAATCACCTTTTTCAAATCACTAGTGATTTTAAAAGTAATAATGGTTATGCAGATAATTGTTCGCTTTTTTTTTGTAATTTTTCTATTTTATAGAGCATCAAATATTATTTCTGAAAGAAATGTATCGTCTATGATTTTAAAAACGTATACAGGACCAATATTACTTTTAAAATCACTAGTGATTTGAAAAATGTGATTTTCAGAACATGCCTGTATATTTTTCTGATATATATTTTCATGATAAAATCAAACAATTTGAATTAATTTTTTTTGACGAAGATCCAAATTTCTTATCATCAAAAGCTGGGGCGGTCTTCTACTTTGTAATTCGAAACGAAAAAAATTCTTCCGAATTTGTAGGTTTATAACATGTAAATTCGATTCGAAGTTTCTTATGTTTCGAAAATACAACTCTGCAATCTAGAGTTTGATCTAGAGATGAAAATTTATTTCGTAAAAGGACTTATTACTATTTTAAAAATTTGGGAATTGTTAAGATGTGATCTCCGGAATTAACATAAAGTTTCATTTATGAGAACTTTCGCTATAATTTTTATTTGTTTTTTATTTTATTTCAACCTATTTAATAATAATTTTGTCAAGACAAGATTTTAAGGAAAAAAAAGATAAACGTTTATTAATAAATAACATTGATTTCAGCTAAACAAATGTTCATGTTTAAATTTCTTATACATAAATATTCGCAGCAGCAGCAGAGTAACATTATGTCGGGTGGGTACTGGTTTGCCGCACAGTATATTAAAAATACATTATTACTGCGGCAAACCAATAACCACCCAACGATTATTAATTTATAATCCATATTAATATATTAGCCAGGGTTTTCACACTATAATACACAAGTCTGAAGATTCCCACAAGATTTTGCTATCGTATAGAAAACCTTCTACTATATTTTGCTTTACACTTAAAATAAAATGAGAAATCACTGCACGAATAAATATATTAAAACAACTTTGTATGTACTCGTATTTTTTAAAATTTTATAATGATTGTAAATAATTCAGCTACTGATGCATGAGAAAAATTTTTACATGAATTAAAAATCTAAAAGTTGAGAAAATTTTCCAAGGTTTCTCATTTCATTTGATTTGTTCGCAAATCCTATTACTCAGTATTATAATGGGAAACCCTCTTTAAATCTTCCATCTAGAGTGTGACAGCATGCTGCATATTTAAAGATCCAGTAAAACTGGTTTCGTTTCACGAGCACATTTCAACATTGAGCGCATGAGTTTTATGAAACCAGTATCTTTGGGTTTCTCCAAACCACGTTGGACGCGATTTTTCATAACCGCAATGAATTCACGATTACTCAATTGGTTGTCATCTAGAAGAAAAGAAAAAAAAATCCAATTAAAAAATTCATAACAATGAGATCCATGACCACAAGACAATGATTCAACTAAAAGACATATATAACTTACTGTTGTCATCAAAAATAGTGAAAACGACATCAATCACATGATCCGATAATTCAACCATGGCTACAGTTTTGGCAACATGTTTCAAAGTCACTTGATCAATGGAAGCACCAGCAATATGATAAAATGTTAAAGCCGTATCCACATCGTTTATATTGTTAAGAAAATGGAAAAAGTCCAAATAGTCTTTTTTCGATATGCCAATCGAGTGATCACGGAAACGTCTCTTAACCCTTTTCAACTTTCGCTGCTTCTTCTTAATGGGATAACCAGCATAAGCCAGCAATAGTTCTGCAAAGTCTGCTTCGGTTATTTTGCCCTCTTCATTGGGATATTTACGTTCAAATTCCAAGGATAAGATTTCTCGTTGCAATTGTTGTTGGAAATCCAAAAATTTTTGTATTGTCAATTTTTTATCCAATTGTGGACCAAAGAAATATGTGGTCAAAGCGGAGTTTACGCCCTGATTGGTTTTGATAATTTAAAATTAATTTATTTTTTTAGTATGTATGTATGTATCTCTTTTATAACTCAAATGAAAATTAAAACACTTTAAACTTAAAATTTATGAATAATTTTTAACTGAAAGCCAGGCAAAGCAGGCTTACATATGTACATATGTATGTATGTATGTATGTATGTATGCATGTATGTGGGTGCAAATGTTTATGTTGAAAACGAAATGAAAAAGATAATTCAATGAAAGTGGAACCAAAACAAAGGCAATGGGCGTGGCAAGCTTGTATTTTTAAAAATGGCAGTGCAAAGATATCAGGCGCATAAAATATAAAACCAAAAATAAATAACTCAAGTCCTTAAAAACCAAGTACCTTAGACTTTTAGCAATTATTTTACACAAGATTAAGATTAATAAGAATTAGGGAAAAATAGAAAGTAGATGTGGTTGTTTAAGTTTTCGTTTCTTCAAACACATAATTATCAGAAAATTGTTAGAGAAAAATAGAAAAAAACAACTCGCAAATACCTTAAAAGTGTTTCCGGTGTTGGCATGATCACGATGGCGGCTGCCAATGCTGGTCTGTTGTCTTACAAGAGTTGCCACCATTTCGAATTCTTCACAATCCACATCGCCATCTCCGTTCAGATCAAACATTTGAAAAGCAATTTCAAAATGACGACGAGATGCTGGAAGTAAATGAAAAATATTAATTGATGAGTTTACAAGCAATAAGAGCACAAAAATTAAATTTAAATATAAAAAACTATTCATAAAAATATACGCCAACTGGAAGTAAGAAGAGGATGAAAACCATTTACTTTAACATTTTAAGTAATTGACTTATGGGCGGGACGGTCTAAATGGAATTTGAATTAAAATTATTTGAACCTTAGAAGATGGTAATTATAGGAAAACTTAAATAAAAAAACTATAGTACATTTTTTTTATTAATTTATTTTTCTAGTTTAATCAATAATTGAAATTTATTTGCTGGTAGTTTAGCATGTCTATACTCGTATACGTATTTCATTGGCGCTTGAACCAAATCAGTAGACTTCAACCAAAATGTTCAACAGTCACAAACCTCTTACTTTATGCACAGACTTTCAAAAACTATATGAGAATTCATAAAATAATAATATTTTTGAAAATCACAAAAGAAAAACTAAGCTTAGTAGGCTTTGAAACTGATACAAAACCCAGCAAATTATTTATATTCTGGTGAACTCATTTTATTTTTCTACATCCTTATACAATTAGAAATCCATCGGATAACAATAAAAGTATTTACAAGGCTAAATGAAAAATAAAACACTAATTGAACTTTAAAGTTTAATCAATAATTGTTAAAAGAAATTTTTGGGTAAGGACCTGATGAGCTGCAATAGCAACAGTGAAATGCTCATAGGAACTAGCTAAAACTCAATAATTAGTGTTTTTTTAAGGGAAGTTAAATTATTATTCGCTATTTACTAGAATAATCAAAGTTATTCGAATAAAAATTTTAAATAACTTTATGCGATTAGTCGAATAAAGTAAAAATTTTAATCGAATAAAATTATATTAAATAAATTAAAATTGTATTCGCTATTTATTAGAATAATCGAATAAAAATTGAATTTATTTAATTTTATTCGATTAAAATTGTTATTTTATTCGATTAATCGCATAAAATTATTTAAAATTTTTATTCGAATACTTTTGAACTCGAACCACTTGAAAAACAATTAGTTTTTCAATTTACACACAACTTAATGGAAAAATAAACATTTAATTTTCCCTCAAGATATTTGTATGAAATTGATTCTGCACTATTTACTTAAAAATCGCAGTTTTTGAGTTATGATGTTGTTCAATTAAATGAGCAATATTGTATTTGTATTTTTTAATATTGGATTTAAAAATTCACTAACGTACCTTTTCACAACGTTAACGTGAACTTTAACTGACAGTTCTTCATACAAAACTTGCAGTTAAAGTCTCTGTTATCTTTTAACCATACATTGTGAAAAGGGACGTAAGTAGTATAAGGGGTTGTAGTTAAATCACAAACAATGATATTTATCGATATGCTCAGATTCTGTGAACAAGTCTCAACTATGGCAACTCAGAATCAGTGTAACCATTGTATTCAAAGTAATACCTCGTTTCCTAAACGAATGTGACAAATTTTCGAGTCGAAAAATTTTTTCTCAACTTGCGAAACATAGGATGCATAAAAAACTCACTCAAGTTACAGAAACGAGGAACCGTATCGATTAATTAGTATCAGTGTGACCGTTGCGCTACTAATGGCAAATACCACGTTTTAATTAATTTTTTTTTTAAATCAGATTTTACTAAGTGTCGATCATATTGACCGGTATAGACTAAAATTAATAAATTTAAAAAATTATTTAAGAGAAAAATAGACGTAATACGAGGAAAGGTAAAAAGCTTCTTTCTGAAAAGTTCAGGTAAGCATTCAAGCTTATAACTCTCAAACTGAGGGCACAATATAGCACCATTCATTTCTATTTTTGAAGTCGAAAGGATAATTAAAGGAATTACAATAGTCATAAAAATAATAATTATACTCGTAGTTATATTAAATTGCTTATTAATGAAAAAGAAAATGTATTCTTAAAGCAATGAATTAAGAACGTACATATGTACGTATATAATTCCCACTTTAAAAGTTAAACAGAATTTAAAAAAAAAATCAAATCCCCTGCCAGAAGCTTGAATAAAAATAAAGTCTTCGATAAATACGAGTTAATAACAAAAATCGAAAGCAATCAAAAGCAAAACAAAACTCCAATAAATTGAAATAACCAAAACAATATGCAAATAAAAACAAACATTTATGAACCCCTCGAAAAATAACTCTCTGGATGAAAAATACTATTGAAATTTGGGAAATCTAACGCCTGCGTATTTTGTATCAACTCTCCCACTCACTGTCAGTTAAGAGGGAAAACGCGCCAGGACTTTTTAATAACAAAATTTCACAAAACTTTCAAAGCAGTTAACAGTAAACATTTAACATTTATCGAGTAAGGAACAACAACTGACAAGTTAAGCAATCATTCGAATGACCAAACAAAAGGATAAATCATAAAAAAGGAAGAAACAAAAAAATAGACAGTGAGTAGGAATGTAAGAATTAATAAAGAAGACAAATCTATGGAATACAGACACAGAAAAGTATATTCTTGATTAAAAAAAATTTTTTTTTCTTTGATCAATAAAGTAAACAATTAAATAAATTAATTAATCAGAAGCACGGACATACATACATACGAGTACATACATATGTATGTACATATATATGCATGAATGTACAGGATATACAATTTTCTTGGTAAAAAGAATTTTGTAATTTTAATAAATTAAACGAGTTTAAAAGATAATTCTAACTTGTTTAGCTTTTTGAAAATTTTATACTTATTTGAGTGCATAAGTGATGATTGTTAAAAGAAAATTATTATAATTAAAGTTAAAATAGGAAAAAGTATCTTTCATGAAAAAAAAACTAATAGAAATGAAAAAATAAAAATTGTTTGCGGGTACGAGTAGAGTAAATGTATATACTTTTTCTATGGACATTCAACAAGGTGTTTATTTGCTTCTTTTTTTTCTTCTTCATCATTACGCCCTAGTTTATTTTACTTTTTCCCTTGTTTTGCTGGTTTTTGCGTCATCACAAGAGGCATGAGTTGCCAAGTGAAGTAGCAGCAGCAGCAGCAGCAGCAGTAGCAGTAGCAGTTTTTTTTTTGCTATATTGTCTAGGATGAACTTTGTCCTGCTTATGACAAATTTTTTTTTTTTTTTTGTAATTCATCTAGAGATTTCATGATTTTAGCGGCAAGCTACAAGTGGCAACCTTTAATAATTGTTGTGATTCATACTGAAAACAATTCTAAAAATATTCAACTTCACTTACTCTGCTCGTAAACAAACAAGGGACAATAAATTAAGGCGCTGATAAATATTAACAACGTACTATCCCTACAAGTCCCCGGGGGAGTAGAGTTTTTAATATATTAAAAAAAAGTAATATTAAAACATTAAGGGTATTCACAGTCCCCGGGAGAATATAGTTTTTGATATATTAAAAAAAGTAAAATTAAAACATTAAGGGCATTCACAGTTTAGTTTATGAAATCTAAGGATGATCTGTATAGTCCAATAACTTTTGAGACAGTGCAAACTTCATATAATGGAGTTTTCAAAAGACAATTAGGTAGGCTAGTGAATACCAACCAAACGGCGGGTGTGTTCGTAAATGCATCATTGCTCTGCATCATACGTGCAAACTTTTTTTTTAAAATGTAATACAAGTTCGCTGATAATCTGTTTTAGTAGTACTCATGTTTGTACACCATATTTGACATTTATTTGTGCGTTATCTACTTCAGTGAAGCAGTTTGGAACATTTAAATTTCCATTTGCCGCACAGTGATGCATTCACAAACATACCCAGCCTTTGAACAACTGAGTTTACTGCAGTTAATCTGCAACTTGAATAAACTTGAATATCCTTATTTTACCTGCTAAGTGGGCGGAAAATTTTTTTCCGTTTACTTTGGTTGAACATTTGTTATTCGTGATAAACAAGCACCAAAGCAACGCTTGCAAATTGTTAAAATTTATTTAACTTCCAAGATAATAAACCGAAACTCATGTTTATGAGCAGTAAGGAATAAATAAACGAAAAGGAAAGATACAGTATATCACGATTGAGTTTTCACTTTAAAAAACTACAGACATTTTTATCTTATTAACCGCCGACTAAAAAAAGGGGTGTTATAAGTTTGTAGTGTGTGTCTGTGTATCTGTGTCTGTCCGTGTCCACGTACAGCCCAAACGGCTAAACCGATTTTGATTTACTCTGTTTGAAAGGTGACTTGATTGAGATCTTTCTTAACCATGTTTGAAGATAATTGGTCCAGCCGTTTAGAAGATGTCACATCTTTTCTAAATATATCGGGGGTTTTTTAAATTTTTAATTTTTGTTATTTCATAAAAAAAAGTTATTTTTTATTTAAAACAAAAAAGTTTGTAGTTCATTTACTCTAATTATTTACATTTGGGAGATTAAAACGGTAGTCTTAAGAGTCATACTGCCTGGCTCACGATGTCGACAAGAAATTTTCGTTCGCTTTCAATTACATTAAAATAAGTGAAAACATTATGACAATATGACCTTTAAGACTACTGTTTGAATTCCCAAATTATTTACAAGATTTAAAACAAACAAAAAAGCTAATTCGATTAAAAAATTCCATCGATTTTCCGCCGAGAGTTAAACTCGTCCGTCCGCGGTTAATGTCAACAAAATCTCTTGGCTTCCATTAACGGCAGTTGATTTAGAAAAGAGGGATTAAAAAAATTGTGGTTAGGCCGAAGTCGAAAATTAGCCGCAGAGGTAGCCAGGACTGCGACTCACAAAAAATTTCCGACGGCGGCTGTTAGCCGTCTCACAGCCGATTGGCTTCGTTCTCTGACAGGGCGTTTACTCCGTACATTGAAATGAAAGAAAATGTTCTCAAATTTGTATGTTGCTAAGATGCAAATTCGAAAGCATTTTCTTTTGTTTCGAATTATACAGTAGACCCCCAGTAATGCTAACATACACTGTTTAATAAACCTCACAAAAGAGAAATAAAAACAAGTAGTAATTAAAAAAATCAAAAACACCCGACTGCCACCAACTTTGAGTCGTTAGATATCCTAAATGGTCATTCGAATCGAAAAATCATAAGAGAAACCTAAAGATGATTTTAAAATACCTGTCGAATGATACCCATTTTGATATACATAGTTCGGCGACTTTTAAATTTTTTCGTATTTACACAATGGCGTCTGTTGGCCGCCATATTGAAATTGCGATGTGCTTAATTAAAATATAATTCTCATATACTATTTGCGTTTTAAAACTTTGCATGCATTGGTATTGGATTCAATTTATTCCGTACAAAATTAAAAAATTTTAAACTTAAGTTTTATGAATTTTAATCAACAACCACTTTACGACTGAAAATCGTAGTTAGTGAGTCCTCAATAGCACATCTGTCAACCACAGATGAATATAGAAATTTTAATTAAAGAAACACAATGACCAGCAAAATTGAAAAAAGCAAAATTATTAATATTAAATTAATATAATTCTTGAAAGTAAAATAAAATTGTATTTAAAATAAAAAAATCTTGCCTTGAATTTCTAAACAAAAAACAGCTGATTAAATACAATGCCGGAAAAAACATAAGCAGTTAGCAAAGTTGTATTGTCATATAATATTCTTTAAACATTTTTATGATAGTCATAAGATTCTATAATTACAATACACATATGGTCATTTCTAGGATGTCGAACGTGACCGTCGTTTACATTTAAAGTGAGAAAAAAGCCAAACTAAAATGGATTTTTATTTCGACAATAAGCTTTTAACTTATAGCTCTAAATTACACCAATAATTGGAGCTAATTTTGTTTATGAAAAATTTTTGGTTTTCAAGATAATTGCAAAAACTAGAAAATGTTTTTTGATTCCGCGAAACCTGAAGCAATATTTCAATGTGACTAATTTTAGAATGTTGTGCACTGATGCCTTTTAAAAATGGTTTTGATTTTAACGATAAATTATATATTTTAAATAAAAATTTTTTCACAGTCGCACGTGACATAATTTTTCCATCATGATATTTATATAGTTTTTTTTTTTGCTCTCTTTTACGAAATTAATAAACATTACTGCGAGCTTCTGAATATTTTGTCTCCTGTGTATGCGGCCATTCCGAACTTTTCTAATCAATTATTTAATTTTTTCCTTCAACCAACACTTTTCCACTTTTTAATTTTAAAAATAAAATAGCCAACATTAATGCTTAAAATTGTTCTAAATCAATTTCCAAATATGTATTGCAAAAAAAATTTGTTTTTTTATTTAAAAATCAGAATAAATTTAAGAAAAAATTTAATTTTTATTTCAGCAACTGAAATTTCTGCACAGCAAATTGGCACTTAATTTAAAAAAAAAACTTTAGGCACACGTGATTTAAATGACAATGATAATACGCCTGTGCTATGGCAGACGTGTACAAGCTTCTTTAAAACTTATTGCCTGCATCTTAGTGGCAGTGTTTTATTTTGGTTTTCTATTCCGCGAATCGTTAAATGCCTTCGAGCAAAACAAGGATAAGGCCGAAGCAGCTGCTGCCGCGGTTGGTCTCATTCAAAGCAATAAAATAGAGGTAAATTTGTGCAATTAATTTTGTTTAATTATTTCTGCAATTGATTGCTAATTCCAGCCAAAAACTTCATTTGTGGGTTTAAAACACTACCAAAAGGAGCTTCCCCTGAGAACAGATGATATCAAAATTGCTATCAAGTCTACTTTAGCTCCTTCCATCACAAGTACTTTAAATCCAGTTTATGAATATTCTGAGGAAATTCATACTGCCACCGAAAGGGATTTGAAAAAACGTCGCCTGCACGCTCAACAAGTTTGTAAGAAATATAATTTGGAAACAATTTACCCACCGAATCCCCGTGAATTCTTCATCTCACCTGGCCACAACTTGGTATGGTGCAATGTTTTCAAAGCTGCCAGCAGTACCTGGATGTACTATTTTAATATTTTAGGTATGTTTTGCTTTCATAAGCCAACGTCCGGAAGGCAACTTATATGAAAGTTATTACATCCTGTGATTCCTTTTGTAATTTCTACTAAACGAGTAACCATTTAATGAGGTTTTCTTTTCTAGAAAAAGTGTAACTTTTTATAACTTTTTATTAAGAAAAATTAAATTTAGCGTTACTTTTAAGCAAAAATTTACTTACGCTCGTAATGAACTCGCTATTTAAAAAAAAAAAACATTTTATTGCGAGTTTTCATTGAAAAGTGAAATATATGTAAAATTTTTTCCTAGAAAAGAAAACGCCATAAGATTAAAGGAAATATGTATACAAGTAATGTTGTTTCAGTGTTCTTTTTGCACTTTTAAACGAATTAAAATAATTCTTTTGTTTAAAAAAAATATAATAATAATTCAAGTTGATTTCTAGGTGGCTACGACATCAAATATTTACAACGCACTGAATTCCAACCATTGGAATTGGCGAGAAAAAGATTCCCAAGACCTTATATGCAGGATTTGGCTGACGCCATATCTTCGTCACTTTCATTTCTGTTTGTGCGTGACCCCTTCGAGCGAATTGTCTCCGGCTATCGCAACAAATTGGAAGGTGGCAAGAACACATACTACAAAACTCTCGCCAGACGAATTGTTAACCGATTTCGTAAGCATCCTGTAGCAGGCGGAGGTCGTGGCAAGTCGGGACCAACATTTAATGAATTCATACAATATTTAATAGAACAACATGCTCAAGGCAAGACATTTGATGAACACTGGTCACCGATCTACAGCTTTTGCACGCCATGCAGTATAAATTTTACAATCATAGGAAAAGTAGAAACATTTAACAGAGATTCGGAGTTCATTATACGACAAGCCGGTTTGGAATCTCTGTTATTGGGTAAACTGCCCAAAACTCTGTCCAAGAAAATAGGCAATTTGTCCAAGGGAGCCAAAACAAATATTTCTCTCGAAAAGTAAGTTATTAATGAGTTCGTAGTAATATTAGTTTCTTGTTTTAACTTGCATAGAACTCATCCAATAGCTTGTTTTAGACATAATCAAATTAATCAAACCTAGTTATATAACATGGGTTTTGTTAAAGATTTATAGCTAAAATGAGCTACTGAAAGAATTCGATACAAATCAAATTTTTTTCTTCTTAAAACTTCTATTACTTTTAGATATTTTGCCGAAATCAATCGCTCAACTTTAGACCAATTATTAAAAATTTACAAATTAGATTTTGAATTATTCGACTACGATTACAACAAATATTATAGATATGTAACAATGGATTTCGAGCCTATATTGTCGACCACATTAAAAGGCCAAGAAAATTCTACTACCACAAAAACTTAAAAAAATAACAATGAAATTGCAAAAAAATTACAAATATTTAAAATATTTTCGTATTTTTACAACCAACTACGCCCACCCAAGTACCTCTATTCAAAAACAACAAATATTTATAAATATTAATTACAAAAAAAAAAAAAAAAAAAAAAAAACAAATCACACAAATTCTCGAACCAAAGAGCAATCATTATAAAATATTTTCTCTCTTTAATTTTTTTAAATAAAATAAGCCAAATTCAAAAGTTTTCCAAAAACTAAACAAATTTAAGAAGTAATATAAAAATAAGGCCAAAGACTAAATTTAGTTATAAACTTTTCTAAAAACTTTTATGTATGTTTTTTTTCTAATTCATTTTTATATTTATATAAATATAATTTAAAAGAAAATTTATTATTCTTGTTAATGTGTATTTAGTTTAAAGTCCCCCTCAAAAGCATTTATAATTTAAATGAAAAATAAAATTGTTCAACTTCATTTTAACTAAAATTATTATACTTGTACAATTAATGTGATGTTATTTAACAAAAATATAAAAATACCGAAGTATATTTATTCGACGTTAAGTCTACATGGACTTGCTTAACCAACAACATAAAAAAATTCTACAAAAATATAAAAATAAAAAAACAATGTTTAAACAAATTAATGTAAAAAAATTTATTAAATTTATTCCATCTATTTCGAAGAGTTTACTGTACTTTATGAGATTTAATAAAATAACACAAAATAATTAAAAAGCAAAAAATTGTCTTTCTCATTTTAGCGTTGCAGAAAGAATTATTTTTGCTTTTATGTAAATTTATATGTATATTCAAATTAGATCAAAGAAAAATTCTTTGAAGAAGACTTTTGAAATGTTTTACAGAAGTTATAAAAAAAATATGCGAAAAAACTATTTCAAACTTTTTGGTGCATATTTTTGAATAGAGTTAAAATTTTTATTTTCAACTTTTTAGTATTTGTACTACACCAAATATATGTTATGTGTGCGTTCTACAGAATATTTTACAGAATATATCCTAAAACGAGTAATTCTGAAAAGCTATGATTCGTAAGGTCACACCCGTCACAGCCTTCTGATGGACATTCTGCATAGAAATCATGTTATTTAAATGTCTAACTATTGTTAAATGTTTTTAAGATTACCAGACACACCCCTTTTTAATACATATACTTTGAATTTAATATTTTGGAATTATAAAAAAAAAGTATCATGGTCACACCCGTCACAATATAAATACCCAAAATTAATTTAAACTATTTTATATTTCACTTACTTGACAAAACGGTCAGCAAAAATATATAATCCGAAAACGTGATTAAGCCATATGAGCCCAATTTATAAAAAATGCTGTTCTTTTCCAAATGTAAATTTAAGCACTCGCCAACGGACTGTTAAAAAGAAATTAAAACATTATTCGAATATAAATCATTCGTAAAATAAATTTTAAACAACAGTTCTATAAAAATTTCCCATCTAAAATAATAAACATGCTAGCAAGGAATTGTTTTTGTATACCTTTCCAGAGACTTGCTTTAAAGTTTTTGGTTTAAGCAATGTTTTAGAAGAAATGAAATGATTTTTTTTTATTTAGTGGGGATATTTAATCTTTTGTCAACTTACTTTGGGATCATAACGTCGATATTGATCAAGGCCCAAACCTGCAAAAAAAAGAAATTGATGTTAATAAACTAAAAGTTTTGTTTCACGTAAATTAATTATTGCTTAAAATGTATTAAATTTATATCAACGTACCCTCTGGCTGTTTCATACCAGGTGTCATACTTGTTAAGAAGTCAGATGGTGTCATAAAAATCTCATGACGATCATCTGATGTTGGTACTTGTATTGTTGCAAAATAACGAAACACCTTATCAGGTGTTGAGAATTGACGTATACGATTTTCATATTCAATTATCTAGATTTATATTGAACATTATTAAAAAAAATTTAAATAAGTTTAGAAAATTCGATTAAATTTAATCTAAAAATCAATTCAATGAAAATTTAAGGAAATCATAAATTGCATACAAATTTAATCTAAAAACCAATTCAAGTAAATTTAAGAAAATCATAAATTGCATATAAATACAAGTACGCCAGTTCATTATGGTTATAAATATCAAAACGTAAAATAAAATTAAATATAATAAATCAGGAGAAGAATCTATTCCAAAATAAACAAATATTAAATAAAAATAAACACATACATACATATGTATTTGTACATATTTATAAACTCAAAACCTTAATAAAGTATTTTACTTTGGTAGTGAAGCCTAGCTGGTGGGAGAAAGCTTTTAAGCATTATAATACTTAAAAATTGATTAATCAAATTATTAGCCTTTTTCTACTTTCCGGCAATGTTTTTCGTAAATATATTCGGAAAATTATTGAAAAATTTTAATAAACGTTTCATTTTACCTTTTTTGTCTAAAAGGCTAGTTTAAAAATAAAATATTTAATTTAAAGCAGTATTTTATATATAATTTTCCAGTGCATTTTGATATAGATTCCACTCGTTAACTAAAAATTACCCTCTGGTTGCTTAAGTCCTGGATAGATAGATCGTAGAAAATCATCTGGCGTCATACAAACTGTAGTGCCATTAAGTGTCGTCAGACGGACAGTGGCAAAATAACGAAAAATTTTGTCTGGTGTAGAAAATTGTCGAATACGATTTTCATATTCAATAATCTTAAAAACAAAAATTTAACACAAACCATAAACTTTATATAAAATTATAAATAATCAAACAAATTTGCTAATATGTACAAAACGATTATTTATGTACCTTTCTCTCCCGAAAACCAACTTTTTCTCTTTCTGACTTAGCCGTGGCTCCCGACTGTTTATCAACCAATTTTTCATCACCACTCTCGGTTTCAGTTTCACTATCTGAATCCACATTGTCACTATGTTTTCCATCTTTGGTTTTTCTTTCCTCTTTTAGCTTCTTGCGAGCTTTCTTCTCAAATTCACCATTTTCAATACCAGCATCTGCATCTACTTTGGGCATAATCATTTTCTTTACTCTACGACATATATAAAAAATCAATAAATTGATGTTGCTGTACATGCATATTTAAACAGACGTACTTCCTCCAATCTATTAAACAAAAAGCAAACATTGAACCAATCAATAAATGGAAGAACTTGGTAAAAGTCGGCGTTATTTCTTTTTGGTGACCAAACTTTTTATGTCCTCTTGTGCCAAAAGGAGTCCCGTCAGATGAACTCCCATTTACTCGTTTGGTTTCTACTGGCAAAACTCCAATAAAATGATTTAAAACGCCTTTTTGAGGTGCAATCAACTGCCGTGTGGCCAAAGCGCCACATTGTCTCAAAATAGACATTTTTAAATAGTCAATATACCTGGGGAATACAGTTACTCTACTCTGTGAAAACCATAGAAAATATTAAATTCCTTGAAGTAAAATCCCTTTAAACTTGTTACATACTTGCCTCTATTCCAGCCAAACTATATTCCTGAACACACTGCTTCAACGTTTCAAAGTATTTCTTACCCTAGGATTTTTTATTTCAATATAAAAAAATATTTTATTAGGTTCTATGCTGTTAAACAAGAATATGCAGGCAACAGCTGTAAAGCTAGAGCTGCCAGAAGTTTAACTTTTATTAAATAGCTTTTGTAGTTGCCAGAGTGCATGGGAAAATCTAAATAACTTGGGGATTAGGTTTTGTATATATATGTATTTTGAATTTACTGTTGCGCAAACCAGAAACCAACCAACGATTTGTGCTAGATATCATCACATCTGGGTCCTGGTTGGTTGCGTTGTGCTAATTTGGGGGTTAGGTGGGGTGCACACTATAGAACATGAGGAGTGCCTTTCAAAAATTTATCAGTTTTGAATGATACTGTTGCCTGTTGCCTGTTTGACAATCAAACCGTCATTAAAAAAATTATTGGACACCCATTTCATTTTAATTTTTTCTTATCTAAAACAACTGCTTGTACGATTTTGCTTTAAAATTTTATCTTTAACATTTCACACAGCTTTGTATTTCATAAAAATATATGACTTCATAAAAAAAAATTTTCCCCGTCCACACACTATCATTCAAAATCTAATATGGACGCTGACTTTAAATCAACCACAAAAATTGTATATCAGCTTTTAGCATTGGCGTAGCTATAAATTTTTTCTAGGGGGTGGGGGGCATTATGACTGGTGATTTACTTGAGTAGTATTAAAATAAATAGTCAGGGAAATTATGTAAAAAATTCCGTAGGAAATTTCTCCCGGGGATCAATTCCAACTAATAGCTAATGATAGGGAAAACAAAAAATTCTAATTGGAAAAGGGAAGAATTTCCTGCGGAATTTTTAACATAATTGACCTGAGTATCATAAAATTTTTAATCATTCTAGGGGGTGCAACAGCAATTCTCTGGGGGTAATGCACCCCCATAGGCTTTCTACGCCTATGGGTTTTATTTAGACTCTTTAGTTTTAGTTGCTGAACTTTTGAGTTTGTATGAGAGAGTTGAGAAAGTAAACAGGGCTATCATGAATAAAATTCCGCGTGAAATTTGTCCCAGGGAACTATTCCTACTAATACCAAATAATAGCGAAAACAAAAAATACTAATTGGAAAAAGGAGAAATTTCACGCGGAATTTTATTCATGATAGCCCTGAATATATGTATATGTGAAAAACTTGAACGTGAATATTTTTAATTGAGATTTTCAAGTCTTATGAAATATATTTTCAAATCGCTTATAAAAAGATACTCAAATCATGTATTTAGTCCTTGAAGTTACACATTTCTTGGTTTGCTCGTTTCATTTCAAAAAGTACCTGGTTCCTGCAACGTATCGAATGTGAGATATTTTCCGCGAGAAAACTCATCCTTCTCTGAACGAGTAATGCTAGGAACACAACTGGGACGAACGACGAATTTTTCGGTGCGTATTTTCGTCATAAAAAATAAAACACATGTGTGCATATGAAAATGAACACAACAACGCCGTACAACGAAATTCGTCGTGCGTGACGAATTCTGAGATAGGTTTATTTGTAATTTGTACGCCGACGAACGACGAAAAAACTATTTTCTCTCTCTCACTCTCTGTCTTTGTACACACAACAACCAACTTTATCAAATATAAGAGAGGAATGCGCTGCGTAAATTCGTCGTTATTGTGCTTCACACGACGAATTTACGCAGCGAACTCATATCGACGAATTCGTCGAGGTGGACGAAATTCGTCGTTCGTCCCAATTGTGTTCCTAGCATAAGATAATAAAAAAGAAATTATGTAATGCCGGCCATACACTACACACGTTCAGTGCTCAAGTCTGGCCATGATACAATTATGCAGGTAACCGCGAAGCGCCAGCTGTTTTGCTTGTTTCGTGGTGCCATCTGCCAAATGTTGTTTATGTTTTACAAACACACACACACTTCAATCACTTGCTCTATGACAGTTGGCACCACAAACTAGCAACAAAAAGCCCTGTTGTTTCATTTGCTGTAAATTTGTTGTCAATTTGCGGCTACCTTTTGATATTTACTCAGTTCACTGCGTAAATAGCACAACCACCCCCATACACTACACAAACGCACTGTAAAGTGCCAGACTTGTGCAGTGAACTTGTGTAGTGTATGGCCGGCATAAGCCAATATCAACAAAAATTAATTTGTACTATAGTTTATTTTTTCCAATTTGATAACTATTCACAGGTTGTAGAAACTCTGGCAGCCCTACTATTGGCGTATTCTTACTATCTGGTAAGGCAGCTTTGTCTGGCAGCTCTTAGTTACGGTATTATTTTTTAGTAAAGCCATGCACCAAATTAAGTTGGTTGTACGAAACGGTAATATAGTTTTTTTTTTATGATGAAAATGCAGTTCATTGTTGCTTCATAAATTCAGTTGTGGGAAAATAAGTTATAAAAATTAATTAAATTTAATAAAAGCTGATGTCAGATAAACACCAAAAATTTCATACATACATACATACATATGTATGTTATATAGTGCGGCCATATACTTACTCCTTGCTTTTGCAATCTAGACGGTCAACTTGAGTATACAATTTATATGAAAAGCATTAATTTTTTGAGTGATTTTCATACAAATTTTCTAGACGACTCGTTTGTCCGACTTGTGGAAACAGGGATTGGATTCGTTTATGATTGCTTAAACCTCTGCTGAATTACAAAACTTATTTCGTTATAAGTTTTGATTTACGTCCATACATATTTTTTGATATATGTACATATAATTAACCACTAACTTTGCCCTAAATTTTTTGGTTGATTTTTAAAATTAAGCTTTTATTAAATATGTACTAGTATAAGGAAATAAATGAGTAATTTTGAGTTTGAGCTGGTTTTCTGCTATAATTTTGTTTACTTATGCTAAGATATTTTCTTAAAGATAAATACAACTCTTTAATTTTGGCATATATTTGCACCAGTCTAATGTGATTTATTTCTATTTAATAATTCGTTATTGAAAAATATTGATGTATTGATTATACTCGTATTTATGGTTATTAATTTTGTCAAATACACATAAACGTAAGTAAATCTATACTTCCACAGTGTACATCTACATCATAATTAATAAATTATTTATTTATTTCTATAAAAGGAGGAGTAAACAAGTGGCTATTAAGTAAAAGTTTTTTATTCACAACTTTCTTCTACTTCACTTGCACCTCATACCATAACAACAGCGGCTATACAATATGAGACAGTAAAGTAAGAAAACAGAAACCTGCCATAGCAAAACCTATTTTTCTGTGAGAAATTTATTAAAACACATAAATTTTTGATGACATGAACAAAGCAATGGTATGGTGAAAATAGAAAACGTTGAGAACTTGGTAAAAAAAAAATCGAAAATAAGTAAGTATAATTGCACAACAAATAAAGGAGTTGGACTATGTCTTTGATTGAGCTACAATTAATTCCATGTACAATTTTACATTTCTTACTGATTTGTTTTTAATATGTTTAACGATATTTCCTAAATAGTATAGTCTGTAATTGTTACTAGTTTGATTGACTGGATTTGCGGTTAAAGAATTTGAGTGAAAGTAAAATTTGTAAAGAAAACATGAAAAGAAATATTTTGAAATAAATTTGGAAATGTTTAATGAAAATGTTGCAAATAAAAGAAGTACTCGTACATACAAAGAAATATTTCGTACATACTTTTAGGAGCGACAAACAAGCATTCGCTCTTATAATTTGGTTGAAGTCTGCTGATGAGTTTCTTAAGCAGAAACGGAATGCTTGTAAATTCGCTTAAGCAATAACAAACAAAAATTATTAATGTTAATAAATTACATAATTAACCTCAAATAAATATATCGTCAGCCCATTATTGGTTTGGAGCATACGCCAAAAAGTCAGAATGGAGAAAAACGACAAAACAATATTTATTAAAGCTTAAAATAGTTGATATGGAGCAAAATTAATGCTAAATATCTCGGAAACCATAATTAATTTCGCAAAACCTGTTTTGGATTCAGAAAGGGGATACTCAAAATATATATACCCCATACCTAAGTAATTTTTTTAAAAAATGGTCTATGGGTCAAACCAATAATAGGCTGACGATATACACTTTGGTATTTTTTATATAATTGTATATATTACAATAACTTTTTTTTTTGCAAAATAAACAAAATTTTTGCTAAAATATATGTATGTAGGTGCATCATAGGAGTCGTTGTAGCCGGCAGCATACAACACTCAACTTTGTTAAGACATAATTCTATATTTCACTAGCTGTTAAAAGATTTAGATTATACAAGAATTCAGTTTGTATTACGACTTTCATTGAACACTTTGCTACGGAGGTTAACCAAACAGTTCATAAATTATGAACACCTCGATATTAAGTTGCCTTGTTGCACTTTTCTGCCGGGGTAACATTTATATGTATACTATACATAAATGTTCTCATTTTTCTTTTGCAAACTACATATTTTAAAATCTTTGCAATAAAGTTGCTCACGTTTGCATAGACACAAGGCTTATGATGAGTCATCGTCATCATCATCGTCTTTTTATGATCATGTCTGATTGAGAAATGTGCATCTTCCAGCCGTTTAATAATAAAGAAATAAATGTTTATTATATTGTTGCAATTAAGCAAATAGAATGTTTTATGCTGATGTGCTAAATTTTTTTCTAAAAGAATTTATTATGTATCAAAATAAGCCAAAAAAGAGTTGTAAAATATTTTATTAGGCAAAAGAGAAGATTCAAATCTGATCGCAATACAGTTGCACGTTCATTATTTTGTGCCACTTACAAAATTTTTCTATTTATAACATGTATTTTTTTAACTTTTTTTTTAAATTAAACTTAACATTTATTTCTTTATTTCAATATTTTATTTATTTGTTGTTGGTTCATCGAGAAAAGCAAATTTTTTTAAATTAAAATAAACGATTTAAGTGACCTTTGTGGCGGTTCAAAGCCTACAGTTTCTTTCTAAAATATTTTTTTTAGAGATTTATTCCCCCTAAATTTTGGTTTCGGTTTTTCCTTTTAGCGATTCGACAAAATTAAATGAGAGATTTAGCGCCTGTCCCATGATGTCGACAACGTTCGACTTATCTAATTAAAACAAAAACGAAAACAAAAATTAAATTTTTCAAAAAAATTTTTTTTTTGGCAAAAAGTTGCTTAATATTAAAATTAAGAACATTTAATTTATTAAATATTTTAATTTTTGCTGCAAGGCAAGCACGAAAAAAATCCTTTACTAATTAAAATTTTCAATTAAAAACTTAATTGATTCAATAACATTTTGAATTTACTGAATTAATTCCAAGTGTAAAAACTAAACTGATATTAGTAACTTAATTTTTTAATGTACTTTTTGAAATAAAGGTTCTTTCGGGAAAAGCTAGTTTTTTATTATATGTATTGATATTTTTCAAAAAGTAGTTATGCATACATTAAATTTTTTCAATATTATAGCGATAAGCGATTTTTTTTATATGTATTCCAGACGCCTTTTGTAGGTATGAATATGAATATTTGCTTTTTTTGATCAGTTTTATTTATTTTATGCCAATTCATTAAACTACTAGATAGATACTTAACATAAAACAAGTATTGAAAGAAAAAAAAAACACATTCTAGTACGTCCCTTGCGACGCCTGTCATAAATAACAATTGTTTATCGGTCGGACAACTGACATCTGTATTACTCGCATTTAGCCAGCCCGTATGATTTTACCCTGACGACTAGCCTTTTATATACGTAGTTATATACATATATGTATATATATATATTTTTTTTTTAAAATGCTTTCAAGTCAAACAGACAAACACACCAGCCACTCAAATAAAACAATTATCCAGCCATTTAGTCATTTTATGAACTGGTGTTATACAGCGACTGAAAAATACATTCCGTCCATTTCCTGTTTGTGATATTCTTTCGTTTGTATTTCTGTAGTTCTAAAGATCCTCCCTCCTCCTTTATGTCTTTTGCTTGATTTTATTATTCGATTCCATTAAATTCAATTCACTTCCATTTGAAATCAGTTACTTTATTTTTATGTTTTGCTGCTATTGTTAACGAGGAGTCATTCTCTTTCTTGTTTTTTGTTTTGTTGTTTTGTTAATTCATTTTATTTAATGAATGTTAGTTAAAAACAAAAACCAACCTTTTCCATTTATTCTTTCTTGTATGTGGTATTATTTGTTTAGTCACCTTTAAGGAGAATTTGTAACGAAACAAAGGTAGAAGCAAAATACGTGACTCATACAAGGAGGCAAAGAATCAAATGAACTGTTTAACAATTTCTAGAGCACGTGAGCCAAAGTAATTAAAATTAAATTAGTAAAAGTCAAAAAGGCAAGGAGAAATTTGTATGTACGTATGTATGTACATTCTCTCATTTTAAAACTGTTTTTAGTAAAACCTGAACAAATGTAATTGTGTGCTAACGAAGCAGTGAATTTTGCAGCTTCTGCCAAAGCCTCCGTCTGGCAACCCTTGGTTACCTTATTATGATTCTTCTTCTTTTTGAATTTAATTCATCATGTTATACGGGAAATTTTCTCTCCTAAACTCCCGCTGGTTTTATAGATTAAAGCAATTTTTATTGCTTTCAAAGTGTCAATAAATGTGTATTTATGATTTCTAACAATTTTAAAATACCTGATTTGCTTAAATTAACTTTTAACATAATGGTGGCTATTCTGGAATACGCGTCGACTTGGTGAAATTTACATGTAGAACAAAAACAAAACTTCACAAATGTTAAAAATTTGTTTTTGTTTATCATACAAAATTTACCGTTTTTAAAAAAGAGAGCAACTCGTTCAAATTCTCACGTTTATTTCATTTTAGAATTGTATGGGAAACAAAAACAATTTTTGAAAATTTGTTTTTGCTTTAATGTAAAGTTTCACTTCTTTTCCCGAATAGCCACCAATATCTCTAGTAATGAATGGGTAGAGTGTTCAACAACACCTGCAAATGCTTTAATCTGGCAACGTTCCACATGCTACTCCCATTCTACATCACCGATGCTTAACGTGACCAGATGTTTTTTTTTTGCAAGGAGCGAGACATGACCGATTAAAAATCAGGATTTAAAAATAAATATCTTTTAGAAATCTGGATGTGTAATATGCACATACATACACAGTTAAGTGTCTGCTTAGGAAACACAGTTTTCTACTCAAAATAAACTTTAAGAAATAGTATTAAGGAGTAGGCAAGTGGGCGTGGCACCTTCCATATATAGTAAATATTTATTATGAAATATCTTGGGAAATAATACGGTAAAACTCCTGGGCTTTTGTTGAAGTTCCTCCATTGAACTTAGACGGAGTTAAAAATAAAAAGTGGGCGTGTCACCTACCATATAAAATTTTTTTATTTTGGAATATCTTTGCATCTAATGCATCATTGTCTTACAAAAAAGCTCGAATTGGACTTGTGGGTGTGGCATATTGATATATCTGGAAAACTACTCGTAATATAGGGAGAACGTTGAAATTTTGAAGGCATAACTCTGTTGATAAGACAATAATAGTGTATAGATCTTGCTGATTGCTCACTGCTTGTTGCTCACGGTCTAGAAGTTGGCATGGTGCTTTCCACAGAGAGGCAACATTTATTTCAAGATATCTTGGAAGCCAAAAAGTCAAAATTCTGAAATTTTTTTTGTAAGCTGTAACGCCTAAGGCTAGGACTCACTACCCTACATAATAGCGAGATTTACGAAAAATTACAACCCCGATCTGATGAATTGTAATTGTCTTTTTAAAAATTTCATAAACTCATGGTTGTATTTTCTCAAAAGTCGCACGATTTTGTAGGACAGTGAATCTTAGCCTTTAATGGACATTTTTGATGCGCGCCATCCCGCGAATCAGAGGCGGACATTTCCACGATAAATTTAAAGATAGGATGTGCGTGTCTGTAGCAAAAGGGTTTTCACTAATATTTAGTGGTTACGCTTTCTTGTGCAAATGTGACCTTACAGGTGTTGTAATACAAGTAAAATAGTTGTGAAATTTTTATATAAATAATTTTTTTCACACTATTTTACTTGTAAAGTAAAGTAAGTTTTGATAGGGGTTTTTTTAAAGTGGGTTCAGAATTTAGCACATCTTTCCTTTAATGCAATACATTTAAGCCGAAAATTACTTAAAGGCTTAAAAACCATATTTTAATTATTGTAACTGCATAATTTAAAGGAATCTGTGAGAGTTGTAATGCAAAATCCTTTGTTTAGGAATGCATCTACATGTTTACTGATACGCTGTAAGTATGGGAACCGGTTGTAAAAGAATTTCTCCCCTCTATACATTTTCAAATCCTCTTTGTATAATAAAAGCCTTATAAATAATTCTTAGTCCTTTTTACTTGATATCCTTTTTGTTCTTTACATTTGCACTCTTAAATGGGGTTAACAAGGTTTGTGGTTGATTTTATCAAACCCTTCTTCTCTATGCTGGAGCTGAGTGAATGGCCGAGTGAGTGAAAGCAGTGAGGGCAAACAAACATCTTTTGCTTTTCTTTTGTCCTTTAAAAAGCAATAAATTCAAATAAATTTCACAGCATTTCCCTGCTGACATGTTTATTTGTTGATAATTTTTCTTTTTTTTTTGCATTCAAATTAACATCTTTTTTTCTATTCTCATTCATTAAAATACGAGTATTATTTCAGGGTAAAACTTAATTAAATGCATTTTGGTTTTATTAAGGTCATACCTTTTGCTTTTTGCCAGCATAAATAATGATTTGCTAGTATGTTCTGTTATTTTTTTTTTATTTGTGCTTTACAATTTACAATTCATTTAATTACGAGTAGTTCTCTTTTGTTCAGTTTGCAGTTTGTCAAATGATATCAAACAGTGCAGTGCAGGATCAAGATATTTTGATTAAGCATACCATTGCATTGTAATTGAGTGGCGTGGAGACCTCCTCATAAAGAGTTAATCGCTAGGTCATCAGAGAATATTTAGCAACAAATTTCTTGCTACAACTAGAGATTTTATCTTAAACTTTCATTTAAACAAATGAAAATCAACAATTAACTTCATTGTACATATTTTTAATAAAACAATATTTAACTGAATAAGAAAAATAATAATTCGGGATTCGTTAACAAATGGCTCATTTACTTCAATAGTGTCAGTTGAAAAAGCAAATTTTAACGTATGACGGTTTCATTGTGCCCTGCCCTTTAAATTTAAATTGTAACAATTCCTCAAAAAAACAGTGGCCTGACTTTGGTTTTTCTGGCAACGTTATCAGACAAAAAATTTCTATTCACATGGTTCTGTTCACAGATCTGACCATCGTCTGTACACGGCTTTAGTTCTCTTTATTGAAAACAAAATGGCATCTTAAAACGGTTTTGGCGATTTGTAATTATTGCGCTAGGGATATTTGAAATAAGGAAATTTTGTTTCAAACTAGCTGTTTGATATAATAGTTTTTAATTAGATTATCAATTTCAATTGCCTTATTTCCCGACAATGTTAACAAACTGTTAACGAAGTACTAAAAGTAAATAAAATATCAATTACAATTTTATAAAAACGACCTCGAACATAAGAAAATAAATTAAAAAGCTCAATTAAAAAATATAATTAAAATAATGTTTCTTATTAGAAATGAATTAAATAATTAATCACTTACGGCCTGTACCACGATGTCACCAGAAATCGTTCGATCGACAACTTGTATTGCAAACAACAATAACATTAGTAAATTTGTGTTTGTTTTCAATATAAGTATTCGATCGAACGATTTCTGGTGACATCGTGGAACAGGCCGTTAATTTACAAATCAAAATTCGGAAAGTTCGCAAGATCACAAAATGTTACCTTAAAGTGTCAAAATCGAAAATATATTTTCTTTAATTTTATTTTATTTTCCAAAGAATTTTTGTAAATTTATTTGTAACCACGCTCTTTGTATATGTATGTATGTATGTATGTATTTCAAAATTATTTATTTAAAGAAAATGACTTGGTGATCTAAAATTATTTTTCTGCTCATAAAAGTGGCTCGCTCCATGTACATATTTTCCATTCATTTTATTTTTAAACTAATATTTATTTTCGTACGAATGAATATTTCAACATTGTATGAGAATTGTTTGTTAGTTAAATAAAAAGAATTAAGTTCAAACACTAAAACTATTTAACACAAAATGAATGTATAATTAACGCAATGCAACCCTGCAGTTCTCTGAGTGTGCTGTAACGGAACTAATGAATGGAAGTGAATGCTATTATTTATTACCCCGCTTATACTCACTTCTTATTTGCAAAGAAAAGTGGAAAGCGTTGCCGTATAACTTTTTTTTTGTAAGTTAATAACTCAAGAATATTGTTTGCGAATAAGTTGTCAAATGTTGCCAATTATTTTTAATTTGTAAGAAATATAGTACACAGATAATAATGTGTGGCAATATAATATACAGCGAGAAATGTATGCAATGAGTTCAGTATTTACAAATAGTTTTATTTGCAAATAAATTCTTACATATGTATATTTTGTATGGTTTTCACGGGCGGTGGCCATGTTCTATTTTGATGAAACTCAACATGTGATTTTTTTAT
This sequence comes from Tachina lurida, assembly GCA_944452675.1. Lineage (NCBI taxonomy): Eukaryota > Metazoa > Arthropoda > Insecta > Diptera > Tachinidae > Tachina > Tachina lurida. Next base: position 166,071,981 of record OX101753.1, on the reverse strand, counting down.
TCTAGAAAGTGTGTATTTAAAAAACTCGTGCTGTATGCGAAAAAAATCGATATTTATTTGCATGGAAAGGGGGATGGGGTGGTGGGCATGGCAGTGTTTAATTGACTTCTATTTTTTGCCTAACTTAGGCAATATAATAATGCTTGGTGTCAACTTTCAATGATTAGGAGGACAACTTCTTATAGTTTTTGCACAAAAATTTTCGTAGTCAGCCCACTGTGCGTTCCGCTGATTCGTTGATTTCCCGCAGTAAGCTTATATAAACTTTTCTTTTAAGACAACTTGTATTATAGATAAAATTAAAAGCATCTGTATAGAGAACTACCGGGTACTTTTGTTCTGAAACAAATAACATAAAAAACTTGAGATTAAGTGTGTTTTACTAAACAAGAGCGAGAGTGAAAATAAAAGATTGTGTATAGAATTTATAGAGCTGCTGAAGTTTTCTTCTCGTTTTTCTATGCACATTTTCCTTAATTACCGACTCGTGATTTTATTCCACATACATATTTATAACATTTCAATGTTTATATTATGTGTAAGTTTTTTTTACACAACCTAGAAAATTTTTCCAGGGAAAGTCCATAAATTAGAGGCTAAATTTGTATAACAAACAGCCCATACTTGAAATGATGTTACAACAAAACACTTTACGAGTATCTGCCAGATGCAACAACTTTGAATTGGGAATTTTGTAATTTTCTTATTTATTTATTTATTTGTTATTTTTTTATTGTTTTCAACCACATGTCAGCTCAATTTGGCTTGTGGCTAAGAAAAATGTGCCACAATTATTGCAAAATTAATTACAAAACAAACAAACAAACAGACACACTTGATGGCCCACTCACTCTCACCCGCACTCACGTAAGCATTTAGCATGATTTATTGTATAGAATAAATATTTATTTAGTTGCTGCTGGTTGTCTTCGGAAGCAGACGAAAATGAATGTGTCTTTAATACGATTGTAATGGAATCCACTTAATTTCCTTTAACAGAATTTTATTGCAAACATTTTTCATAACTACAGCCAGCAACGAAACTATTTCCAGGGAAATATAGGGTGATTTTTTTACTGTTTGCTTTTTCCATCTTACATTTGGTGTTTTCGCTTCTATTTTAGTTTAGCAAACATGGAAAAATTACCTTGTCGCTGGAGATATTTATATTTTGTTTGCTTTTTTCTTAATCTCTTATCATTTACATACTTTGCCGGAATTAATATCATCATATTTTTGCTGGTATTTTTGTATGCATGTACATATGCATAAAAATGAATGCTTGTGTGTTCGAGTTGATTTAAAAAGTGGGTGACTGGCAGTTTGGTGTTGCCCACCACATCATCTTCTTCAACAGATGATGATGATACAATTTTAAAAATTATAAAATGTATTTCATTTGTCAGACGCAACAGCAACGCTTTACGACCTGGGTGAACGAAATAACAAAAATAAAACACAAAGTATTTTATTCATCATCATTTCATCATCACTATCGCCATGACCTTCAAAATATTTATTTCCATTTCACCCTTAACACACTCTGGTGTATGCAGGCAGGCAGAAAGCCAGAGGAGCAGCGTCAACCTGTTGTTGATTTCTTGGGAATTGATAAAGAAAATAATTCTTTTTTCTGTCTTTTTGTAAATTTTTTAGTGTAATAAAAGTGAATACTTTACAGCTTGTTTTATTTTTTTTTTTTTAATTAAATATAAAATTATTGCATCAAAATGTTTTGAACATGTGAGGAAATACAGCTTTCAGTTTTTGTTCTAAAGTGGAATAGAACTGATAAGATTGAAGCGATTGTAAAGAAGAGAACCACATATGGGGAAAAAGCTACAAATGAAACCTATTAAATTGAAATTGTTATCAGAAATGCGATGCACAGAAATAAATTTTAGAATAAATTATACTATTCAACAAATTTCATTGTAATTAATTAGTACGTATGTAATTTAATGTTATTTGAAACATTAATAATTAATTTGGATGAGAAAAACTTGTAAAAAATAGTTTTTGGCGACTTTATTTATAATTCTGCGATTTTCTCCTAAATTTCTAACGATTATTTTGTAAAAATTTATATTAAAAAAAGTGTTTAATAAAATCAAATTTATTATCAAATATTTATTAAGAAAAACTACATAAAACTGATTTTGTCGACTGTTGGCGATTTTTCAAATCAATTTGGCGAAATAGACCAGAACACATCTGACAACCCTGGCTGTACCTGTATTGAGAAACTTTTATTGCAGGGATGCCACATGGTATATAATTTAGTGGTTTGGAATTAAATTGCTGCACACTATCGTAAAAAAGAAAATATAGAATGTCATTAACGTTACGGCAAACAAGAGGTGGCAAAGAGTTACTCAATGCCATTACTGTTGTGAAAGTTATCGCTTGTTTGAATGTTAGATTACACTTTTATAAAAATTTTACTTTCACAATGAACTTTCCTTGACCTGGGATCACACATGGCAATTTTTGTTGAAAAACTTTTTAGTTCATGGGCGAGAGAGGAAAATATGATGGCTCTCCTTTCCAATATCTTTTCATCTCTCTTTTACAAGCTTAACTAAAATTGTCGCGTGTGAACTCAGTGTTGGTGCTTAGCCAAATAAATATACTAATACGCAACGTACCTAGTTTTCGAGTTCCAGAAATTCTCTTTTCCATCTCAATTTATATGATGAATTCTTGTGTATTTTTATTTTATTTTATTTCTTCATATTTCACTAGCTTTCTCACGAAGAAACTTTCCTTGCAGAATGTTTTTTAAGTGCAATTGCGTACATATTTTTTGAAGTTTAAAATAACGAACATATGTATGTGAGGCTATCAGGCCAGAAGTGGTGTAACCCACATCTAGTTTTTTAAAAAATTGGTCTTTTTAATTATTTAACTGGTTTATTACTTTGCAATATTATGATCTGTGCAAAAATGATTTTCAGGCCCATTTTCTTTTAAATAACAAAAGGTGACTTACTCGTGCAGCCGTCTTGCAAGATGTCTGAAGGACATGGCCAACTGGGTATTTTCAGAGTAAAAATAAAGAACTTGGTTAAAATTCCTCTTTTCACTATGAAAAAAAATAAAATAAGACTCTCTGCAAGAAAAATTTTATCGTGTAAAGTGGAAGCTACTTTCAGTTTTATTAAGTAAAGACTTCAGTAGTTTATTCTAACTTCATATAATATCAGTAAATTTTATTTAAATACCGCCGAGAATCGTACAAAATGTCTGGGTAGGAGGGAGAACAACTCTCATGTTTTCCTCTATCTTGTTTTTATTCTCTGGCCAATACACAACTTGAACTTGATACAATAACCCCGCAAACGTTACAGTTTGGAATTCAATCAGCTAAAGTTGTGTCAAAGGTTTTAACCAGGGTTGTCAGATATGGCGATTTCTCGCTAAGTCGTAATTTACATTATCCAAGTCTTATTGCTAAGCTGATTAGTTTGTTGGGAGAGAGAGAGAGAGAGACGAGGGGAAAAGAAAGGTGTCTGTTCCCCTCGTCTCTCTCTCCCTCAATCTAATCAGGTTAGCAATAAGACTTGCATAGTGTAAACTAGGACTAAGCTTGTTTGAAGTCAAATTTTTTGATTGGACAACAATTTTTTAATAAAATTTAACTTCTAAAATTTTTTAATTCAGAAAAATTCATTTGTTGAAGGATTATTTTCAAAAATAAATCTTACCAAAAATTCGTCTGCAAGAAATTAAAGCAATTTGATTATGATGATTTTTTTATAATAATTAAAGTGATTAATGCGTTTTGAATTTGCATGAGAAAAATTTATAATTTTATTTTATAAAAATTTATGTTAAAAAAAGTGTTATGTAAAAACAAATTTACTATCAAATATATGTGACAGCGCATAGAGAAAGGGACTTAAGGGAAAACAAAATTAATATTCACTTTTTTTTGATGTGGACAACATCTGAGCATCGAATGAGACCGAATCCATGCCCCAAAACTGTTCCCTCCCAGAGATATGCGCGTTTTATGAAATTGATGGTACACCAAAGATACACGTATTTAAATCCTTAAAATGACTCTCATGAACAAAACCGGTTTTTACCCTTAGGCCCCTTTCTGTTTTGCGCGTCACATGTATTAAGAAAAGGATATAAAATTGATTTTGGCTACTTTTGGCGATTTTTAAAATTAATTTGGCGAAATAGGTCGGAAAAAATCTGACAACCCTGGTTGTGGTACCTGCTTTTTTACTTTTTTAAAGGCTCAAGGCTCGAGACTCAGTTACTCAACTGTAAAGTAAAGTAACAGCAACAGTAGGAAACAGCTGATCGATATTGTTATGTGAAAAGTAGTGCAAATGGTTATAGAGATGTAATGTAACGTAACCTGCTTTTCATATTAAAATGTCGATCAGTTATTTTCTGCGTTGCAGTTACATTACATTACAGGAGCCTTAAGGCTCAGTTAGCCGGCTGTAATGCAAAGTAACTGCAACAGTGGGAAACAGCTTTATGGCTCAGTTAGCCGACTGTAATGTACAGTAACTGCAACGTAGGAAACAGCTGGCCGCTATTTTTATTTGAAAAGTAGGTTACGTTACATTACATCACATAACAATATCGATCAGCTGTTTCTTACTGTTGCAGTTACTTTACATTACAGTCGGCTAACTGAGCCTTTAAGGCGTGCCCTACAAGTCACAACTATTAACACAACTGTAGTGACTTTGAATTCCAAATTGTAACGTTTGTGGGGTTGTTGCATCAAGTTGTTGTCTTCACCCATTTCATTTGCCTTCCCCAAAATGTCATTTAACAGAATTTAACTTGAACATTAAAAGAGCAAAAGAAAATTTTTAAGTTGATGTCATGATGCTGTTTATTTAATTTGTTTTTCGTTATTTTGTGTAAAATTTTCAGTAAATTGATGTTGTTTACCGAAACGCTTAATTAAACGCTTCATTTTACAACTACAAACCAGTGTTGTCAGATTTATTTTCAGCCTCCTCGCCAAACGACTTGTCGAATATCGCCAAATATCGCCAATATAATAAAACATTAAATTTTAGCTAAAAAAATATTTTTATTATGTAATTGCATTGGAAATATCGTTAAATTTTAAATTCAGTAGGTAACGTCTATTGTAAAACATAAAAAATATGTTGTTTAAAGCGGCGAACCCACTTGCAATATATCTGTGGCAAAAAGGAAAAAGTGCTTAAGTCGAGATAAGCAAATTTTGAGTTAATGGTACGTCCGTAATCTGCATGTTTGAAAGTATCACTGGTCAAAATCACAATTTATTAGTTTGATTTTTCATGAAGTTATAGCATTATGACTTCCGACTTATTTTTTTTAGACTTCTAATCTCATTTGGAATAATAGCTTAATTAAGGTCATAATATGGTATATTTCAACTCAAATGTCTTAATTATAGTGTGTAAAACGATGATTGGTTAAAAAAATAAATGTTAAATGAACATTTCCTAATTTATCTGTAAAAGAAATACATTTCTGAAAATCGACTTGAAACCTTAAAAGTGCTCTCCTGTAAAACAGTAAAATATGACTTAAGCACTTTTTCCTTATTGCCACAGATATGTAATTGTGCAATTTTTCGTATTGTACAATAATATCGCCAATGTGTATATCATATTCGAAGGTAACACAATATACATATTGGCAAATATCAAAACACTTCTGATTTTTATTGTACAATCAAGAGAATTGTGTAATGTGGTGGCAACATTGTTCAATGTTGTTTACTTTTTCAATGTCAGGAATATTGGGCAATATTTGCTTTGCAATAATATTGCAAAGTATTTAAATTAACATATAAAAAGTACTGGCGTATAAAAGACTTAAAAATAACTTATTGCAAAAATCAATCTTAATGGGATAAATTGAACTTGAACACCAAGATCAAAATTATTATTTAAATCTTGTGATAAAACGGAATTAACGTTCACTTAAATGTGTGTTAAAGTACACATAACATATCCTTGAAGTAGTAAGTGCCAGCAGCATCGTAGTTATAATACAATTTAGGCGAGAACTCTTTCAGCCTTTTCCTGCTTCATTATCAAAATGTTGGTTCCAATTTATAAAAGGAAGTTTTCTTAACTGTGTTGTTTATCATCAAATGATATTTTTTGGTCCATAATTTTTTTTTAACTTCTTGAGTTTCAGAACATTTTTTTGAGAATTTAGAACATTTAGAATTTTTTGCACGAAATATTTTATGTTGGAGAAAAAATTGCTTTATATTTATAAGCATATTTTTTAACATTATTCTATTTTATTGAAATCGTAAAAATATAGCCAAAAATATCGCCAAGGAGTTCAAATATCGCCAAGTAAATCCCCAATCGCCATTTCAAAATTTTCATCGCCAAAACCAAATTTTTGTCGCCACGTTTGGCGAGATATCGCCATATCTGACAACACTGCTACAAACTACAAATTTGTTTACACTACATACTACTTCGTCTCTCGTTTTATTCTTAATTTCTTTTTAAACGTACATATGTACATACATATTTGTTTCCTTTTAAATGGCGGCAGTTTTCTTTGAATTCATCGCTGATGTGAAAGGCTTGTAAAAAGGCGAAAATTTCAATTCCAGTTTTGCATAACAGAGACTTGAAATCCGTACATGGCAATTTACGCACTTGTAAGGAAGGCATTGTGTTAATTTATTTTTGCTTATTTTCTTTTTTGTTAAGAATTATTAAATTTGACCACCACAGGTGTTCGTTCTAGTGTCTAACGAAAAAGGACTGATTGAGTTTTGCGTGCAGCGCTTTTGTTCGTTTAACAAAAAGTAGATGATGATGGATGGTGTTGCTGCGAAATTCGAATTTGGTGGCATTTGTGTCGACACTTGAAAAGATTGTGCAAATGGACTTATGCCTTGATTTATGTAAGTATGTACATATGTACATATGTATGTATGTGTTGCATGAATAAACTGAACTGGGCTTTGTATTGCAGTTAAGCCAGCAGCGTGTGCATTTAACTTAGGGATGTAACGAATACCAGTTTAGCGAATGCGAAAGCGAAAGCGAATGCAAATATTACAATTGGTTAAAATATCACATGCAAATAAATTTATATAAGAGTAAGTATATATAATAATTAAAAATAAGTTTACACAATGTTAGGCAATCCACCCATTCGAACTTTAGCCCTAAATCCTAGTTCTCTGTTCAACATTTTATGTGAAAAGCTGTCGAATACATATGAAGAAAACTTGGAATGAATTTTTCCTGAAAAAATCTTGCAGAAGTAGTACTCTGTTCATCTTGGGAAAAACATATGAAATATGTATATCTTCAATATTCACTTGTTTCGCGTGGAATTTACAACAAACAAGGACTAGTTAATACTGTTTGGTTTTGAAATTTGTTGTACGAAGTAATGAATGGCGATCAAAAGTTTGAACAGACTAGTCTTAAGCAGAAAATATTTTCGCGCAAATCAAACACTGTCTTTTCTTTTTCAAAACTGAAAAATATTTCCAAACACCGCTGGATTTGGGTTTAATTTTGATACATATGAGAACTTATTGATAGAAAAGTTTTCCGCTAAAATATTATTGCTTTAGATGTTTTATTGTTTATTGTTTCACGCTGGCTTAAAATAATTTTCGTCTTTAAATTTAAAATCGTAAACTATTTTCGTAAAAGAAATACAACATTTTTTTTGTCTTTAGTATTCGCTTGAAATATTCGCATACATTTTAGCGAATGCAAATAGCAAAAGTAAGCGAATTTTTTGCGAATGCGAAAGCGAATGCGAACATTCGTTACATCCCTAATTTAACTTAAGAAGTTTTGTAAGTCAAAAATCACACACACACACACTCTTGTACATAAATAAATATATACATATGTACATGCAACACTACAGACTACGTTTGGAAATGGTTTTTATTTTGGCATTTGATCCTGATGTATGAGTATTTTTCATTGGTATTTATCAGTCTCTGGGCCTGTCTAATTGCTGTGATTATGTCATACTTGCATTTTGGGCGTGTTTTATTTAATTGTATTTCAAAGAAATATGTATGTATGTATGTATGTATATATTATTTTTCTTTAAGTTCAACTTTATATCGCCTTTTGTAACAATTCTCCAATGGGCCATTAATCAATTAATATTGTGTAAGAGTTTGAAATAATAAATTTGGATTTTGTAATCTGCAGCAGAAGTAAAATATATATATATATATATATATATATATATATTAGAAATCGTGCTGTTGTTTTCTTGTAATATCTTCAGTTAAATTTTTAAAAGCATAAAAGAATGTGTATTTATGTATATTTTCTAAAAAGGGCTGCCAAATCCATCATTTTTAAGCCTTACTTGAGTGCCCATATGTCTTAGGAGGACTTAATATAATAACACACACACACACACAGCTGGCGCTGCCAATTATTCGATTTCAAGACTGAACGAATAAAAATTGATAAGAAAGACTCGTTTATTGGAATAAATATGAAGTTTTATTTGCACTGAAAAAAGAATAAGCCTGATGTTGGCTGAAGTAGGGTGCCCTTGTGGCTGAGTGGCAGCGATGTTAGCCTCTCAGTCCAGAGCTCGTGGATTCGATTACCAAGCTAATCGCTTCGGGGGTTTATTTGTTGAAAAAAAAAGTTAGTGTGTCCACTACAAAGCAAATGACGCCCTTCGAGAGCCCGAATTCGTTTACTGGCCAGACCAAAAAGTCGTAGCAAGATCATATGTGACCCGGTCTATGAAAAGGTTATAAGTCAAAAGGCTTATGAGTCAAAAAACAACAACTACAGAGTAACTGACGAAATGCATTGTTTATCTTTAACAGCTGATTTATCTTTAACAGCTGATTTTGAGTCATAAGCCACCTTTTCATAGACCGGGTCACATATATTTTTCTAATAAGCATTAGTGTCGCTGCTAATGCGTATCACAGTCCCCTAATTAAAATAACTAGTAAAGTGGCTACAAAGCTTAAACCAATTTGCCTACTTAACACCAGGGGCGCTGCAACAAAGCTACAAAAACTGACAAAACTTACAATAGCAGACTTGTAAGAAGAGTTTAGCTGAACAACTCAATACTGCACCACTTGTCCTCTCTTCACTCTCAACAGAAATTTTTTTCTATAAAATTCCAAAGAAAAATAAAAACAATCAAACAAAAATTTAATTGTGTTTAAACTTTTTAAGTAATTAAATACTGAAACAAAAGTTTAATTGACGTAATTAAATTTTTAATTAAATTTTTACACAAAAAATTAATTGACTCAAATCAAGACTTAATTGATTATTTCTGTATTTTCAATTAAAGTTGTGAATATGAGAACATTTTTTATGTGCAAGTTATGCGAAATATTACATTCGAATAGAACTTCATTTGGGATTAGAACAATACAATTTCTTTATATGTCCTAGTTTACACAATGCAAGTCTTATTGACTAGCTGATTGGTATGTAGGAGAGAAAGAGTGACGAGGGGAAAAGAAACGAATAATCTGCTTCATTTCCTGTCAATACGTTTTGCTTTCCCATTCGCAATGTTAATTGCCGATGAAAGTTCGAAGAAGAAAAAGTGATAAGCTTAGCAATAAGACTTGACTAGTGTGAACTGGGACTAAAGAAATGTTTTAAAATTTTGTTTATTACGAGTATCAAATGCCGTCATTTACCTTAAAGATTTTTGCAGCTCAAGACATGTCATTGACGAGCTAATAAAAAAAAATTTCCGAAACTTATAGTACTTTTATTCGACTAATAACGAATATTTTACTGGAATAAATAAAAGCAGAACAACAGTTTAAGTTTTTATAAAAAAAATCATTAACAACAAACCACTTTAAATAAAAAAACATCTTTCTATTCTTTTCTCGATTTTAATTAATAACATAAATCGTCTTTGAATCTCTTAAAGTTTTGTCAGTTTATTAATTAATGTTTTTGTCATTAATACATAATACATATACATATGTATGTATGTATGTACATATTATTGTATACAGATGTACATACTTGTATAAGTGAGAAAGTTCTGTGTTATATTAAATACAGCCATGAAGAAGTTATAGAATTACTAGCTGACCAAGGTCCGCGTTGCTGGCCCTAAGCAAACATTAGTGTTGTATATGGCATTGGTGGTACAATATGAAAATTGGATTTTGCCCACGAATAAACTAAATATTGCGCCATCTGCCGGACGAACTTCAAACTACACAGAAACGCTCCTCACGCCCCATAGAGCATGTATATAAAGTTTGGTCGAAATCGGTGCAGTAGTTCTTGAGTTACGGTGCAAAAACACAAAAAAAAAAACTAAATATTGGGCCATCTGTCGGACGAATCACTATTTCTGAAAGGGGCGTAGCATTTACCGGGGTAGAATATATATAAAAACACGCGCCGGTCTTTTACAAATATTTTGTGGGGTGGAAGGCGAAAATCTGTTGGGGCATTGAAGAGTTCACCCCTAACAAATAAACGTGTTTTTGATTTTTATATATATTAAGATAAGATTGTTACTTAAGTAGTTACCCGAGTCGAGTAGTAGTACTAGAACATATGAAATTCGATATCGAATTTGTAGAAAATTAATTTTTTTCAGTTTTTAGGTTTCCCTATCTCGATTTATTTTACTCTATGAAATTATTCGAGAGTATCAAGTTATATTCGACATTATCGATTTATTCGACAATATCGCATTATTCGACATTATTGTATCGAATATTTAATTTTACGAAAGCTCGGTTTTTGTTCAATTTTCCGTTTTCTTAAACCGGTTTTTGATTTGAATTCTTCTGCAACATCGATTTAAGAGAAATTATCAAATTATTCGAGATTATCGAATTATTCGACATGATCGAATTATTCGACAACATCAATTATTCAAAATGGTCGAATTTTATCGACATTATCGTACACCGAATATGAATATGAATTGATATTTGAATAAGGCCCTAAATCTGTTATTTTAGTTTTCGATCGACAGATTTTAATTCAATCCTTTCTCAACCAAATAAATATATTTATATACATATGCATATCATTACCTTAATATAGAAACGCCCTAACTGATTATATTTTTCAAATCGAGTTTTTTGTATATTTCTATAGATGAACCTCTGTAAAATTAAATCAGTTGGGCCGTTTCTATAGATATTCAGTTATTTCAAGGTTATTATTATATTGATAATATTACCTAATAGCAGAAAAAACAACTTTTTACTCATACCGGATTACTTTTCCCTTAATTTTTAAACCCATTCGGCTGGAAATTAAAAGAAGCCGTCATGTAAATTTCTTCTTTGTACTGTAGTTTATGCGCGCTATAGCGTGACTAAAGAGATAAATTATTGTTTCGCTCATCTCTGCCTCTAGAACTAAGGAGATCTTGCAATATTTAAATTTTTTATTTTGATTTCGAAAGTGTATTTATTTTTAATGTTTGAATAATTAAAGCAAGCAAGCACGCTGCACTATTCACTCAAGTTTGCTTCAATAGTTCAGTGTCATTTGCTATTGTAATCAATAGTTGTGCTCCCTTGTGTCTGCTTCTGCTTCGAAAATGTATACATACGTAAACGTATTAATGTTTGAATATATAAAGTCTTAATATTAAAAACAATTAAGTCATCAGCTTATAATAATATTCTTACTTTTGAAAATGCTTATCAGAGAAAAACCATTATAAATTACACAAAGACAGATGGAAGAGTAAAGTAATAAAATAAAATGAGTAGAATTAGCAAATCGAATATGTACAGACATTTTTGGGCGGAAATCCCATAAGAATAAGATTCGCACAAAGCAAAGAATACCTCGCATATGTCAGCACTGGTAGTTCTTATGGTATGGTCACACTGGACAAATACAGGGCAATTATGTAAAAAATTCCGCAGGAAATTTCTCCCAGGGAACAATTCCAACTAATAGCAAATGATAGGGAAAACAAACAATTCTAATTGGAAAAGGGAGAAATTTCCTTCGGAATTTTTTACATAAGTGCCCTGATAGTTGCCCCTCACATTTAAGCGATTAAGTTAACACACAATCAGGGCAATCATGAATAAAATTCCACGTGAAATTTTTCCCGGGGAACAATTCCAACTAATAGGGAAAACAAAAAATTCTAATTGGAATAGGGAGAAATTTCACGCGGAATTTTATTCATGATTACCCTGATTAACATCTCCAAGCATGTATGCATGCCGATGGCAAATTTATTTCATGGTGTTATCTTTCCTAGAAATAAGGGCAAAATTTTTTGCACTTTTCAAGAGAAGGAAATAAATTTCATGTTGATTAGAGAGTATTCGAAAAACAAAAATTAGAATTCAAAATTACATTATGTTATATACAACATACATGTACATACATATATCATCTATTCCTGGCCCACACTTGCAAGTATTATTGAAGAAATTATTGAATATGTGGGAGAGTGTTGAAATATGAATATATACATTTTGTATTCCTCTCTCGCTCTTTTACACTAAAAAATAATAAGTTGCTGCAACAAAAATTGCCAGTCTGGACCGGGCCCAATTTACGTAATGTATTTTTTTAATGAAACTTGTTGCACGAAGCTTTCTATGAAGGCTTTTCGGCAAATGTTTTTTTAATCTAATTTGCTTCTCCACGTCTCCTATTTCCTATTTGCTTTGTGTAATTTATAAAATTGAATTTGGATTCCGGTAACACTGTCGTATCCCTTATAACTTACAAAAACAAATGCATACATATGTACATAAATATGTATGTACAAAAATTACTTATGTGTCGAAAGATACACTCATCATGTATTGTTATTTATAATTTGTTATTTCTCCTGTAAAATTATAAAGTGATGATTGGCGCTTTTGCATTTCAGGTGACGATATGTATGTATTTATTCAAGTAAACAATTTAATGCTAAGTATGTATGTATGTATGTACATATGCATGTATTAAATTTTTATAAAATTTTCTAACAGCCTCAAACTAACAGAAAGAAGAGCCAACTTGGGGCTAATGTCTAAATATTACAAACAAATTGTTTCCTACATACATACATACATGCTGTGTGTGAATGTTCGTAAGTACAAAAGTGAATAGTATTTATTTTGTACAATAATATTTACTGCATTTAATTACATTAAAATAAAACCAAACAAATGAATAATATCTACATATATTTTATCTTATCTAGTGCAGGCCTTTTTTTCCAGCACTAGATCTTTGTTTGTTTTGATGCAATTTCCAAGAAAGCTGAAAGGAGTGGGGTGTCTTGGCATGCCATTATCGTGAATTAGCAGCATGTAAACAAACAAACAGACAGACAGACAGACAGACAGACGACTCATCAACAATTTGAAAATGCATAGAACTGCAATGTTTATTAAACATTATTATGCTTGGCAACATTTTTATGTATTTTGCTGTTAATAGATGTTTACAAGCGGTTAAATATGTTGCAGCATTCATAAATGCCATTCTGTATTGTGTCCATGCGGCTGATACCTACACAGCAACTTTAAGTTTTACTCTTCTGTTGTTGTTGTTGTTGTTGCTGTTACCATTTAAACAGCTGTTATTTGTTTTGGTTTTGTGTGCAAGTGTTTTTCTCTTTTGGATTGTGTTGTGTGCTTGCGTGTGTGTGAATGCGTGTGTGTGTTGCTCTGTTTTTGTTTTTACTTGTGGCTTTTAGTGGATTCTATTGCTTATAACATTGCGTATCAACATGTTGCGAAGCAAAATGTTGCGCATGTAACTGCATTTCATAGTTTTTCTGTTTTGCTTTGTATACAATGTAATGGGGGGGAATACAATACAATAAAATTGTTTCCGTTTGTTGCCTTTTCTATATTTTTGTTGTAGTTGTTGCTGCTGCTGTGGCTTTATGTATCGGCATGATTCAGTTTATAACGTGACGTTCAACTGTTCAAAACGTATTTACGGTGACAGTAATAAAATAAAATAATAAGAGAAACAAAAAATACATACACAATAAAAATCAATGAATGTTTGTTGTTCTGCTCTCTTGTGCGATTTGTTTTGAAAGTGATTGTTTATAACGCATTCACACAAACATTCTTTCAATATGCTTGTGCACAAAAGTGCATGCAAATAAATGATTAGGAAAAGTGTTTTGGTATTTGTTTATGTTTTAAAACAAATCTAATAGATAATAATAAAAAAGAGATATACCTACCAATTTGTGTTTGAAAAAAGTTTTAAAGGTTAATTGAAAATACATATTGAAATTTGTACAATTTTTCGACTTGATTTATACTTTTCCGTGAATGAACTTGAATTTTTAAATGCGCGCGAGTTATATTTGTTGTATTGCAGGTTGTGCATAAATTTGAGTTTTAAACAAAATGTTTGTTGGTTCTTAAGCGTTTGTTATTGAGAAAATTAAGCAACAGAGGAAATCTTTTGCAAGACTTTGGCTTTTTAAAAAAGCCGTTTCAAGAAACACCAAATTCGTGTTGGCTGTTTAAACGTTCCACTTGTTATTTGTAGGCTTAAAGCTCAAGAGTCTTAAGTGAGATTTTTAAATAGAGGTGTGCGCTTGCCATTTGGCAATTGCTAAATGTTTTTTTAAATGATCGTGCTGATGTTGTTGCAGAGCTGTCAGCTAGAGTGTGTCTAATAAAGTGTTTGCCTTGGATTAATGACAAATTGTCGCTCAATAAAACGAGAAGTTAAAATAAAAAATAAAAAAATTATGAAATAAAAAATATAACCATTATAAAAATAATGAAAAATAATAAGCAAGTGTTCAGTAAAAATTTTTTTATAATTAAAAATCTTAAGGCAAAAAATATATAGATACATACATACATACATGATAAAAAAAATGCTTAATTGCAGCTAAACAAAAAGTAATTTAAGAAAATAAAAAATAAAGTGAAATTAATAAAAAAAATAAAACTAAATTCAACAAACAACGAAATTCTTTTGAAACTAAAATTACAATAATGGCTGCTCATCTTAAAAGCACTTCTAATAAAAATTTAAGGCCCGGCTTGCAAGCCAACGATCATATGCCGAAGAGACGAAAGAGGCATTGCAACAAAATGGGTTTAATGCTGTTGATATTTGTCAGCTGCTGTTTAACACTGATTGTAAGTCCTCTTCATGTTCAAGCCACAGAATTAAACAACGCAACGTCAAAAGGTGAGAACATGCTTGGCAATGATCGCCAAAGCCATCAGCACGACGAAGGTGAAATAAACATTAATGCAGATAAAACTAATGATAATGGCACTTTCAAAAGACCACAACCATCAGGCATTAAAATTGAAAATGCACATACTGAGGAAGAGGAGGAAGATGAACATTCTAGTGAAGTCATAGAAATGATACAGCCAGCACATACATTACGACATCAGGAACATTACAAACAACGCATTCTACTGGCTGGAAAGCACAAACAACAACAACATTTAGCTGAAATTGCTAACTATGATAGTTATGATGATAATGATAATGATGATGCTGTTGATGGTGATGGTGATGACGATGTTGATGTACAAGAACGAGAATTGACTCAGTACAATAGAAATCTAAGATACAAACAAATCCAAAAAGCTCTAAGTGAGCCCGTTGCATCTCTTGCACCGCACCATCATCGTCGTCATGAACACCACTTAGCCAAGCAACGTTTGGCAAAACAAGCGGAATTAACTTGGCCACAACAACAACAACAACAAGAACATCATCAGCCGCAACAGCAGCAGCATCACTTAAGACATCAACACCACCAGCAGCACACACAAGAATTTCAACGTCACACCGAACCACAATTGCGTCATATGAAGCATGAAATGAGGAAGCAAAATATTACAACCACAAAAATTAAACCTCTGCTACATAAACGTTATTTTGATCGTGAAAGTTCCTACATAAGTCCCATCGACAATGTGGTAACAACAGAAGGACCCCATTTGAGGCACTCAGGATCATCAAATCTGCACTGGAAGTCAATAGCATATTTTAACAATCCCCATAATCATTTATTCAATGATGAGTACAATCAACAAACAAACAAACCAATGGAAGAAGATATTAAACGTTTTTCACTGTCATTAGATGGTCATGAAAACGAACAAGTATCTGGTAAAGCAAACAAAGACGAGAATACGGGTAACGATGAAGGTGACAGTGCCAATTACGATGCCAATGACAAAATTGCCAATGATGACAATGATGATTATTCTTACGAAGATGATGAGGAGGATGACAATGCTAATAAGGAAATCAATAAACAAAATAATTACCCCGCAATAACAAGTTATACCAAAACCAATGTCAAACGTTACACAAATCCACTTAAACAACTGCACAAACCATCCTCTCCCTCCCTTTTCAATGACTTTCGCCATCAGCATCATACCGGTCAGCAAATAAGGCATACGCCAGTTCATAAATGGAATGTTTTGAAAACCCATACACATCACAATAATGATGACGATAGCGATGGCGATGGCGATGATGATGACTATGATGACATTAAAAATATTGAAGACGATGCTGACGACCACTCCTCTTCCTCTTCAGATGATACCACTTTTCCTTCACAAGACAATGAAGATGATGACGATGATAAGATGTCTGATGAAAAGTGGAACAAAATAGAACATGAACATTATCGCAAACAATTGCAGCATCAGCGTGCCATGCAAGCATTACGTTCCCGTAGACCACAAAATGATAATCCACCACATGCAGCAAATAGCAACATTTTATATGCCTCATATTCACCTCCATCATTATCAACAACTTCAACACACAACAGCGCCTGGAAGAAACGTCAAGCGTTGAATGAGGTAAGTATTCTACAAACTTGCCCACATATTTAAGTTCATGGCAGCAAATAGCGCCAGTAGCTGTTTCCCGCAGTTCAGTACTTTTTTTTCAATAAAAACACTTGTATTTGTTCAGAATTTTAAATACAGAATTATTATATAGTATTTATACATATTTAATAAAAATAAAGTACAATGAAAACATCAGCTATTGTATGTAGCATTGACCGCTTTTGTTTTAAGATTGTTGTTGTTATTTTTGTTGTCATAGGTTACTTATTTAACTATCCAGCCATTCATCAATCCATTCATACATCCATCACTTTGGCAGGCCGCAGGTTGACGACGCATATCTATTTTCGTCTTTGTTCAGTCACGATAATTCCTTAACCGACTTCTAGCATTTTCTCCGACCCTCTCTTTCTTTATCCACCCCATATTGCTGCACTATCACACATACATACGAGTCTTTACATACATATGTATATGTATATTTGCGGTTACAAATTTTTACACTCTCATTGTTGCAATTTATTTAAAATGCATGTACTAGCAATCGTAAATAGTTAATTGTTAATTCATTTTATTGTTGGTTGCGTATTAGTGCCGTTAAGCGCTTTGAATGATGATGACAAAGGGAATGCAAAATGGACCAGGGGTTGTAACAATTAGGTGTGGTAACAAGATTATTTTTCATACAGCTGAATAACTTTCAATGAGCTTTTCACATTTGTGAAGGGAATGAAGTAGGGATATTTAATTATTTCCTGTGCGTTAAACAAGAAGAACATTTCCAGTTGTGTTGGAAAGTTATGCAATTTTTCATTATTCAATAATGCTTTAAAGTTTCCATTTGTACACTCGTTAGGTTAGGTTGCTTCGGTTAATATTTTATAAATTAAAACCAACTGACTTGGGTCTCTAGGTGGTCCTGTTCTGTTAGCTGGAATGGAGATGTGAAGAAAGGTAATTTCCTCTACGTTTCTCCATTCGTTATAGTGGTGAACCGACCTGACCAGGGTTACCGTTCACCCGACTAAAGTCGCAATTTGACCCTTTTTTAGCGATCTGCGACTTTTTGTGAGACTTTTTTTGTCACCGACTTTTCCGACTTTTTTAATTTTGTTGCGACTTTTTACCCTTTTTTGTGAAACTTCTCAAAAAACAGTTAATTTTCAGTAAGTTAAAAGTTTTTTGATTATTTTTATCAACAAAAAAAATCGTCAAAATAACCTCGGCAAAATTTATAAGCAATTCACAGATTATTTTTCATTTGGAAACACTTTTATCACTTTTTTGCAACATGCATGTCATGTATAAAATGTATTCAAGAAATGTTTCATAAATTTTCAGTAGAAGTTGCAAAGAATAGTTTTAGCTAAAATCTTCAGGGTGCATGAAAACATGTACATACCGAGCAAAAAATTACATAAAAGGTAATCGGGTTTGGAATGAAGCATTTTTGGTGGAAGCTATTCCTTACTGGATTAACAAGGCGTGAGACTAAAATAATCGATTCTTGAGAAGTACTTACTTTTTTTTATTTGGAAACTTGTTCACGTAATATATTTAATCTAAAAAAAATTATTCTCATCATTTAGCAACTTGTATATAATTTTTTTAAATTTTAGGTAATGCGATTTGTAAGCGAGTAATGAAATTTGGTAATCAGAAAAGTAAGTCATTACATGGTAATGTGTAATTTTTTTGCTGGGTACATATATAAACATGTATAATGCAACTGCATGTGTTGTGAAATATGATGAAAATGGATTCTGCAATAAGCTTTTTGTTTTGTTTCAATTGTTTTTTTATGCTTTTTATTAATAAAAAACGTTAAAAAAAGAGGTGCAACTTTTATTTTCTCAAACGACTTTTTTGTGCGACTTTATTTTCACAAAACGACCTTTTGTGCGACTTTTCTAAAATTCCTAGCGGTAACCCTGGACCTGACTAACGAATAAACCGGTATATCCATCTAATGCCAAATACTGCAGCAGTGGCCTGCCCATTGAAAGCTCTCTTTCTTCACAGACAGCGGGGTAACGACAGAATATATGTTCTACACTCTCTTCCTCCTATATATGTATATATAAAACTGTTACCTGTTATTGCTACAACCAGTGTATTTGCCCGCGAGTTGCCCCTTACAACTGCAAATCTACTACAGTCTTACAGGGACCATATTTGCCTCGCTATCGAGCAGTTGACCTCGTTAGACCATCTGGTCTGTGTGATTTCAAATATATTATACTGAATTTGAATCTTACAGCGTCTTAACGGAACGTCAGTTATTTGATGCCTGTCACGAATGTGCATGTTGACTCCCTCATGTTGGCAAATACTTTTTGAAGATGGTTCAAGGGCTGGCATTTCGTACATTCAGATAGGTTTTTCTATATTTTAGTGAAATGTACTTTTTACTACCAAATATATGAGTTAGAAGGTTAAAATGTTTCACATAAATATTTCCCGAAAAGTTTTATATAAAAAAGCTGAACGTTTTCTTTACCTAAAATGCCAACTTATAAAGGTTTTCTAAGGCGATTCACCATAATAATGTGAATCGCGAAAGGCGCAACACATTTTTAAAATCGGACATTTTGCCAATGGATTGGTCCGATGCTTGAGCTGGTCCGTATTATTTTTCATCTTCTTCGCTATTAGTTGAACTTAAATAAAATCATAATACCGATTTCATATTTACGTTTGCTAATTTCAACTATATTTTTTAATTATTTTGATAGTTCTGCATCTATTGTGAATTTAATGTACTATTCAAAGTGTTTGGAAGTTAAAAAATATTGTGAATTGCAAAGGAAATTACGAACCGTTAGCAATCGTATGCCATGATGCCACTACGTGTCAACTAGGGATGCCAATCGGGATTAATTTTTGAAAACCCCGAATCCCGGAGTTTCGGGATTTTTCGGGATGCCAGGAGTGAACTAGTGTTAAAGGCTTAAATTCGTCATTATTGAACTGATGAAAACTAGCATCCAAAAAACTGTAAAGGGAAACAGGAAACATGCAGAGGTTCATCACCGACCTCTAATAAATACTTTTTTTACCTAAGAAAAAATGTTTTTGAATCAGACAACATTGGTTCGATTCATTCATTTTAATGAAGAGCAACTTATTTAAATTCCCCTACAAGCACATGATGTGTAATGGATACGTAAAAAGCCCTTGAACACATGATTCCACCCATTTTTTGGTCATGTTTTTTTTGCTGGGTGCGATTACCGTATCACTAAATTATCTTTCGTTCGTTTGGCGATACGATCAGGGATGTGAAGAATTGAGGCCTGTTTTATAGCAAATTTATTGCTTCGAAGTAATTTTCGATGGTGTTGCCAGCTCATAATATGAATTTGACATTCGATACTCTATTTTCAAATTGAATGTAACTCATAATAAGAATCTATGTTTTTTTTACAAGCAATTCACACTATAACTTTTTTTGATGACTGAGAAGGCATAGCTTTTAAGCTAGTTAGAGAAGTTTTAGCTTTTAAGCCAGTTAGAGAAGTTTGTGTGGTAGAAGAGTAGTCAGGGGATTTTTGACAATTCTCTCTCGTATTTTGGTTGTACATACGCGTGTCTCTAATATATAAACATTAAAAAAGTCACAGAAAAGAGTATTTATATTAATGTGTATGATTTAATGTAGTAAAATTTTAAAGATAACGTTAACAATAATCAAGGCACAATTTCAATTATGAATTTGCATTTTTTGAGCAAAAATCATTAGATTTCGGCACTGCGATGATTCGTAATCCAAAAAATTCCAAAAAAATTCACTACCACTGATTCCCCTGCGCTACTCAAATCATTGAACTAACATTCATTTCGCTGAAACATTTCCAATTCTTTTTAACATTATCAATAAATTCAAAATTATTACAATGCAGGCAAATAAATAAATACAATGAGTGCATCAGTTTAGAAATTGTCTGACAATGAGTCAATGTGTGGTTTTTATCAAACAATAATGCGTTTTCAAATGCAAAACATTTTGCAGTCATGTATGTATGTAAATCCCTTGCGTGAAATTGTAACAAATATTAAATCTAAATTATGAAAGAAAAATATGGTGTTAATCACTTGTTACATACGCCCATGCAAGGCGTAGTGAAATTTAGAAGATAAACTATTTAGGCTTTTATATATGTATGTATATGTAAATAAATATCTTGATTATTTTGCTATTTTAAGAAATTCAACAAAGTAATCAACATAAAAATATGTCAAACATTACTTACTGTACAAATTTATACAGTTTAAAAATAATTTAATTTACATTATTTCTATTTGCAAATGGCATCCAGACAACATGGTTTATTAATCGAACACGTTCGAAGATGAATACTCAACTAAACTACTGGCAACACCCCCACTTTATATGAATTTTATGAAAGGAAAAGAAAAAAAAACGAAAAGAAATATTGGGAACATTTTGCAAGAATATGTACAGTGGCACAAAAATTAAATGATACATTAGAATTTGTTTTGTTTGGTTTTATAGAGAAGGAATAATTTTATAAAAAATTTATTTCGAAAGCATATATGTATGTGCATAATTTTTAAAATTAAATAAATTTCAGAGACATATCGCCACATAAAGTCCAATTGGCCGTACCTAAAAAAAGTCCAAAATTGATTTATTGATTTTTTTATGTATAATTTTTCAAAATATATCTGTTCACAAGAATTAATTTGCATATCTTCAAAAAAAAAGAGTTATTAAAGGCAACGCTGATATAATGAGTTTATAGATCAGGTTGAAAGTTTTGACACAGTTCCATTCGAAGAATTTTAGGTAATGCACAATATTTTTATTTTAATTTGTCTTGCGTTTATTTTATTATGTGTGCAACTGTAACACTTCTGTGCATATAATCGTATAATATTTAATAAAATATTAAACTTAGGAGACAAAAACGAACAAGTGAAACAGAAGTATATTTGCATAATTTTTTTAATGCAGAAAGCAACGTGTAGCATAAAAAATTCATTTTTTTCTAGTTCTTAATGTTTGAGAAATTGCAATTCTTGACATGTGCATTTTCGATGACGATTTTCATGCGAACATCTAAAGAATAGCTACTAATTCTTAAACGGGGAGTTTTAGAGAAATATCAGCAATAGGAACAAGAAGAAGACACAAAATTGGTATTTGGAATAATAATAAAATAAAAAAGTGTATGTAAATAACTTTTTTTTAAAGTATTTAAGGGGTTTAAATTTGATTTTAGATTTAAATACAATAACTTTTACAAACAGGATATTTTTATTCATTATAAAATATTCTTTTACTTTCCATTTTCTTTAACCAGAATTCCTTCCCTTTGCAAAAGACATTTTAATTTACAATAAAAAAAACATGTAAAATATTAATATTTCAAACGGGAGCACTAATCGCATTCATTAATGCTTTTTCAACACTTTTATGTACACTGGGGGCAATAAATCAAACGTACACCACAACAAACCAACAAAAAAAAAAAAAAAAAAGAAGACACATGTCTGTGTGCTTAAAATGACTAAGCATTCGATTAAAATTCTATATTTGCAATGCACACATTTTAACTGCAAGCGTGAAATTTTGCATTCGAAATTGCTTTATTAAAAAAAAAAATGAGGGACAATTCCGCTTAAAGCTGTACATAATTACACTTGTCAAAGGAATTTTTAAATATTTATTTATGTAGGTTTGAAGCATACTTATTACTCATTTAGCTAATACTCGCAAGTATGCAACAAAATTAATAAATAAACTCGATTTAAACTGTCTAAATGAAATTATTCGAATAACAAGTTTGCATTGCATTTCATTTTTTTGTCTAATCAATTTTCAAGAACTTTAAAAACTCATTGAGATAAAATTATAAAAAAAAATTTTCGACTGAAATTTATTCGAATAAAATTTATCGAATAAATTTATATAAATAGTTTTCTTTGGGAGAAAATTTTTACCTCAGTAATTTTACTTTCTTAATTTTTAAAAATAATTTTAATAAACTATTATTCGATTAAGAATTAATCGATTAAAATATTCGAATAAAATTACACATATAATTTTTTTAGCATAAAATTTATTTAATAACAATGTTAAGCGGTTTTATTCCAATACTTGTTATTCAAACTATTTTATTCGATTATTTTTATTGAAAAAAAATGAATATCTTATACATACTTATTGATATCAAATTGCCTCAAATTAAATATGGTTAGCTTTTTACTAAGGTAGAGAATATTAATTACTCATTTAAGAACGATTCCAAGAAATAAAATAAAAAATTAATCGAATAAAACTTCGTATTTAAGTGAAGTTATTCTAATAAACTTTTAAAAATTTTAGAAACTAATGAAAAAAAATATTGGAAAAAAATTTTTGACTAAAAGTTATTCGAATACATTTATATAGATAATATTAAAAAAAATATTTTTACTTTAATATATTTATTTTTAATAATTCTTGAAAATTACTTGAGGTCGGAATATAAAATTGTTCGCTTAAATATTAATAGATAGAAAATTTAATTTAAATAGCTTCTTAAGCGATTTTATTCAAATATGCACATTTTGTTCAAACTATTTTATTCGATTATTTTTTTTTTGTACTGTTATAGATAATAAGGAATACTTTAATACATATTAATATACAATTTTTTACATTAAATAAATTTAAATTTATTACTCATTTCAGAATGATTGAAAAAAATAAAATAAAATATTATTCAAAGAAATGAAATAAAAATATTAATCGAATAAAGCTTCGTATTTATCTAAATAAATTTGTTTTAATAAGCTATTAAAAAATTATAAACTGATGGAAATAATATAAAAAAAATTTCAGCTAAAAGTTATTTCAATAAAATTATTCAAATAAAATTATCCGAATAAATTTATATAAATAGTTCTTAAGACATAATTTTTACTTTAATAATTTTATTTTTATAAATAATTTTTATTTATTTTTATTTAAGACTTATAAAAATTATATAAAATTATTCGATAAGACATTAATATTCGAGTAAAATTACACAAATAATTTTTATAAGCATAAAATTAATTTAAATATGTAACTTTCTAAGCGTTTTTTGTTTATGTTATTTTATTCGACTAACTTTTTATTTTGTTATAGAAACAAAGGAATACATATGTATTTAAATACTTATTGCTATTAAATTTTGAAAAACTAAATATGTTATGTAAAATTTTCAATTACAACTGTCCGCATAAAATTAATCGAATAAGATTCATGCAACTAAAAGTTAGCGCTTGAGTAGTTCAGGAAGGGCGATTCCATAACGCACCTCGACTCGGAGACCCAGTTGGGTCCATTATGATTAGAGCTTGAGCAAATTTGACTTCAAAATTTCCGAATCGAATGTATTTTATTATAGATAATAATTATTACAATTTATTAAAAAAAAATACGAATAATTTTAATAAAATAAATTTACTCGTGCAGTTTTGTATTCGAGTAAATTTATTTGATTAAATTATTCGTATACATTTTTTTTTAATAAATTGTAGAAATTATTATCTATAATAAAATTATTCGAGTTTATTTACGGAAATAATTTTTCTTCCGATAATTTTAATCGAATAACTTTTATTTCAATGATATTAAGAATTACATGTTTTTCGAAAAAAAAAATTCTACAATTTCTTTGATTAGCAAAAATTTATGCTATATTGAGATAATTTTTATTCGAATTAATAGTTCGTATAGAAACTTTTCTTGTAAAAAAATTTTCGGTGTCAGACACAGCAAAGATAGTGTTATTCCACGATTTTTTGAAAAGAAATTTTAATAGGAAAATTATATTCGAATAAAATTTATTCGCACAAGATACGAATAATTTTATACGAATAGAAAAAAAATTTGTTGCATACTTTTAATCCAAAAAAAAAATAATATTCGAATATTTTTATGTGTGTTAAATTTTTCAGAAGTGATTATTCGAATATTATTATTGTAGGAGTCGTAGGTCCCCTACATGACTTGTTGGTTATTTCAATAAAAACATTAGCCCAATTCAAAATCTTGTGCAAATGCCCTTGCATCGTAGCATGTGCAAAATGGTATAGTATATTGATACTCACCACTAAGAATTGTTAAGTGGTGAGTATCAACATACTAACGATTTTGCACATGCTACGGTGCAAGACCATTTGCACAAGTTTGTGAATTGGGCTATTGTTTATAAACAAATGTTTATATAGAAATTACCAACAACAACTTTTGTACATCCTAAGACTCCCACAATGGGTTGTGAATTGAGCTATTAACTCCTTCACAAAATATAAGTATTCCTCTTTCAATGCGTATACGAAAAACTTTCATGCCAGTCAAAATATGAAAATACACAAATAAAAGGCCTGGTGCCCGCAATTGAAATTTAAAACAACTAATTTACTAAACCATTATGTTGAATTCTATTGCAAAGTACATGGTCGGTTGCAAATTACTGACCTCACTTAGTTCTTTCATGTTTTTATTTTCTATTGAAAAAAAGAAACTCCATCCGGTTTTTATCACAGACACACACACACTCGCACACACACTCTCACAGAAACATGCAGAATTTGTAAACGTTTTTAAAAATTAATTAAATCAAATTTTAATCTAAATTAACCTCAACAATTTTAAGCAGTAACAGCAGCAACACCAGCAGCAGTAGTTAGACCAACAAACAACTAACCAACCAATTTGACACGGGGTCAACAATGTAGTACTGCTTCTTGGCGTTAAAGTGGTGCTGTGCTGCTAGTGATACCGACTAACTAACGATGATGATGATGATGATGGGAAAACAGCAAGTGGCCAAAATAGTATGTGTTGTTTACATTAGTATCTATACATCCATACATAAACATTTGTAGTTGTGCATGTTTGTGTATGTGTGTGAAAACGAGAGGGCCACCACTTGTAAACTTGTAAATTATGGTACGAATCGGTTGAAATCTGGTGTGGTTGTTGTTGTTGATGTTGTTTACTTTTAGCCTTTTTTTGTTTTGCTTTTTTTTGGCACACAAATAAAAGTTATAGCCAAATGTAAAAATAAGTTTCATTTTCGGTTTGTTGATTTCCACAACAACATAAAAATTAAATGAAACTAAATTTAGCTAACCATTCGACAAAGTTTACTCTCAATTCAAGTAGCATGAAACAAACTATTTTATAAAAACACAGAGCACAGAAGATGATGATGAGGTGGATGAGGGCAGTTATGGTGAGCTCAGTCCAAGAAACACTTTAGCAAATAAACTATTACCAGCTCGCCCGCCATCATCATCTGCCCTGCCACCACCACATAATTTTTTTAACTAAATGTTAACGCATATTTGTTTTAAGTTATTTTATTCTTTATATATGTATTTTGTTGTATTGGCATAAAACAAACTACTTGCAGCCATCTACAAATGTCAAAAAAAATTACATCATATTTAATATTTTATTCAAAAATTATCATTTAAAGTTAATGGAAATGAATGCAACACATCGGAGGACAATAAAATAGCACAATCTATATATTTTTGTTATTAGTGAGAAATGTAAATGTTATCTAAAATAGTATATTGAATAAATAATAGAATAAAAATATTTTTGCCTGATTTTAAAGAAATAAAATTTGGCGAGCAAATAATTAATTTTTAGTTAAATATTCGAGTAAAACTGAATTTTTTAATGGTATATTGATGATTAATCACTGGTATAACAATTGTTATTACATATTAATATGTTTTTTTATTCCATAGAATGCTACATTTTAATAAGAAAAATTAGGAGGATTACTATAATCGTTTTTATAACAGTTTTTTTTATATATACAGTGAACTCACCATAATGTGAACATAACAAACCATGAACGACTCGGAAGAAGTTTTTTTACAAGAAGATGTTTTAAGATTTGTTAACGCACTAATAATCCCAAATTATTGTTTAACTTATTCAGTAAATTTTTGTTGTTGTTAAAAATACATAAAAGTTGATAAATGAGGGGTAAGCTAGATGGATCCTATGCTCCTTTCACTGTTGCTAATGCACATCATCATCTTAGAACAACTAGAGATATTATGTAAAACTTTCATTTAAACAAACGTTTTGTTTAAATATTTTTTATGTATTTCTTTTTAAATTTTTAAAATAATGAGGGCAATCATGAATAAAATTCCGCGAAAAAATTTTTCCGGGGAACAATAGCAAGTAAGAGGGAAAATGAAAAAATTCTAATTGGAAAAGAGGGAAATTGCCTTGAATATTTTAGGCTTAAGCTGTTTCCATAAATACACATGTTGATTTCTTAGTAGCTGTAGCTGTAAACATTAAAGTGAAAATTTATTTATTATTAAAGCAAATTTATAAACTTGATAGAGAAAATTTCATAAAAATGTCTCCCAAGAAGGCCAAATTTTTCTGAAAAATAAATCTGGCATTATTAATGATTTACCAAAAGGTTGAAGTTCAACTGAATTAGCATACAAAATTAACAATTTGTGCAAATAAAAAATAAGAAGAAGAAGAAGAAGAAGGCAATTTTTTTATTAAATTTATTCCCACACAAAATTTGTTTTGCAAACCTTTGATAACACAAAATTTCTTTTTATGAGTAAAGCTGTTAGTATTAAAAATCCGTCCTTTAGCATCAGTACCTTCAAATAATACTTTATACGTATAAATGTATTGAAAATGCGTATATTGGGCTCTTAAGGAAATTTTTAAATTTATATACATATTTTTAAAAAGTATCAATTATTGCTCTTAATTCAATTGGTGGAACATTATTTCTGTAAGAAACTAGTCGTATTTGTTGTGAAATTTTCCCTTTCGAAAATATGAATAAATTTGTAAATGAAAAAAATTAGTTCACGTTATCGCGAGTTCACTGTATATGCATATAGTTGACAAAATCCGTCCTATTATCATTTGAGTATTGTTTTAAAACAACAGATAAGAAGGACCCTTTTACCATGATAATATACCGTGTTATCTGCAGTACCGTATTATCATTTCAATATAAAATTATCGGCCTGTTTATCTTCACGTACAACAAAAACATCTTTTTTGTTTAAAAATTTTAATTTTGATTATATTTTTGGAAAAATATTTTTGTAATCCAATTTATATAAAAGTTATTAAAAAATATTTCATTATCTTCACGTACTGCAGAAAAAAAATTTTTAAGTAAAAATTTAAATTATTGTACAAAATTTTGGTTATAATTTTTATTTTTGAAAAATTATTTTTTAACCCCCGACCAAAAAAGGGGTGTTATAAGTTTGTAGTGTGTGTCTGTGTATCTGTATGTCTGTCCGTGTCCACCTACAGCCCTAACGGCTGGACCGATTTTAATTTAGTTTTTTCTGTTTGAAAGGTGACTTGATCGAGAAGGTTCTTAAGTATGCTTCAAGAAAATCGTTCCAGCCACTTAGAAGATATTACTTCTTTTCTAGATATATCGGGTGTTATTAACATTTTTAATTTTTGTTATTTAGTTCAATTTATATTAAAATCCTTTAAAAAATATTTCTATAAAAATATTATTATTGTGTAAAACAGTATTAAATTTTTTGTAGCAAATTCTTCAGAAACAAAATTTTGCGCTTTTTTCCATTGGACCATAAAAAAAAATAACAAAAAAAGGAGTGTTATAAGTATGTCTGTCCGAGCCCACGTGCAGACCAAACGGCTGGACCGATTTGGATTTATTTTCTTATTTCTGAAAGGTGAATTGATCGGGAGGGTTCTTAGCTAGGTTTTATTAAAAACGGTCTAGCCGTTTAGAAGATATCACATCTTTACTAGATATATTCGGGGTTTTGAAAATTTTTAATTTTTGTTATTATGAGTTTCATTTATGAGAAAATGCAAAAAAACGTTTCCCTTTAGCAGTTCCTATTTGTAAATGAAAGCATGTGTAACACCATTTTCAATTATTTAGCATGTTGTATTTAATAAATGTTGAAAGTGTTTTTTTGTTGTTGTTGCCTGAAATCAAGACAACTTGATGAGTTACTGTCAGATTTTACTTACAAAAGTCGGCATATGCATGTTTCCTTTAAAGCGCCAAACAGTGCAATAAACATCTTTGAATATGTATAGCCATATAAAATTAAAATGCATGACTGACAGACTGGCTGACGGACAGAATAACTGACATATGAAAAGGAATGAATGCACTCCCATGATCATATAGACTTAGGCATGTATATGTATGTATGTATATGTATGTATGTATGTGTTTGTATGCTGATGTGAACAATATGTTTCAGCCGAATTAGTTAATTGTTAGCCAGTCAGTCTTTCAGTCATAAAGTCCGTCATTAAGTCTGAGTTTTGTCTAGATGCTAGGAAAACTTTAACAAATCAATGTTTAATTTGAGCCCATATTTAAAATGCATCTCAAGATAATCTTTCTTCGTTTCTTTATAAAATTTTCCGTTTTTTTTGTCTGTGTGGCTGCTGTCAACATGTAGGAAGCATTCCAAGAAATTAACAGTCGTAAAACTTAAAAGTTTATAACTTCTCAAGTAGCAAAGGCAGAGAATTTATTACTTCGAAGTGGTGAAAAACAGCATCTTCATTTATGTTTTAGCACACGGCTGGCTGCTCGTTATAAGATTGATGAATCGGAAGTTGTATGTATTTTCTATAATACATATTCCTTATGCATATGCCATACAATGATCTTTCTCGTTTTGAATTATACGATCAAAAGAACTTTTTTAACATATATTTATGTTATTTCTTTTAATCAAAGAAATGCAATGCTCCGTAGTTGGCTTCTTTTTCTTTTTCTTAAATAACATTGTTATTAGTTAAAAAATAATTTGTATTGTAGATAATATATCTCTCTGCTACTCGTATCTCTAAAGATCATTTTCTAACTTTCAGCAGCAATTTGATTGACTTTGGCTTGATCGAAGCTGAACTTAAAATTCAGTTGCAATGGCAAACATGTTTGCTACTCGTGTATATTGTATGAGTACAAACTTACATACAAAAAATAAACAATTGCAAGTAGTTTCCTTTTGTGGCGCCACAGATTATTATGAGGGCAAGTCAGTATTATATATACAAAAGAAAACAAAAGGGATCTGCCATTCATGTATATTGTATTTTAACAGCAGCAACAACAACAACAACAACAACAAACAATGACATCAGATAGTCAAAAAGCAGACGCACCAAATAACAGGCAGTGGCACCAATGCCCTAAATATATCTACTATTGTACTAAACATTCTTCTAGACTTAAGTAAATATAATTGTTTGCGGCTATTTTGATGGAGATTTTCTTACATAAGCGGTTTGAGTGTTATGACGGCATCTTCATTGGGTTTCTCGATTTTTGAAAAAAAAAAATATTTACACTTGCAATTAAATTCATTACAATACAACTTTTAGTCTAAAATTATTCGAATAAAATTATTCGATTAATATTAATCGAATAGAATTATTCGAATAATAGTTTTTATTATAAAAATTATTCATAAAACAAATTTTCTAATAAAAAATTTTATTTCATATCACAATTTGAATTAAATTATTCGAACAAATTTATGTAATGAATTATGAATTCTGAACAACAGTTACAAAATCTTGTTTGAGCCTGGTAATAAAAAATATTTGCATTTGCAATTAAAATTATTCAAATAAAATTTTTAGAAAAAAATTATTCGAATAAAATTATTCTAATAAAATTATTCGAGTAAAATTATCCGAATAAACTTTTTAAGCTATGTATATTGATTGACATTGACATATTTTTTTTTAAATAACTTAAAAATTGCTTGTCAATCGAATACAAATTTATTCGCTTAAAAACTACTTGCTTAATATACTCGAATACACTAGTTTGAGCAAGCAATAGCAATGAATAGCATAAGTCTTATTTCAAGAAATTTTGCTTGAATAATTTTTGTTTCAATAAATTCTAGAGCTTACAAGAAATATATTTTGTTCGATAACCTCATTATATAATAACATAATTTTAAATTGTATTATTCGAATAAAATTCTGCAAATAAATTTGTGTAAATAATATTGATTGAACATGGTAAGAAAGACTATGTTCACGTGCAATTAAAATTATTCAAATAAAATTTTTAGAAAAAAAAAATTATTCGAATAAAATTATACGAGTAAACTTATTCGAATAAAATTTTTCGAATAAATTTGTTTAAGTAATATTGATTGAAATTGACATAATTTAAAGAAAAAAAATTTTAAAAATTGCTTGTCATACGAATACAAAATTATTCGTTTAAGAACTACTTGCTTAATATACTAGAATATATGTACATGTGTACTAGTTTAAGTAAGCAATTTTACTGGAAAAATTTTATGCGAATAATTTTTTTTTAATAAATACTAGAACTTATAAGAAAATATTTTGATAACCTCATTGTATTATTCGAATAAAATTCTGCGAATAAATTTGTGTAAATAATATTGATTGAGAAACAATATTTTCGCTTGCAATTAAAATTATTCAAATAAAATTTTTGGAAAAAAATTATTCGAATAAAATTTGTCGAATAAAATTATTCCAGGAAATTTATTCGAAAAATTTTTTTAAGTGTTATTGATTGTTACTGACATAATTTTTTTAAAATAACTTTTTAAAATTGCTTGTCATTCGAATACAAAGTTATTCGTTTAAAAACTACTTGATTAATGTACTCGAATATACTGGTTTGAGCAAA
This sequence comes from Tachina lurida, assembly GCA_944452675.1. Taxonomy (NCBI): domain Eukaryota; kingdom Metazoa; phylum Arthropoda; class Insecta; order Diptera; family Tachinidae; genus Tachina; species Tachina lurida. The sequence continues at coordinate 166,040,463 of OX101753.1, read as the reverse complement.
CAAATTTTGCTTGAACAATTTTATTCAAATAATTTTTGTCTTAATAAATTCTAGAACTTGTAAGAAAAGATTTTGTTAGATAACCTCAAGGAATTATAAAATAATTTGAATTTGTATTATTCGAATAAAATTCTGCGAGTAAATTTGTGTAAATAATATTGCATGATATAGTTTTTTTCCAATAGTTGTAAAGGACTTACAAAATCTTGTCTAAACTTGCAATTAAATTTATTAAATAAAATTTTTCGAATAAAATTATTTACTAAAATTATTCGAATATTTTTTTTATACAAATTTTACAGATTTTATAATAAAATAATTTGGTTTATATTATTCTAATATTGACCGACATAGTTTTTTTTAAATAATTTTTAAAAATTCCTTATCATTCGAATAAAAAATTACTCATTAAAAATTAATTGCCTAAATATTCAAAAATATATTTAAGGAAACGAATTTTTAATCGTACAAAAATTTAATTCAATAATTTTTGCTCGAAAAAATCTATTTTTATAATATTTGTTTTAATTATATCTGGACATAATTTGAAAAGATTTTGTTCGATGGCATTATTTAATAAACTTTATTCGAAAAATATTGTTCCGAAAAAATTAATACGAGTAATAATATTTATTCGTATAAGATTACTTGAAGAAGATTTTGTGCGACAGTATTTTGCAGCGAAGTTTATTTGAAAAAAATTATTACAAATATTATTTTAAAAAATTTTTGTAACACTACATCATCAAGTTTTTGAAGTTTTGAAAAATTTGTTTTGACCACATGATAACAAAATAGCTTTGTAATGGACTTGGACCTGGTAAGAAATATGTACACTTGCAACTAAATTTATTCAAATAAAATTTTTTAAATAAAAATATAAAAAAGTATAAAAATGAAATTATTCGATTAAGATTATTCGAATAAAATTATTCGATTAAGATTTTTCGAATTAAATTATTCGATTAAGATTTTTCGAAGAAAATTATTCGATTAAGATTATTCGAATACAACTATTCGAATATTTTTATTTGCTATTAATGTCTAATTATTTATATAAAAAAATTTTTAATAAAATTATTTTAACCATAACAAAAAAGCTTAAGCGGCATAATTTTCGTGCTAAATATTTTTACGAAAATCGATTATTTACGATTGCAGTTAATCGTTTTTCGTCAAAAACCGATGCTCAAAACATTTCGAGCCTTGTTTTCAATTTAATCGTAGGCGAAAAAATCAAAGTTTTCAGGAGAAGGTTTTTTTTGTCAATTTTAAAATATGTTTTTGTACGTAAATTGTAAATTTTTTATAAGAATAATACGGATTGACATAATGTTTGGCCAATAGTTGTATACGAATAACTTTTCATAAGATAATTTTTAAATATTTTAATCGCATAAAATTTATTTCAACAATTCTTGGTCGATATTTCCTCTAATTCGTGTTAATAATTTTTTTTGGAAATATATCAATAGTTTTGTTTTCCACCTTTCCACCCCACTGTGCAGCGGATGTTAATCAGGTTCACTACTAGAGATCTTGCCAAGTACAAGAAAATACATTGCTTTGTGACAAAAGTTCCTGTCATCAACTAGAAATGCTTGGCTGCTGCTAACAATTTTATTTTTCTTATGCCATTTTCATTGTTATGGCAGTTAGTGCAATAGACGACAATGATCTTAAAGACAAGAAAATGCAAGAAAAAAATATATAATAATTTTTTTTTTAAAGGAGTAAACATATACAGTGGCGCCATAGCAGTGATCGCCTTCCTTCCTACCCCATTAGTGATCGATATCAAATTGCAATTATAACAATTAAGTTATTGATCTACAGGATGGTTGAACAATTTGCAACAAGTTACAGGCGAGGAGACCCCATTATTAAATGGCATCTTGAATGCATTACAAATTGTTGCTGTTGTTCAACATTAATTTTTTTTGCTGTTTTGTTTTTCTCTTTAGTTTAAATTTTAGTAGCCATGATTAGGTTTAAGATTTCAAAACTTGCAGATTTTTTTCTTTTCTACTAATTTTGTTGTTGTTGTTGTTGTTGTTGTTGCGGCAGTTAACAAACAAACTTGTCTCGTGCTGAGCGGGTGTTAAAACAATTAGTTGTTTTCGTTTTTATGTTAAATTAAATTAAAATGTTTTTTTTTTATTTTCTATTTGCGGAAAATCAATAAATAATGCAAAGAAATAAAACGAAGGAAATTTTTTAATTTATTTTTATGAACTCAATAAAACTTTTCATAGCAATTGCAACTGATCAACATTTTTTTTTTGTATCTCCCAAAGAAATTAACGGAAGCACATTCAAACACTTTATAATTGAATTTTGTGCCATAAAAACAAATTACTTTTTAAAAAATTTCTCAATTCACAATTTTGGCTGTTTTTGTAATTTTTTTTTATTTTTTTTTTTACATCTTTATATTTGGGAAGTAGTGAATGTGTGCAGTTTGTGTAAAACACAATTTTCTTTCAGTTGTTGACCTATTTTGAATGTATGTTTAATTTTATTTTTGCTCTTCTTGATGTCTTAATATAATTTTTAGGAAATTTATGTTCTCTAAATTGTTTTTAATTACGAGTCATGGGCTTGTTGAACGATTTCTCCCAATAATTATATTGAGCAGAAGCCGCCGCGCAGCGCCTGCATATTTAATCGCCCAGATAGAGTTACCGAATTGTATGAAATTTAATCAAGCGTTTAAAATGTTACAAGCAGTGGTTTGTTTGTAATTAATGAAGATGTTTGTTAGTTCATTACTCAACTCCATATTTCAAATATCTGTTACAGTATTGTTGATCATGGGAAAATAACAAACACTATTCATGTGTAAATTTTTTGGATTTACAGAACTAGGGACGCTAGATACCTTTGATTTTTAGATTCTACAGGGAACTAAGTGCAAGAGAAATGCTTGTTATGAGCAAAATATTCATTATGCTTCCACAATGCACTAGTTTTGAACGAAAAAATCGGAACTATTGGAATATAGGGCATTTTCAATGTCTCTATACAAATCGACAGCATTCATTCATTCTTTGTCATTTATTATGGATTTTATCGAAAGAAATTTAGTGATGCTTGTGATTATTTTTATGTACTTTTTCATAAAAAATTTAAGCAACGTTATTCGCTTAGTTTTAATTTTTGAGCAAAAATTATTCGATTAAAATTCTTCGATTAATTTTGTTCTATTAATTTTATTCGATTAAAAATGATATAGATACATATTTCTTTTGTAATAATATGGGAGAGTTTTTTGTTTCAATAGTTTTATTCGACTAATTTTATTCGAGTAATTCTTTTTTTCAATAAAGAAAATTAGAGCTCGGCAATTATATGACAGTTGTGTATAGCTGAAATAATCTTATTAGAAATTTTTTGTTCAGTAGTTTTATTCGATTAATTTTCTTCGACTTATTTTATTCGAGTAATTCTGTTTTTTTCAATAAAGAACAGCAGCACTTGGTGATTATATGACTACCAACTTAAGCAAAGTTATTCGATAAGTTTAAATTTTAATTAGAAATTATTTGATTAAAATTATTCGATTAATTTTATTCGAATAATTTTTATTCTACTAAGAACTAGATGTGTACAGCTGGAATAATCTTATTAAAAATTTCTTTATTCTTTAGTTTAATTAAACTATTTTTTTGAGCTTTAGGTCTATTTGTATTATGCTTTATTATTTAGATATTTCGTTAACCTTCGGTTAACTTCTTCAGGATATATTATATTGTATTTTGAAAAAAACAGAAAAATCAAAATACAATATACTATATCCTGAAGAGTTAACCGAAGGTTAACGAAATATCGAAATAATAAAGCATAATACAAATAGACCTAAAGCTCAAAAAAAAAATAGTTTAATTAAATATATAAAAAAAGGTCGAAAAATTAGATAAAATAATTTATTCAGTAGTTTTATTCGAGTAATTATTTGTTTTTTAATAAAGAAAAACAGCACTCGGTAATTATATGACTACCAAGCAAAGTTGTACAATTCGTTTAAATATTTAGTACAAAATTATTCGATTAACATTGTGCGATTAATTTTATTCGAATAATTTTTATTCGACTTAGAACTAGATGTGTATAGCTGGAATAATCTGATTCTAAATTTTTTTGTTACAGTACTTTTATTCGACATATTTTATTCGAGTAATTCTTATTTTTTAATAAAGCAAAGTAGTATTCAGGACTTAGTATATGACTACCAATACAACAAGTAAAGTTATTCGATTAGTTTTAATTTTAATTAAAAGATATTCGATTAAAATTATTCGATTAATTTTATTCGAATAATTTTTATTCGATTAAAAACTAGATTTTTTATGATGCTCCATGATTTCAGCAAAACATTATAATATATTTATGCGTACGTACTTCAACATATTAAATTTTTTTTCGAGTAATCAAAATAGGTTTTCTATTCTTTGGTTTTCGTATACATATGTACATACATACATATGTACATACATACATACATATGTACATACATACATACATATGTACATATGTACATACATATAACAACGCATGTCCAAAAATCTAATTTTTTCAGTAGAGCCAAAGAAAATTATTTTTAATTTTTCATTTCATTTATTTATTCATTATGTATACCTAGCCTATGGGCCATAGTCGGTCACATCATACTACTCAAAAAACTATCTACATACAAAGCTAATGGCACATTCACATATTACGTGACGCTATTTCTGGAGTTTTTATATTATTTGAAAATTATTCGATATTATTCGGTTATATTATGCGAGCACATTAAACGAGTAAAATATTCGCTTATTACTTATTTAAGGAAGTCTATTCGAATAAAAGTATTCGAATAAAATTATTCGAATAAAATTATTCAACGAAATTTTTTCAACATAAACATTTAGTAAAGCATCATGATTATATCAATATATCTAATATGTACTTTGTATATTAATGTGATTTAAATAAAATTATTCGAATAAAATTATTTTAATCATTATTTTCATAACAATCATTAAGTCATTAAAATGTTTTAAATATTTATACGATGAGCATATGACAAATGATGGAAATTTCACTAACTTTGAAGCTCGAATGCCAATCTCAAACAATTACTCTATGTAGTATCACCCTGTATTAATGCACAATGGGTAGTATGAATAAAAAAATTAGTTGCTTTTTACTTAAAAATTGATTTAAAAAAATAAAATTATAGAATTATATGTAGAAAACAAAATTTTTAAGTAAAAAGCAAATACTTTTTTTATTCATACTAACCAATATTTCCAAAACTAAAATCATTGGAAATAGAACAACTGAGAACACAATCCGTTTATGAAATACAAATGCGCTGTAGTGACTTTTTCGTTAAGGTTATTTAATCACATTTTGCTGCCCAAGCCTTAATAATATATTTTTTTTAATTATACAAATTGTTTTTTTCTTCACGCCTTTGTGTAGTATTTTGTAATAATGGGAATTATTTTGGAGGAAGTATCGTATTAGCTGCTGCTTCTCCACTGCGTTTTCTTGCCACTGTTTTAATACCCAAAAGGGTTTGGTGTAGCAACACGTTTAGAAGAGACGTTTTGTGCTCAAACATTTATTTATTGTTATTTTTTATATTATTTTTCAAGCTTTGTTTGTTACTTGTTCTATGCCATGTCTATTTAATGTTTGTTTAATGAACCAAAAGACTTTGAGATCATTAACAGCAACCTAAGAGGTCATAAATTTTCCAAAAAAAATATATAAGAAAAAAATTATTATTTTGTGTAATTGACTTGTTGTTTACCAAATGAAGTAATTTTCAATCTTTTATTTTCTGCCATTTCATGAAGTAGCAAGCAAAAGCAAATGAAAACGATTCGACAGTTGTACGAGTACGTTTTGAAAAGAAGTCTAAGCTGGTAAATAATTTAATTATCTAGCACAATGTACATATAAGCCATAAAAATATTTACTAATTAAGTCTTTTAATTATAATTTATTTTATGTAATAAATAAATTGCACAATTATAAAGGGTGCGTCAGTTTTCATGTTAGAGTTGAATTTGCAGCAGAAAAAAATATGTAATCTTAGATGGAGAGTAGTTTAAGCTAAACGAATGAGCAAAATAAAGGCAGATTATAACTTTAATGTAAAAAAAATAATAATCACACCTTACAGTTGTTGAAGCAGTTAAAAACTACTAGAAACAATTCCTGGTTTACTTATTAAGAATCGCTTCTCTGAGGGGTTATTTGAAGTATAAATATTTCTGTTAACAAGCTGCTAACTATTTATGTGTAATTTGAAAAAGTAAACTTAACACTGTAACAATCAAACCTAAATTGTCACGAAAGCCTCAGACAAAAGAATGCATATATATACATATGCCACCAAAGCTGCAGAGGTTATTTATCAAATTAAATATTCCATTTACATTTACATATGTATAAACCCTTCGTCAGACTTTTGCTACACCCTTTACATAAATTTAATTGAATTCATATAATCGGCTTGAGTTAATATTTTACTTTTATTTTTTTTTCTATATAGAGCTTATAGGGGATTTTTAATGTTAAGAAAAAATAAAACTATTGTTAGGAAATTTTATAAGAAAAACACTGTGCTACACAAAAAAAATCATTTAACTAAATTACAATCACCCCTACCGTGGAAATTTTTTTCCTTGAAATTGTCCACCTTTTCCCAAATATGCAATTGGGAATAATTTTTCCTTTAGAAATGTTTTCCATTTTTTTTTTGGTTCCCCTTATCATGGATAATATTTTTCAGGTAAATTTTTTCACTTTTCCCTTGTGCGTGGTAGTACGTTAACAAATATAATAGTTATGTTAAAGGATGCAGGAGCCCACCAATTAAGGATTCTTGTTTTTATGGAATAGATACATTGCTTTATTCACATTATTTTTGCTGATAAACGGAGAAAGTGAATATTTCAATATTCACCTTCTAATTAAAAATTAAAGTTTATAATGTTCACTATTTTTTCAATAATTCCCAGCAACATCTTTGTCATAGAGTATGAACCATTTTGCTTCACATACAGCAAATTTTATGGTGCTGGCATACTGCAGAAATTTTTCCCACTGCACCCTAGAATAATTAGAAACTCAATTTTACACTTAAAAATATTTTAGTTGAAACCAGAAATTTGTATTTTTTTGTTATGAAACTTAAATTTTTTTAATTTTCAATAACTTTTTAAATTTTTAAGCTTTACAAATCCCCATCTTGGCTTTTTTACATTCACTGGAATTGATAGTGGGGGGAAAAATTCACAGGAGATTCACAATAGCATTTTCCCCTTCGAAGGCAACAAAAATTCTACTTGTTATTCACAATAGGGGTGACTATACATTAACTAGTCATTCACAAGACACAAAATTTAATGCAATTATTTGTTAATTTAAAAGCTTAAAATATGCGCCTAAAAAGGAAAATATGCATTTATTAACTAAGAGCAATCACCAAGCTTTAAGGGAAAATCAAGATAAGATAAAAATGCACATAGCGTCCATAAAATATTAAATAAGTTCTTCAAAATTTAATAAAATAAGTAAAAAAAATTATTGGATATACATATCGTCACCTTAAATGCAAACGGACGTAACTACACTTTTATGTTTTTTAGGAGAAATAAAACACGTTACAAAACCAATAATAATAAGGTATTCTTGGAAATTGTCTTCGAAATTTACTTGTAGTATGGATACTTATATTCCTTTAACCATTTATTTCCTTTTTGTATATATTTAAGCTTTTATGTTAGTTACGTTACTTGCAATAAAAAATAGATGCATTCGTCATTACGTCAGTTTGAATTTCTTTAATAAAGTCGTCATTGTTTATCGCAGAGGTCTAAATGTGTGCGTGAACATGTAGTTTGATAAAATTAACCATAATCAATCAAAAAGTCGATTTCGATTTTTTGTGTAGTTACGTCCGTTTGCGTTTAAGGTGACGATATATTTTATCGAGCTTAAAGTTCATGACGAAGCTAACCAAAAGCTAGGGAAATATCGAAAAGAAAAAAGAAAAATTCAAAGACTTTAAGCTTGATAAAATATATAATAAAATATAATTATAAAAGGTCAAATAAATTCAGGGTGTTTCAAAGCTCGAAATTCAATAAGTATGTTCCAATATTTGGGACTCAAGAAAGTAGCTCCCATGCCAAAAGAGGAATTAAGTCCCCATGAAATAAAACAAAATAAAAAAAAAAAAACCTAAAAAATATAGTATGGCGCCATTCAGGATTTGATACGATTTAAAATAATTATACTGCAAATTTAAAAAAATTCGATTCAAAGGGAGTGGGGGGTATAAAAAGTTCGAAAGTAGCGTTGCGTTATGTGTGAATAGCCCATAATGGGCTTATGAGACAAAAGGCATAAATTGCGAAGAAAATCTTAACTAAGCGAGGTTATTTTTCAATTCGTGATTTTGTTCGTCAAATCATGATTTTATTCACAATACATCTGGCAACACCAAACTGATCTCTTAGTACTTGGCAGCTTCGCTCTTTTAGACACCTAAGCAATTGCTCCCGATGTGTTAGATTTTGTGAAAAGTTGTGGACGAATATGAATATAGGATGTTAATGAGTTAAAGAGGTCCCAACTTAGCTGAACTAATCCAATTTCTTAAACCTTTTGTGAAAATGTATATTTTTTTCGAATTTTAACAGCATATTTTTAAAATTTAACAGCCACTTTTCTAAAGTTCATAGGTTTTCAAATATAATTAAATATGAGTTAATATTTTTTTTTTACTTTTCTGAAGCAATTTTCTTCAAACCTAAAGATGACAAAGTTTCTAATATTTTAATACCTCACATTTCCGTAAAATATCTCAATTTTACTTATAAATTAAATGTAAAATATGAAGAACAGTTCCCTTGTGCGGTATTTTGAAGATTTCTGTTTTACTTTGTATGTGTTCTATTGCGAAGAAAAAGTCTTGAGGGTGTAAAAACTTCGTTATGGTCTTACACTAAAATCTTCTACAATTGTTTAAAAAATTTTATTATTATTGTTATTGTTATTTTCATGCTTGCGAATGATTAATGACTTTTTTTTTGGAAAAAAAGAAGAGTTGAATCTTGTGGCATAAAATATCATGATAAATTTCCATTTAAATTATTGTTTTGCCATTTGTTTTATATATTTCACACAATTCGATAATTAATCAAAATAAAAATTCTTAAAATTTTAAATGGCTTTTATAAATGGATGCTCAGTTCAATTGTTGTTATTATTATTGTTGTTGGCATTTTAAAGATACAAATTCATAATAAAAAATGCGAATCAAATAAAGAGATATAAAAATGTAGCGCGTACACATGTGTGTGTGTGTGTGTGTGTGTGTGTGTGTGTGTGCGAATGGACTTGTTGTATTGTCTATGGTTTTTATACACAACTGCGTATATCCATTATCGCCGATTTGGTGTTATTTATGGCAAATTGCTTTATTTGCAATGTTATTTATGCACATGCATTATTAAAAAAAATTTAGAGCCATTTTAAACCAATTTTACTAATTCAAATAGTTTTCAAAACTAATGAAGTATTTATGTATGTCGCAGATCTTTGCTTGTGTGGCAAAATATTTGAAGTATTCAGGCAATTATATTTGATTACCTCCAACTATTTTGAATGGTTCACGGATATTAGAGCATTTTTTGGTGTTATTGTTTTAATACTTTTAATTCTTAATTAGTTATACAGAGAGGATGCTATGTAACTCCATTAACCAAGTAAATTTTGTTTTGAATGTGTCTGCTTTTAACATAAGATTCAAAATTTCGATCTATAATACAGACTAGACCCTCTCGTGCTAAAAAAGTTGGGGAATTTTGTATCCAATCATTGAAACCACACGCGGTTATCCATGAGAACTAGAGTTATTTTTATAACCCTTCTCTTTTTTTGCATTGCAAATATTTTTTATACTGAAAAAAAAAATTGCTTTCGAATACTTTTAAATCTTAGCTACACAGATAATGCACAAAGAAAAATAATTTAATAATGAATGAAAGGAAAAAAAGACAACAAAAAACAAAGAAGTCTCTTTAGCTTAATACATTTGTTTAAATATATTTCAAATTGATTACAGACAGCTACAGCAATTCGTATGCAAATTAATTCGATTTACATGTGTACATACAAATAAAATAAATAAAAGGTGCGAGCCAGGGTAATGGCCATAAAAGCGTCTTATACTCAGGCTTTGTGTATCATAGCACAAAGCTCCTTTAAATTGAGTAGAAAATTTTATTTTATAAAGATATTTTTTGAAACAATCACACACAGATACTAATTTGTTTAGTTTAAGTTTTGAAGAGATGTTAATTGAACAACTATCTGTGTAAAATGTACTTTTATTTTACTTCGTAAAATATTTATAAAAGTACTTTTTCGAATAAATACTTTTTTAACAGATATTTTAGAACTTTTACTAAAAGCTCATTCTTCTTAAAGCCACTTTTTCGTAAAGGTACTTTATCATAAAGGCACTCTTTGCATAAAGTACTTTATCCAAAAGGCACTTTTTCCAAAACACACTTTTTTAAAAGCTATATTTTCTAAGAGGTTCTTGGTATTTTTTTGAAGGGTACTATTTTCAAAGTGTACTTTTTTCGAAGCAACATTTTCGAAAATGTATTTTTTTAAAAGTGAATTTTCGAAAATTTTCCCTTATTATGAGTTGCGTTCGACGGCCTTTGCTGGCTATTGAATATCGAGTATGGAATGGAATTTAATCTTTCAGCTTATGTCTTCATCTCACTAGTCATTGAACTATAATTTCTTTTATTTTAAATTTTACTCCATTTTCCAAAGTATTTTTAACTGTCTGCAAAATAGCGGGAATTTCTCATTTCCGTTGATTTTTGTGTGTGTTTTGCTTTCAGTCTCAGCTGATACAATATTTTGAACAATCACAATGACTGAAATTCACAATAGCAGCATTCTTCGTCGAATGAGCATCGTAATCAGCGTTGCCACAGCCAATATATTTTTGTAAACAAAATATGAAAAAATGTAACCAAAGGCAAAAAAAAGTAAGAAAAATTTGTATATATTTAATATAGTGATTGGAAAACTGCAATGATTTTTAACACAATTGATTTAACTCTGCTTTTGCTTTTGAAAAATCCAACAATTTCAACCAAAGCAAAATTCGAAAACGATTTGGAAACAGTCGACGATTTGAAAAGTTTGAATTTGATTTGCTTTTGCTTTTGTAGAAGCAGATGCAATCTATATGCTTTTGCGAGTCGCAAACAGTCACAGTCGATGAAGCAAAACAAATGAGCAATTTCTATTCGGAAACAATTTCTTCTTCTTTACTATCTGTTAAATTTGAAAACCACATCCACATTTGTTTTTAGCCAAGAAAAGTTATTCAACCATATGGTAGTTTATCACGATCTTAGTTATATGGGCATTTCCACAGGAATGTCAACTTTTTTGTAGCGTGCGACCCCAGGCAAAATGCTTGTTTTTTTTCAAAGAAAACGAAATTTTTTTAATTCTTTATATATTTGTGTAGGCCGTCAGCAGCCCTACGTTAGGTAAAATGTTAAGAAACATCGAGCCACGTTGTTCAGAAATACAAGGTTAATTGTTTGCTGTTGCACGCGACAAAAAAGTGGAATTTTTCGGAGAAATGCCCATATGCAAATTTAATATAAAAGTGGTTATTATTTTGCTAAAAAGAAATAACCAAAATGGAAAACAAGTACACAAGTACACATTGAGAAAAAAGTTACCAATTTTGGTTAAAAGTAGCTAAAACGGCAACGCTGGTGGTAATGCCAAGTGAAAATTCGTTTGGTCAGCACTTTCGACTACAGTCGAATATCGGAAGCTGCTCATAATAAGGGGCAGGTACTTTTTCTAAAAGGTATTTTTTCAAAAAAAGTACTTTTGCCAAAAGGTACTTTATCCAAATTTTTCTATTGCAAAAAGAAAATATTTCTGAACATTAAAAATACTTAAGAGAAGGTACTTTTTTTTAAAAGGTACTTTTATTAAAAGGTACTTTTTTAAATTTACATACTTTTCTAAAAGGTACTTTTTTTAAAAGGTACTTTTTAAAATGTACTTTTTTTAAATGTCCTTTTTTTAAAAGGTAATTTTTTCCACAAGGTAATATTTTCTTAAAGGTACTTTTTTCTACAAGGTACTATTTTCTAAGAGGTACTTTTTTCTAGCAGGTACTATTTTCTAAAAGGTACTTTTTTCAAAATGTACTTTTTTCAAATAGGTACTTTTTTCAAAAGGTACTCTTTTTAAAAGGTATTTTTTTAAAGGTATTTTTTTAAAAGGTATTTTAAAAAATGTACTTTTTTTAAAAGGTACTTTTTTCTTAAATGTACTTTTTTCTGCCAGGTACTATTTTCTAAAAGGTACTTTTTTCAAAAGGTGTTTTTTCTACAAGTTTCTTTTGCAGAAAGAAATCTTTCCTTATTTTTTCTTTTTTTTTCGAAAAGAAAGTATCTCATCATAAAATTATTATTCCAATTTATGTTTTTCACTTAAATTTCTCTTATTTGTTACACTTAATTTTTTGTTAACACCGGCAAAACATTAAAATGCATTAAAACACTTTAAAATTTGTGTACATATTCATATGTGCATATATGATGCATACAAATACCAAAATTGCATCATGTTTACAAATCTTTTTACTATAGATTTTTGGCCTAGACAATTGAGAGAAAAACTTCCATTAAATAACAGCAATATAAACCATTTTCATTATAAATAAATAATTCGAAATACAAATAGGAATTCCGAATTCAATAACATATTCTATTGTTTAAAAGTGAAATACATACACACAAAAAACAAAACTTTCAAGCATCAATACATATTCATACATTCCGACGATGCATCTTTACACTTTAAAATGCAAAAAAATATACTATACATACGAGCATTTGAACAGCATGAAGCAGTTTGGAACATTAACATTTTGAAAAGATATGTGCTCAACGAATTTTTAATACCCTTTTATGAAGAAAAGCTTTTTTCAATATATATTTTAACTTTATAGTGAAATTAATTCAATTAAGAGTTTATTTTATGGATAAGAAATTTAAAATTTAAAATTTAAAATTTAACATTCATCAGATTGGTTTGTGAGATGACAAACCAATCTGATGAATTAAGTCTGCCAACTTTTTGTGTTCAGCTTGTTGATGCAGCAACATGTTAAAGGAAACTTGTTGTTTATGTGTCTTAACTTCACTTTTAATTCAACACAACATTAAAGAAGTTTCAATGAAATATTGAAAAGTAAAAAAAGAATCACAAGCACAAACAGAATACAAACGGATACAATAAAAAAGAACAAATGTTGGCAATGTTTCTTTCAATCATTGCTGTCGTTAAAATAATTTTTACTCCTCTCACTTAAGTCCAATGATGATGATCATAATTTCATTTCAACAACAACAACAACAACAACAACAACAAAATACATATACAATAAACAAAAGCATTATGTATGATTATTTAGATAAAACTCCAAGAGGAGTACGAGTAAGTGGGCAAAAGTTTCCAGCCATAATTTGCTAGACACTTTCATATTATCTATATAAGATCATAAAATTAATGCTGAGAAACAACAAAGTGTTTCAACAAATGGCTTTAACATGCATTTCTTGTTTGCTAAGCAATTCAATGGAAAGAAGATACATTTTATAAATAAAAGCAAGATAATAAAAGTTTTAATTCATAAAACAGATTTGAAAAAAAAATAATATTTTAACTTTGGCAAATGTTAAGTTTAAGAGCACGATAAAAAAAGGGCATGCCAAGCAGTGCATACAATAGCGATCTCCGATCTTATGATACAGAAGTAGTGCAAATTCGAATTATTTCACATGATTCTGATGCAAGTTTGTCATTGTGGGAATGTAGACTTGCTGGTAGAAGGACGTGCCAAATATTTTAAAAATCAGTGGAGATAATATTAAGAATATTTATACTCTCTGACAAGAAAAAGAATTTTTCAAATCGCTTAACAAATTGCAGAGCACGGAAGTATTGCATATATAAAGGGGTTTTCACTACACAGAGAAAACAGTGCCAACTAAATACCTCATAAAATAGAACAAAATTAATAAGAAATCTCTATGGTTGTTTTCCAATAAGGAAATCTTATTAATTTCATAGAGAAAATCTTATTGATTCTATGAGACAGTTTTTTATCTGTGTAAGCGCTTGCTATTTTTAAACTTAATTAAAACAAAAATATGTGTGAGATATCATCAACATTTTTTATTAGTTTGAAGAATCAATAGATGCTGAACCAGTGGACAGTGTACTGCGAATAGTTCCCTTAATAGGACAACTATGACAGCATTAAAATGGGTCAGGCGCACGGGAAAAATTATAGTTATCATTTAGAAGTGCTGTTCAGCACTATGTCTATCCATGGTGGTTTCGCAAAACACGCTGAATAAATTACAACCATTTGGAGCGATTTAGATTCTAAAATATGGCCGCTAGCAACTGTCATAGTTCGAAAGTCAGTTTGGGAGAACCCTTTACTTGCAACCGGAATTAAGAACCTGCTTCTTTTTGAAAAACTGTTAAAAATATGTGTTTGTTTAGATGCTAGTTGCGCAAGCAAGGTAGTTGTCCAGTTCTATCATTTACTATTTATTCTATTTAGCCGCCAAAAACTGTCATAGTTTAAGAAAACCCTTTACTGCATGCATCCGAGTTGAGAACCTCCTTCTTTTTGCAAAACTGTTAAAAATATGTGTTTGTTCAGACACTAGTTGCCCAGTTGTCTCATTTACTATTTATTTTATTTTATTATTTTGTAGTAATTTATTTTTCTTCTCCTATTAATTTTAATTATTAGTTTTTAAATTTTCTTGCAAGTAATTCCCACTTTGCAGCACTTACGTCACCCACAAACTACAAATTTTCAAATTAACACCTTCTGATGACACACATACACGCATACTAACACACCCAAGTATATATATACATATATATGTATGTATATAGATATATGTATATTTCAAATGCACTTGTTGTCATTTATGTTTATTTACATATTTATTATTTGTACATGTGCTTATATTTCTTTTAACAACACGCACACACACACACACACACACTCACACAGACGAACTACTTACTTCCAAACCTACCGAATTTGTGTGTTTAAATATTTTTTATTTTATTTTTTTACTTTAGCAGTCTACTTTTGCTGTTGTTTTTCTTCTTCTTCTTCTTTATTTTATTTCATTTTTAAATCAAATTTATAATTCTAAACAAATTATTCACAGTAAATAGAAGAAAACAAAAGTTTTGGTCTACCCCAGCTGTGGAGAGAGAGGACTTTCAAAGAATTCAATCAATCATTTGCATATTTAGTAAATAAATTGATAAAATTGTTTTATTAGCGACGTGCTAATCGAGTGTACTATTTATTTAAGTAATTACTTTAAAACTTTTATTTCTTTGAATATTTATTTAAGCTTTATGAAATATATTAAAATGGTTCAGTAATAAATAGCTGACACACATAAACAATGAAATATGAGTGATAAATTTTTCAAGTGATTTTCTAAAATTTTAAAATTTTAAGGCCAAAATTTTTAGCCACATGGCAGAATCGGTTTAATTTTTTTTTAAATCAAGCTTCGAAAGCCTTCCTCTTCACTTCCCTACCATTTTTATCACTTAATTTGATGAAGAAAAATTTTTTTTCACTCACGCTCAACTCTTGTCACGTGTGAAAAATTTTTAAACCCCTTTTAATTTGTTTAACGGTTCATTAAACAAATTTTTTTGTTTTAACAATTGTCAAGTTCCTAGCCATACAGTAAATATTTCTGGTTTTTAATATTGAAAGTTTGTAATTATTTTTTGCTTATATAATTAATTAAATTAAACGTTGCACCACGTTACTTTCCCGTTACCTTATAATCACGCCTATCGTGAATAGAATAAAATGAAATGTTTGTTCCCTTTTGCTATTGTGAATCTCCCTTGAATAATTTGTCGCACTATCAGTTCGCAGTGAATGTTAAAAACAGAAAAAAGATTTGTAAATCTTAAAAATTAACTGAAAGTCAAACAAATTTAAGTTTAATTTTCTTATTATTAAACAAATTTTCTTTTTTGCCGAAAAGGGGAAATATTTCGAGGGAAAATTTTTTTCACGATATTAGTGAATATATTTGCCATGAGGTTTCTAAATGAATTAACAAGTAGGGACTGCATGCAGATGAAGGTTTCAGCAATAATAGTTTTCATAAGTTTATAATAAATGCAAGATAATGTCGAAAGTGAGAGTAGTTTTTTAATATATAAATTGAAGTGTAACTAATAGAACTACATAGAAAAAATTATACCCAAAAAATTTTTCACATAAATGTTTGTTTGAAATTAAGTTTAGTTTCAGTGAATAGTTTTTACTATTCCAGTAAAAAACTTTATAGAGCAGAAACAGGCCACGATGTTTGTTGGCTTCTATTCGGCATTTACATGTATACCATACGATCAACCAAAATAAACAACAACAAGAGCACAACAGTATGTTGTGTCAATCAACAACCTAGATAAATACCAACACACTTAAATAACAAATTATCTCAGCGGAACTCTGTTAAGTTTAAATTTTTACCAAACTGTTATTAGAATCTACAAAATTTTTTGTAGGACCGCATTCACACAAAATATTTTCTGATTCAAAATTCATTGGTTAGTGAAAATTAAATTTTGTTTTTTCTTTTGTCCATTTGAATTTCCAAAATAACGAAAGCAGATTATATTTATAACACCATAACAGTTCTCTAGGACAATTAATAATCTTCCACTGACATCACGCTCTGTGGCTTCATACCAGGCTCAGCTGGAGTCTTCACAATTCCTCTTTAATCATTTTAGTTTTAAAACATATCCACTAACTACTTTAGTGTTATAGTTTTTACTTTATATCACAGTGTTATGTTAAATGGGATTTTTAATAAACAATTTTTTTTTTAATATAGGTATCTTTTACAGAAAAAAATAATAAATAAATTGTTGTGAGCCCTGAATCCCGAAAATTTCAAAAAAGTTCATTAACCTTTTTATGACTTCAAGGCTTGTTTAGACCCTATGCTCCTTATAGCAGCCAGAGGAACCAATATATTTATATAGTATATAAGGCTTGTTGCAAATAATTTCCATTTCTCTTGCTAAGCTGCTTGTTTTACATATTTTCATCTTCAAATATTTTGTTACTTCATTGTTCTGTTTTGCAAGAACAATTTTACATTTTGTTTATTTCATTGTAAAAAGTAATTAAAATCATACATATTTATATCTATTCTACTAGTACAAGAAAAAAAATACATGCATATGCATGCATCATATACTACACACAGAAGTAAATTTAATCCATATACATTTAATTATAATTCCCAGTAGTTCTGATGGTTAAAGTTATAACACCATTAATGTTGCTAAGATTATAAAAATCTTCAACAGAAAACAATCTATTTCATTATATATTACTTTAAAGCGCGTAAATAACTGAATTAATTAATCGAATAATAGTTCAAAACTAGTTTAAAAAATATTTTAACTTTTGTTCAATTAAAAAATTAACACAGAGTCTTCCAATAAGAAATTTTATTTTTATATGTAAAAAGAAACGAATATTTTTAAGCGAAATTATTGTATGCTTATTTAATTGAATATCAGCCAAATGTTCGTCATGAAAAGTATATGGTCCTGCTGTACCAATTCACACATTTGCGGTTGTATGTTCTCTATAGCTTCACGAATTCCACTTATTTTTCACGTAGCCCCAAAGCAAAAATTCTAAGCTCGTGTCTTCGGTATCGCTGGAATACTTCCATTTTTTTTCACTGGGTTTGTATGTAAACTGCAAGTTTTAAACTAATTTTTCTGTAAAATCAACTTTTTTAATTTGTAATTATATTGCAGTAAATGTGCCTTTAACGCACTATTTGCTCGTCTGGATCATTCTCCCAAGCTTTTCTTTATTTTTGTTTTTCCATCTTAAAGAAAGCCATAAAAAGTTAATAAGCTTTATTAAAAAAAAAATTATGAAAAATTTACTCTTAAAAAATATGAAAAAAAAATTATAATTTTTCAAATTTTTTTTAAGTGACAAATAGATCCACATTCCATATTAAAAGAGCACAATAATAAATGAATCAAAATAAATTTTTGTAACAAATTAAAAAATCACAAGTTTTGATTATTAAAAAAGCACTAAAGAGCAATGTTAGAAATTGTAATTTCTAATTTTGGGTATTTAGAACGGTAAAAAGCACCAAAAAATATCCCAAAAGCACCAAAATGGCAACGCTGAACTATATTCTCTCAGTTTTACATTGAAAATACACCGTTTTACCCTTGCACCGTATTACCATTTCAATGTAAAATTGTTTTTTTTTCACTGTTGTTTGTATACTAGGACGTATGAGTAATATAATAAAAAATGAATTTAAAATACAAATCGTAAATTTGCCGCATTAAATATTTATTTTTAGTATACTGTGCGGCAAACCAGTAACCAACCGACGAATTATTTTAAGAACAAATCATAACAATTTCTTGACTCTATTGCACTATCCCCAGTTGAAGGGTTAATCATCTAGGCAGAATATTTTGCTTAAAATGAGTTTCCTCTTTTGCCAGGACTGCGGGGCATTGTGTAACTCTGCATATTTCTTTTCCATTAAAAGGGAATAAAACCACATGCTTGCCATGTGAATGACACAATCGACTTTTTCGAAATGTTAAATTCAAATGAAATTGACTCGTTTAACTGGAATGGAAGAGTTGAAATAGAATAAAATAACAAACATGACGGCTTGCAATTTATTTGAAAATCAAGAGAGAGAGAGAAAAAAAAAAATTAAAATAAGAATTCCTCCATTGGTTTTTGCATTTGTTTCATTTAGAAAAGCAGATTTTTTTTTCAAATCCCTCATATGATAATAAATCGAATATTTGGAATGAACGGAAATACTGGGAATAAATTATTGGGGTTTCGTTTGATTTCACTTTCATTTAATATGTATGTTACTTCATTAAATATTTATTTAAACAATATGTAAAATAAAATTAATATAATATTTCTATGGTTTTCAGTAATAACAACTTATGTTATATAATTAAAATTTAGAGTTTATGATATCAAATGCTTTTTACCCTACGTCTACACCTGATATATTTTTATCATGATAAATTTCAAATTCCACATAGAAAAAAGGGCTAACATAAAAAAATTATTTTTCAATATAAAGTTTGACTTTTGTTATGATAAAAATATATCAGGTGTAGACGTAGGGTTAGAGAGTTCTAAGAAATTAAAAAAAAAATTATATTTAATTATATAATTATAATTATTCTTTTTAGATAAGCTTAAAAAAGAAAGAACTTTTTTTGGCTATATTGAAAAAGTTTGATTTGTGGACATATGCTGTTATTAATAAAAACCCTAGATTTGTGACCTGATATTATAAAAAATTTTAAGACAAAGGATGCATTTTTTCTTATAAAGCCTTTGTTTTAATTTTTATTAAATTATTTTTTTGAATTCTTTGTATTGAACAAAAAAAAAAATATCTATGAAACAGATGTCTGTCATACAAGAGAATTATTACTTTATTTTATTAATTGCATTAGGTGTAGAACCCTCTGTGTAGTAGTGACGTAAAAGGATGAGATATATAAATAATTTTTTTATTTACTTTCCATATGCTGTTTTAAAAACCTTATGAGAGAAAATGAAATTTCTTAAAATAGTATTTAATATTTAAAATGCCAAAGGGCTGCTTCCTTTAATTAAACTTCTCCAGACATGTTGCATATAAAAATTTAAGGCCCTATTACGAGTTGTATTCGATTTTCGATCTTCGCTGGCTATCGAACATCGAAAATATAATGTTCAATTCATATTATGATCAACGAAAATTTCGCTGAGCAACGAATTTTCTATCGAACAGAATAATAGCAAATGAAAATTCGTTCGATCAGTACTTTCGACTACAGTCGAAGATCGAAAGTTGCCCATAATAAGGGCCTTAGTTTCGAAAATTTTTTAAATTCATTGTTGGGGCCATCAGCGCAAAAGCGGTGTAACCCACATTTTTATATTGGTTGCTTTTCTGTTGATAAATATATTCATTATATTACCAACTTTCAAAAAAAAAAGTACTGTAAGCCATTTTTTGGTATTTAAAAGAAGATGAAGCTGAAAAATTGTTTTTGCATAGAATAAAATATAGCCATTGAATAAATAATAATTTGGGGTTACACCGCTTATGAGCTGATAGCTGCAATTATCTTTTGATAAGAAAAGCCGGAAAATGATTAAAAGTTGCGAATAGAGACTTATTTTTTTGGATCAGCTTGATGAATTTCAAGCACCCAATCAACAAAGACACCATGTGGTTTGTGGCCAGTAGACATGAGATCTTGTGTTTAATAAAGTTTAATGGAAATGGACAATTCCAGGTTTTCCTCAACACTATAGGGGCTAAAATAACAATAGTCTCAGTGGTTCTTGAGCGGTGTACAAGAGTTAGTTTCTTAACATCACTAATATGCCCCAATAGCTCAAAATTTTGTATCAGTTTCACAATTGCTGCATGAAGATTCAAAATTGCGTGACTTTTGCGAACTATTTCCACGACATATTCACCACTTTTTCTAGTGAATTTTTGATAGTAGAACTTTATGACTAATGCGAGTATTTTTATAGAAAAGTTAAAGACGTTGTACACCCTCTTAAAAATACTTTTTCTCCCTTTTTTCACAATTGAAAATAATTACCCTTAAGGAAAAGAGTTAGAGAGTTAAGCTGTTCTACAAAAATTTTCCTCATTGGATTCCACATAAAGCTGCTAAGCATATTCTATACCTCAAATGAAATGTTTAAGGGATTTGCTGTGTCAAGGAGAGGGAGACTGCACTTGCGGATTTAAACTATTAAAATGCCGATGCCAGAACCAATCGCTATAATTTTGATATTTTGACAACAATTAAATTTTGTTGTACAGTGTAATTAACCAATGCTTTGTTTAAACTTACAAATTGACTTCCTGCATATCCAATAATCATCTAAGTATCAATCCGTGCTATGGAGTTAAAATATGAAAACAAGACCCCAGTATAAGTATTTTTTTTTTGTAAAAATAAACCAAATTTATGAGTGAACACGTACCATCATCAGAAGATGGTAAAACCATTAAACAACTGAATATGAACTAAAATCAGGAAAAAAAAAACATTAAACATAAAACATTAAGCGAACAGTCGGCCAAGTTCTTGCCAGACAGCTAAAGAATAGACGGAAAAAGTTAAACAATAAGAGCCTTTTTGAAACGATTCTTATAAACAATTTTTTTATGGTGCAAAAATAAAAAAGGGAGAAGAATGTATAAATGATTGCCCCATAAAAAAAATACGTAAGTCTAAAAGCAAAGAAAAATTACATGAAAACTGTAGGATGTTGTTGCACATAGTTGGAGTGCAAACAAGAAGATAAAAAAAATAAAATGAAAATACATCCAATTTCTAACAACAAACAAATACTCAACTCGCATTACAAGACAAAGCCAGCGCGACCAGGCGCAAGTGTTTAACTATGGTCGAATATACAGTGGCGATTAAAACTGAATCAAGGAAGTCACAATGACCATTTAAAACATTTATTTTTTTTTAAGTCCACAACTTTGAGTTGGTAACACTGCTTAACCTTACAAATGATTGAACAGCTGATTCATGGCTTTTGTTTACTTGGTTTTGTCATCACGGCCACATGTTCCAGATCATATTTAAACATTAATTTCATAAAATTTTCTTTCCAATAAAGCCCCTTTTCATTGATATTAAAAATATATTTCCTTGTTTTGTTATGATTTAAACTTGTGTCACTCTATAGAGTGCCGCTGTGGCACCATAGACCCTGGCTGTTTTCTGCAGACAAGCTAATCGCTTCGGGGGTCATGTTTGTTAAAAAAATGCCTTTAAAAGGCAATTTCAACTTAAGTTTAACAAAAAGAATTATTTGAAAAATAATTAAAAAAATTTTTTTATCATAATTTTGTGCACCACTGTACCTAACAAACATAAGTATTCTTGCTTTTTTTTGCTAGAAATGTATAAGTGAGAGTATTTCGTTTATCAGAAGGAAGATATAAAGATACGAGTATTATTAACAGCATCAGCTATGGAGTAGGATGAATTTTGAATTGTGGATAAGATGAGCAGTATCCAAGCACATGTAACGGATGATAGAGTTATTACGGGCCAAAGCAACGTATACGAAAGACCAAAGTTTAGACTTGCAGAAATTGTTTTTCTATTTTTAACTCTTGGAAAATGTTTAATATTCTACTAAAACTATTGGCAATTCTATGAAACGATTATTGAACTATTAAAATATGTTTAGTTGGAATTAGTATATTGGCTTTCTGAGGCTTAAGGTCAAAGGTTATATTGTAAATTGCTTTAAATTTTTTATTAAAATTGTTAGCAACCCTTGTGCTGCTTTTTTTTTAATAACTTCATAGAATTTTACCAAAATTTTAATTTTCTTATAAAAAAAATTTAAAGAAATTTAATAACTGCTTTATGCAAAAATCAAATTCAAGGAAACTCGTACTTTTTAGTTTTCAAAATAAAAAAAAATTTGTGCTTTTATAAACCCTTTATTAATCAAAAACACTTATGGCCTGTTTCACAATAACGAAAGAAAACTTTCGACTTACAATTTATATTGAAAGTTTAAATTAAAATAAATTAAAAAGTAAGTTCAAAGTACAACAATATTTTAAGATAATAAATAGCAACAATTTAACTTGGTTATTTTAACTAATAATTTTTTTCTTTTGCTGCAAGTATTTGCATTTACTATTTCAATTTAATTATTTTAACTAGAAAATAGTTTTTTGCTGTAAACTTAAATTAACAAATATCAATTGGTTAGATTAACCACAAAAAATTGTACATTAACTGCAAAATTGACAGCTAAAATTGGTAAGGTTAGTCTATAAGACTTTAAAGAATTTTTCTATGCAGCGAAATGCTCACTCTAGCTTAAAATGTTTATATTTTTACTTATATTGGCATTACCAAGATTTCAGTATGTTATGAGCTGCCAGTGCGGTACCAATTTAATTTCAGCTTGCTTTTAGTTGACTAAATCAAGCTTGTAACAAAGCAAATTTCCTATAACACTTGTGGACAAGATTTTAAAACGCCGACTTGGGCTTATGTCTTTGTTTTTTCTCATCTGCCACGAGCAATCAAGAATTACGCTTTTTAAAAAATCTTGCCCAGTGTGAATAAAGAAAGGAATATATCTGTGGTAATAAGAAAAAAGTACTTATGTCATTTTTTACTACTTTATGGAAGAAAACTTTCGCGGAAATATTGCGCGATAACTTCCTAGAAAATCGCTTAGATTAATTGAAATTTAACCCAGTGATACTTTTAGAATCTTGGAATGCTGCAACCAAATTTTCGTAAACAGATGTCTTCGTCGAATACTTCGTATATTCTGGCCTGAAAGAATAAGCAACATAAACCTCTGGCATACCACTCACCAAATGCCCATCCAGTTAGAGATACATATGTAGACGTAAATGGCGCTAGATTGGCCATACGCTTAGAAAGCAACCCGACGACATTAGCAGAATGGCCATCGACTGGAATCCCCAAGGTCAACGACGTATTGGAAGACCTGCTCATACTTGTAGGAGACAGCTGGATACTGAAAGAACCTCAGGACGCAGCTGGAGCGAAATAAAACGCATTGCAAATGATAGGGATAATTGGAAAAACTTTGTTGTGGCCCTATGTTCCTTCTAGGAATTACAGGATATAATATATACATACAAATTCACAGTCATTAGTTAGCTAATATCAATAGTTTAACCAATAATATTGGATTCAAAGCTATTTGTTTGCCATTAGTTAAACCGCCAAATGTAATTGGTTAACAAATAGTTAGACAACAGCTGATTCGTTGTAAACTTTATTAGTATTGCTGTTTTGTGAAAAATTTTAGACACATATGGGCACTTCCAAAAAAAAGTCCACCATGACGGACAAATTTAAAGTTCACCAACAGATTTTTTTTCTTGGGGAAAAAGATTTTTTAATCTAGAAGCTTGGAAAATAAGTGTATATCAGTCCAAGTCCTAACAAAAAAGTTTTGTATAAAAATACTTGGCCAATTCGCAGAGTTAAGCAATTTTGTTAGTCAAGTCAAACCCCACTTCTGTTTTTTGTAACGTAACGCCAGGTCATATTTTGCGAATATCTTGAAATCCTTAGGTGTGATTGTTATAATTTTTTCACTGAATATAGACCTATTTAATCACTTCTCAAATGTAAGAAAAAATTTTTTCAAACACAATTTTAAAACTTTTTTTTTCAACCTTTTGTCGTGCAAATGGCATGTAACTCATTCCTTTTTTTTCAATTATATTTAAGTTTTCTCGAACCAATTTCAGCACTAATTCAATATATTGCTCGGTAAAATTAGACGAGCGAGTACGTGTTTTATCCATGTAAATGTAAATTGGCAGAGCTGCCAGTAGTGAAACCTAATATTTTGATAGTGTTACCATTCTTTATTCATATTAAGAACTTTAGTTATTAAACAATACACTATGAATATTAAGTATTACTTAAACAATAGTTATCATTTTAGTTTACTAATAATTAACTAATGACTGTAAACTTGGCCTTTAAATATGCAGACTGCCATTAAACTCAAAATTATATTATCTCGACTTAAACACTTTTTCCTTTTTATCCACAGATATTTCTTTTGGCTTGCGTTTAAGCAAACGAAATTACTGACTACAAAAATAAACGTATTGAAATCATAAAACTTAAAATCGATTAGTGAAAAGCACACTGATTTTCCCATAGTTGCATGTTACCGTTACAATATGACAGACTCTAACTTGAAATACACACACACACAAACATACACACACACGCTCATGCAAACGCATGCACACATACGACAACATCAAGTCGCCCATACATAAAATTAAACACTTACACACACATACATAACCAAAAGTCCTTGGGTGGTTCATGAGCATCGTTAGTTGAGTTTAAGCTTTAAGGCCTGTTTTTGCAACATTTGCAAACTCCAAAGAAGGTATCATTTGCATATTTGCCAGTCTATTAAAATGCCTTAATGCCGCTTTCAAACAGTTAAAATACGAGTAATAAGAAAGAAAAAATTAAAAAAAAATAACTTTGCAAAGAAGACCATTAAGAGGAAAAGAAACGAAACGAAATAACAAAAACAATGCAAACAATAAATAATGAGATGTGGAGTAGAAACATTTTACAATATTAATTCAATTTATGCTCAGGCACAAGGTGACCAGTTGATTGTGGTGGTGATTATTTAATGATTATGTAAGAGAGGTGGTCTGTCATTTGTTGCTAAAAATTTAAAATAGTTATGCTTTTTTCAGCTGGAAAATAAATTGCTGAGAATGAAAAATACGAGTAGCTGCAGTAGAATAAAGCAGGCGGAAGTAATAGAAAATACTACAGCAAAAGCTTTAGGAATTTTGTGCTAATGGGTAGTGGTTTTAGAATGCGTTGCAATGTAATAAGTTGTGGTTGTTTATATGATTATCTGGGAAGTTATAAAATCAGCTTTTGGTAAGGAATAAAATTAATTTTTAATTATATCGTTATCTAAAAGTAATTCTTTGACCAATTTCTTGTTACTAATACAAAAGGATTTGCTATTTTAGTATGTAAGAACACATTTCCTGACCCTGACTTTTAAAAAAATAAGAACTTTCCGTTCGTTTTTTTTTTTGGGGTTCCGTAAACCAAAAGTGAAAAGGAACCCTATTGTGTTCACTACGATGTCCTTCTGTCGAGAACCGTAAGAGCTACGAACCTGAAATTTAAACAGAGTATGTAGAATTTCGGCCGCTACAATAACAATACATGAGAGTTAAAAATTAAAGGGTGTTCCAAAACGAGCAACGAAAAATTTTAAAATCTCATGTTATATACATACAATTATATGTAAGGCTAGTGTATTTTTATACAGACTACAACAGTTAATAATAAAATTAAAAAAAATTAAATTAAAGGGTGTTCTATCAGTTAATGTAATTTTGATAACTTGCTGTATCTTGGAAACCGTAAGAGGCAAACTCTTGAAATTTTCAAAAACGGTAACACCAAGAAATCCCAAAATTATAAAATTGCCAAACCGAAAAAATCGCCAAAGCCAAAAAAAATTGCCAAAACGAAAAAAAAACGCCAAATTAAAAAAAAAAATTATAAAATTAAAATAGATCGCCTAAGTTCGAAAAAATAGCCAAAATGAAAAAATTGCCAAAATAAAAAGTCGCCAAAATGAAAACAAATCACCAAAATGAAAAAAACGCCAAAAACCGCCAAAAAGCGTCATAAAAAAAAAATCGGCAAAACCGAAAAAACGCCAAAAAAAAAAACAAAAAAAAAAACGCCAAAACTAAAAAACGCCAAATTAAAACAAACTCAATACCGAAAAAATCCCAAAACGAAAAAAATGCCAAAACTATATATTATATATGGCCATGTCACAGAGTTCAATTCCGTTCGGAATCAGAATTGAATAAACCTCCAAATGTCAAGCCCTAGCCGGAGCATACACCAGTATACCACCGCCTCCCACAGTCTGGAGACACCTGACAAATTTCCGTATTTTAGTTTTCATTTTTAGACACCATCTGCCGATTATATAATAAAGTCCTGGACAAGACCATTTATAAGACCTTTCAAGACATGAGAGATTTTTCAACTGCTTTACTACAGCGCAATATTTTAAAACAAACGCTAAACAACACCTTTGGCAAGACAAACAATTCAAACAAATGCCTTGCCAACAGTGTTGTTTAGTGTTTGTTTTAAAATATTGCGCTGTAGTAAAGCAGTTGAAAAATCTCTCATGTCTTGAAAGGTCTTATAAATGGTCCTGTGCAGGACATTATTATATAAGATAACGTTCGTATATTATTACTAGGGCTAATTAAAATATGCGAATAAAAATTAAAAATATGCGCCAGGAATAGCACGAAAAAAATTCAAAATATGCACTGTTACATATATGCACAAATATGCAAAATATGCAAGAATAAAATCAACAATTTTCTTACTTCAAAGTATTTTTATTCAAAGAGATATTTATTACAATGAACAGTAATGTGTTTTTTTTTAATTTTCAAAAAGAAATGATCTTCTATTGTCACATAAAACAAATGAATACATGGAAAATATGCGTTCAACATCAGTAGATGTAACAGGAGCGTGTTTAAATGCGAATGGAGACCGCTCATGTCCATGTTTCGTCCATGCTCTGACATGGATGCCCCAACATATGACTGAGCAACGATGTTCGCCATGAGATTCGCCGTCCGCAACAAAATTGGTAAATATTCTATCTCTGTTGCGCTACCGCAAAATACTTTGATATGCCTGAACATGGACATCGCCCGTGTTCACCACAACAAAGAAGTTGATGCATTTTTCACAGTTGCTCTGCTGGCGTCATGTTCATGTCATGTCCAAGTTGATAGCTCGTGGAGACGTAGGGTAACGAAAGGTATTTTTGAATCGAATATCTGCAAGCAAACAATCATAAGCCTCAGGCGGTTATAGTTTCAGTTCGATTTTGTGGTAGAAGTTATAGAAAAGTAAATAAAAAAATTAATAACATGCAGACATACATACATGTGCAAGAAAATGAAAGAAATATATTTTAGGTGAATTTCTTTTACACCAGTTTGAGCTATATGAGTTGTTATATATTAATCGCGTTGCCAGAGTGAAAAATAAGATTTTTTATGCAAGGCGATCCAAAATAAGCATTTTTCTACAAAAAAAAACTAAAATATGCAAAAAAATGCTTTTTCTGGCAAAAAGCCAGAAAAATTAGCTCTGATTATTACATACCTAGTTTCTGTACGGACCCCTTCGTGCGCGAGTAAAAGTCGCACTTTATTAAATTAATTTATGTTTGTTACTTCATAATTCCTTCATTCGAAAACTTATTTTGCAAAATTTTTTTTCGTCTGAGAGGTTATAGTAGAGGTGAGCGCAAGACATTAAAACGGTGCCCAGTATGGTATTTTTCCAAGACCGAATATTGTTTGTAGTAATAATTGAAATTGATTGTAGAGAACAATGAAACAAGAAAAATAAAACGTACAAAATCATTGTACAACAGTTGAATAGACAGTTTTGTCAAGCGTCCAATATTTTTATAGTGCACCACACTTCATTTCACAAACTCAAAATTTAATAAAATAAGAAGTGGATAATAAAACTTATATCCATGATGAAAGATATTACTTTGATTCTTTATTTTTTAAGCTATTAAATCAATAAACTATAAAACTTAGAACAACATCTCATGCGAAGTAACACCCAGAAAATCTAGGCTATTTCTTTTTTCTTTTACTTATACACATATTTTCACACTATAAACAATATTGCAATTCATTTGACACTGTTGTTAATCGATATGCAGTAGTGAAATTTGCTTCGACACGATAATAAATAACGTCCTTGCTTGGCAGAGAAGCAAATGCTGTTGCATGCTTTTGATAAACAGCTCAATAATGTATATCATGAAGATTAAGCAAGCAAAATTTCTTGTGCTCACCTTTAGGGTATAGCTCCCAATTTAGTACTATGTCCTCGAAGGTATGTGGCACCATGGCCCCTAAATTGTTTTTTTTTGTGACATTTTGCGCACCACATAATAAATAACGTATTAACGTATAATAAATAACGTATTTCAGCAACTTATTTAAATATCAATTCATATTTAAAAGTCATTTTTCCATACAAAAATTAACGAAAATTCATATTTAAATATGAATTGATATTTAAATAGAGTTGGTAAAATTGGCCCTAAGTGTTTTAATATAAACATACGGACCTGTTCTGCAAATCACGACATGCCAAATCACGGTGATTTCTAAAAATTAATAAAAGCTAAATCATTGCTTTTGTAAATTTTACGTTTTATAGCTTTGGAAGTTGGATGAAAATATACTATTATAAATGAAAAAAATTTAAAACGCAATAAAATCTCATTACCAAGGCAGCTATTAATAGTTTACTTTTGAAATCACGTGATTTGAAATCACAGTGATTTTCAGAACAGGGGGGATAATATGTTTTTCAGCTTATTGCAAAAAATTTAGTTTTAAAGTCTACCAATGAGTTCCTTAAGCAGAAACGAAATGCATGTAGAAGATGCTTAACCAAAAATTGTTCAAATGTAATATACTAAATATCTCCACAAAAGAAATATATGACTTAGACCACTTTAATAATTATTGGCACATATAATCGATCAATTAAATACACTTTTACAATGTCTGAGCTAACGACTCGTACGAACTGACACAAACTTTTTCCATAAATTTCGCTTTCAAGGCTATTTTGCTAACGATTTGTTAGACTTAGCAAACAAAAATTAACAAAAAAAAAAAATAATAATAATTTGATTAAATAGCAATCCAATCAAGCCCCCCTCCTGATTTCATGTGCACTTTACCAAATTAGAACATGCAACAATTTCTATGTTACGCATGAGAAGAAGTTCTCAGGTAACTTGTTTGGAAAAATGAAAATTGTTTTAGAAAAGGATTTGCTGTAGTAAAATACCTCAACTATTTGTTTTTCCCCCCACAAACTTTCTAAAAGTGTGTGTGGTGTGTGTGTGTGTGAGTCAAATGCGATAAAAACAGTCTGCAGGCAACTTCGACTTTATTATATTTTCCGGTTTTTTTTCTAATTTTTGTGCTCTGCTCAACAATGAAAATGTTTTGTTTTGTTTGATTTTTTTTTTGCAACGTTGCAGTTTTCGCCAAACTTTGCAGGGAGCGACACCAAACCAGTGAATTCACTTAAACAAGGACAAACAAACTGCGCAAATGTTCATTCTAAAGAGTTTAAATTGAAAAGCTCTTTTCAAAGTTCACTTGTTTAGAAAAAATAAATAGTTCATTGTTTTCGCCTTCAGAGTTAGTTTTTTGTTCGCAACAAAACATGCAAAATCTCCATTTGTAACATTCATTAAAAACGATTTTTTGATTTAAGTTTTGTTCCAGCTCAGTTGTAATTGCAAATGTGTGTGTGTGTGTGTGTGTGTAAAAAATTTAAATTTCTAACAAACAAATTCAACTGTTGTGTGCCTGCCTCATTGGCATTAATACGAGTATTGTTGTGCAACATTGGTCAATGGTTGCACCAGGTTTTGCCTCCGTTGGCCTGTAAAATTCGCCAAAGAAGAAATATTTTTTTTAATTTTAACATTTTTTTTTTGTTTACCTTTCACTATAAATTAGCTTTTTTCCACATTTTGCTCACTGTTAGTGCAACTTGAATTGTTTGTTGGTGGCTTCAACTGGTTGTTGCATTTATCGCATGTGTTACGATTTATGGTGTAATTGTTAATTTTTAATAGTTTTTTTTCCTCCTCTTCTTCTCTGATCTTTGTTTCTACTCGGTTCAGCTTTTCATTTGCAAAGTTCAGCAAAGACATTTAAAAATGTTTTATTGTGCATATTTGTGTTTGCATAAATTAATTAAATATGTTCAGTTAAATAATACTTTGGAAAACACGTATCGTTCAAATTGTATAATTACGGAAAGAGAGAGAGAGAGAGAGAGAGAGAAAGATATGTATCTACGATATTTAGAGGGTGATTTTTTTAACGATCTCTTATAAAAAAAGAAAACAAAAATAAATATTTAATAAATTACAAACAATGAATTAATATTTGATGGTTATTTGATTAAGACAAATTTATATTGTCAGTGGCTAATTGGTGCATGCACAGTGGGCTCGTGGCCAACACATAAAATATAAATAATATGTGATTATGGTAATCTATATGCTATTCATGGCATGGCATGAGAGCACGAAAACAAACAAATAAAGAAGGAAACGTTTGATTTCGTTGTTCTCTGCAGTGAGTAAAAAAAAACAAGTAAGAGTGCTATATTTGACTGTGCCGAATCTAATATACCCTAGGGGCATTTCTCCGAAAAATTAAAATTTTTTGTCACGTTCGACCGCAAGCAAATAATCTTGTATTTCTGAACAATGCGATTAAATTTTTCATAAAATTTTACCTAACGTAGAGCTGCTGACGCCCTACACTAATGTATAAAGAAGTAAAAAAAAGTTTCGTTTTCTTTGAAAAAAAAACACGCATATTTGCTTGGTGTCGAATGCGACAAAAAGTAGACTTTCCTGGAAAAATACCCCTATGTACTTTTGAACTACATATGTATGTACATACACACTATAATCCTACATAAGGACATTTGAAAGAACTTTCAAGACATGAGAGATTTTTCAAATGCCTTACCATAGTAATTTCAAATATGTTTGTGCAGGGCTCTAATACACATACACAAGTAAACACTAGAGGTGAGCGCAAGACACTGAAAAGTGGTACAGTATTGTATTTTTTTCAAGACCGAATATTTTTGCAGTAATAATTGAAATTGATTATAAAAAGCAAATGCAGAAAATAATGAAACCAAAAATGCACAAAATTGTTGTACAACAGTTGAAATAGTCAGTTGCTCAAGTGTGCAATATTTTCATTATATTTTATTTTTTTCATTTCCCAAGCTCAAAATTTCATTAAATAATAAGTGAAAATAAAACATCTTACAAATACATTGTAACGTGCCGCCACAAAATTTCGTATTTCATATATTATGTTACGTACACCATGACTGCGGGGTATCTACCAACCCAATTAATGTAGGATACATTACTAATGGTTTATTCGCAGTTGTGAGTAAACATACATATTGACAAAATATACCTTAGAAGTCTCATCAAGTTAATCAGCGAATCAGTATAAGACTTCAAGCTTTATACTCAGTCGGGGAGCAAGTCACGGCACCGTACGAATGGTAGTTACAAGAAGGCCACTTGGACTATCATCCGAGAGCTTTGCCGATTCTTGCTCGATATATATATATTACCTAGTAAAGTTGATAATCGTATTTAGTTAATACACGAACTCCCGAATCTTTCATGTATTGTATTTAGTAAGGCATACGAACTTCCGAATCTTTCGTATGTTTTGTAGTTAGTGAACATAACTCGTATTTTAGCCGAATACACGAACTCCCGAATCTTTCATGTATTCGTAAATGGTATTTCGTTAATACACGAACTCCCGAATCTTTCGTGTATTGTATTTAGTAAGACATACGAACTTCCGAATCTTTCGTATGTTTTGTAGTGAGTAACATAACTCGTATTTAGTAAGGCATACTAACTTCCGAATCTTTCGTGTGTTTTGTAGTGAGTAACATAACTCGTATTTTAGCCGAATACACGAACACCCGAATCTTTCATGTATTCGTAAATTGTATTTCGTTAATACACGAACTCCCGAATCTTTCGTGTATTGTATTTAGTAAGGCATACGAACTTCCGAATCTTTCGTGTGTTTTGTAGTGAGTAACACAACTCGTATTTAGTAATACACGAACTTCCGAATCTTTCGTGTGTTTTGTAGTTAGTGAACATAACTCGTATTTTAGCCGAGTGCACGAACCCCCGAATCTTTCGTGTATTCAATCTGTAGATATAACTAACCCATAGTTATGGAATATACGAACCTCCGCATTTTTCGTATGTTCGTATTTTGTAATTAGCCCGTATTTAGCTGAGTGCACGAACCCCCGAATCTTTCGTGTATTCAATCTGTAAATATAACTAACCCATAGTTATGGAATATACGAACCTCCGCATTCTTCGTATATTCAGCGTTTGTAGCAACGTTAGCATGCATACAATACACCATACCATATTTTCATATTCCTAGATTTATTCATCAGCGGAGTTTCACGATAGGCAGGAGGCAGCCTACCCGAGTGATACCTCAACATCAAACGCCGAATTATCATATCCAGTGAGGACGAGAGCTTTGCAGATTAATTAGTATTTTTAGTAACATAAGTTAAGTTAAGTTTCTTAAATAAAGTATATTGTGTTCTCTGAATATTAAAACACCAACATCTTCGTGTTATTATTTACAAAGGAAGCAGACCTTTGGTAAGGACCTGGACAGGCTGACGCCTACCCCGGCTGGAAACAAAAACTGCGTTACATATATTCATAATGAAAGATATTATTTTTAATTCTTTATTTTTTAAAGTGTTAAATTAATAAATTATAAAACTTAGAACAGCACCACATGCGAACTAACGCACGTTAAAAACAAATCTGTGTGATTTGGTTTTTCTTTCACTTATACACATGATTGTCACATTATTAACAATATTGCAATTCATTTAGCACTATTGTTAATCGGTCTGCAGTAGTGAAATTTGCTTCCATACTACAACAAATAATGCTGTTGCTTGGCAAATACCTCTAGTTGTTGCATACTATTTTTTTTGCAATTTATAGCGCCATATTTACTGAATTACAGACCTTCAAAATTTTGTAATTTTTTTTTATTTTTTTTTACGGCGACCCAAGTATGTGATTGATGAGTGTATTTGATCGTCTCCACTGTACCTTAGACACACATCTCCACTTAATTGCAATGCACCCAAGTATGTGATTGATGAATTTATTTATTTGTCTTCAGTGCACTTAAGACACTTCTCTATTAAATTTCAATTAAAAATTTCTCCGAATGTAAAAAAAAATTACCCTTTATAGATATTCAAATGAATGCCACAAAAAGGTGTTTGTTTAATAGTTTAAAGTGTCGAGGTTACACTTAATAATTCTTTTGTTAAGCAATGTGAAAGAACATTCCCCTAATTCCTTAACTGCAAATAAGAAAAATTATGTTCGTGCAACTTGACAACCAGATTTAATCCATTGAAGATAATTAATAGTCCAGGTGCCACTGTTGTTTCATCTTTTTTGCATTTCAAAGCTGTTAATGTCTATTGTTCTCCAAAAACAAAACAAAACAAAACAAACAATAAAATGACAAAAATTATAACAAAGAAAAAAAAAATTAAAGTGTAAAATATTTTCAAAAATGTGTTAAAGACGTTTAGGAATTTCGTTTAAACAATAAATTACTTGATTGGATAAAAATAGAGAAAAGAAAAATAAGTTCGATCAAAATAACTAAAAACTAACTTAAACTGCTTTTCACTTGTTTTTATAAAATTTTAGGTTGCCAAATTTTCCTTCGGCCTTCAAAAATCTTTCTGCTTGGAACTTAAAAATTTACCTTTGCTTGTCTAGGATTTTTTGCAAGCAGTCTTTTAAATTGAATTAGTTGTATGAATTCCTAAACGTCTATAAAATGAAAATCTAAAATATTGCTACCAATATTTTTCTCTAGTTTTATCTTTCAATATTTTTTTATTTTATGACACAAAAATGTCATCAGACTTGAAGGTGGTTTAAATTTATATTTATTGCCTTTGATCTTTTATCTGTTCATGCCCAGCCAGCATTTCGGTGAACGTTTTTGCAGAAATCTCTTATATGATTAAAAATTGATTTATCACTTGGGTGATTGAAAAAGGATTCATTTTGATTCATCTATATAAGCAAATAATGATTTCTTGAAAATAGAGGAACAAAATGCAAGGAAACCGCAAAAAGAAACCCAATAATTTAAATACTACCAGAAAATTGCTCAAAAATGAATCGTATCATAAATGATTCCTTGGTATGATTCATCTGTAGGGTACCATTTTCTCACAACGGGAGTACCCAGCTAGCATTTTGTATCACTATCGAATCTTTTCCGAATCAGATTGACGGGAAAAATAACCGCATATGAGCTCATTTTTCGATCATAAATGATACCCTCGTTGTGAGAAAATGGTACCCTACAGATGTATCATACCAAAGAATCATTTATGATACGATTTGCTGATTCATTTTTGAGCAATTTTCTGGTTGTATTAAATCTTAAATTTTTGGCGGTTTCTTTCCATTTTGTTCCTCTATTTTCAAGGATACAGAGCGCATTAAATTCATCCTAGTCTACTTTTATTAGTTTTTATATAATTCTATCATTTTCCTTTTTTTAAATTGTAGGACACCAAAAATATTTTGTATTAAAATATTTTATTGAATTTTTTTTCAAGTTTTTCATGTTTTTATTACTGAATAAATTAATGTCACGAATTTTCTAACAATTTTGCTATACATGCCATTTTTAAAAAAGTTGTACAAGCAGAAAAAAGAACAATTACTATCCAGTGCTGTATGTGTATGCAAATTTAATGCAAAAACAATTTAGTTCAAATAATACAAAATGAAAAATGGCTTAAAATATTTGACAATTTGCAATATCACTGAAATACTTTTTTTTCCACGAACATAACAGCATTTGCGAGACAAATTGCGCCTCAAACCCTTTTTGCTTGTCAGCGCACAAAATGTTTTAATTGGGAGAAAAATAATAATAGCGGTAACTTTCGAAAAAGTACTTTTTTAAAAAAGTATCTATTTAGGAAAGTACTTCAAAAAGTACCTTTTTAAGAAAGTAACTTTTATTTAAAGTGCTTTTTTAATACATACATACATATGTATATCACCATTTAAAAAGAAATGATAAAAAAAAATTTGTTTAAGGAAAGTTTTAGAAAAAGTACTTTTTAGAAAAAGTACTTTAATAAAAATACTTTTTAAAGTAAATTCCAAAAGAATGTGACTTTTTAATGCGTACATTTAATATCTTAGAGAAGCTTTTCTTGGGAAAAATAATTTGTTACAAGAGTACTTTTAACGAAAAGGGATTTTTTAGGAAAGTTATTTATTATGTATAAGTACTTTTTTTACCAAGAGTGTATTTTTTAGAGTGTATACTTTCATTTGAAAAAACTACTTTTTAAAAAATTACATTTTGAAAAGTAGCTTGCATAAAATCAATTACCAAAATCACTAGATTTTAGGAAAATACGTTTTATTTAAATATTTTATTTTTACTGAACGCGTATCAAAGGGAATAGGAATTTAAAAACTTTATTTATTAATGGCTTAGCAACGAAACCCATCTAGACATGCTAAACCATCAACAATTAATTTTTTTTTAAAATACTTCTCAGATAAATTAAAATTAAACACAATTTTTTTTTTAGAAAAAGTACCTTTAAAAAAAGTATCTATTGGAAAAATTACCAATCAGAAAAAGTGCCTCTAAGAAAAGGTACCTTTTTAAAATAAAGTTCCGCTTAGAATATTTACACTTAAGAAAAAGTACAGTTAAGAAAAAGTGCTATTAAGAAAAAGTACCTTTTACAAAAAGTACCTTTGCCTTTAAAAGTACTTTTTTAAATTATACCTTTTAGAAAAAGCACCATTGAGAAAAAAGTACCTTTACAAACAGTACTTTTTTTTAAATAGTACCTTGTAAAAAAATACATCTTTAAGGAAACTTTTCAAATATGTACTAATTAACAAAATTCCTCCAAAAAAGCTTCCTTGTTTTGAAAATTACCTTTAAGAAAAATAAAAACAAAAAGGACTTTTTAACAAAAAAGCTCTTTTAAGAATGTTTCAAAAAGGAACTTTTAGAAAAAGTTCGTTTTAAAAAAGTACCGTTCAGAAAAAGTACCTTTAAAAAAAATCCTTTTAAAATAAGTATGTTTTTCAGAAAGTAATTTTTAGAAGAAGCACCGCTCAAAAAAGTACCTTTTAGAAAAACTACATATAAAATAGTACCTTTTAGAAAAAGATAAAATGATTTTTAAAATTAGTACCTTTTAGAAGAAGTATTTTTTTAAAAAGTTCCTTTTAGTAAAAGTACTTTTAAGAAAAAGTACCTCTTATACAAAAAAAGAAAAAGAAAGAATAAGCACAGTTTAGAAAAAGTACCTCTTTGAAATTTTATCTCTAAGAAAAACTATTTTTCAGAAAAAGGATTTGTTAGAAAAGATATATTTAAGAAAAAGTACTTGTTAAAAAAGTATCTTTTGGGAAAATTAATTTTTAGAACAAACACACATTAAAAAAGAACTTTAAAAATTACATTTACCAGTAGTGGATTCACTAACTTTTTTTAACGATAATCGCATCGTTAAAATAATTATAACTAAAATCTATTAATTTTGCTATTCAGTAAAATTTTTAACGAAATTCGCTGTAGGTTAATGTCAGATGTGTCGTTATTTAAGCGACAATAGTTTATGTTCTGTTAATTTTATCGAAAAAAATCAACAGCAAATATCAGCTGCGTACTATCATTAAAAAGAGGTTACAAAATCATACAATCGTTATTGGAAGCGACAAAATGTATAGACAAAAATTGCGATTGTCGGATCGTTAAAAGTTACTGAATCGCACCACAGGAGTAGAAGTTGAAAAGTCAGTTAATTCAATAAATTTTAACTCAATCTGTTTTTCGTTCAAATAGCCATAATTAAAAATTTTTTAATACAATATATTATATTAGCCTTAACTAATCAATCAATCAATCAATCAATCAATAAATTAATTGAAAAACAAAACAAATTTTTCATAGTATTTATTGTCTATAAATAGTGGAAAATGATTTGGAAAATTGCAAGTCAAAGTGAAATAATAAAAAAAATTGAAAAGCAAACACTTTAATAACACAGTATTTGTGTTTCAGCCATTTATTAGTATTTATGTCAAGAAAATTTAAAGACTTTTATTTGATTATTTTATTTTTATTTATGTATTTCATAAAACTTCTTACACTGAACCTGCGCGAAGCATAAATTGCGAAACAAAAATAGTATAATTTATTTAAATAACGCACGAATTGAATAAACTTTGTTTTGCACAAACATAAATTAAATTAACATACATACATACATACATCCGCACTCAAACAAGAGCATTTACCCCTCCCCGCCTTAACAGTAGGATATGTATTTAAAGCACATTTAAACATTAACAGAGCTATTCACAAACGATTGTTAATGTTAAAGGTTAGTTTAACATACGAATTTTGTATGAGAAAACCGGTTTAACAAAATGCTTTAGCTTTAACCATCGTTTATGAATGCCGATGTTAAAATAAACTTTAAATATACATACTGTACATACGTAGATATCCTGCTGCCGACGCAGCGCTCAAGCCTTTTGTGTGACTGAGGTTCAAACACGGCCAATTTTCTTGAGCTATATTGGAGTTTATGGGGGAAAGAGAAAAGGACAATGAAGAACGGAGCCATTCTATTTCACTCGTTCTAAGCAGTTGCGCAACAAAAATTGCTGTGTGTGAACGCAGTCTCTACTTATTTAAAAACTTGCTCTCTGGTGTTTTCACTTTATATTATTATATATAAAACTTTTGGATTGATCTGAAATTATATCTCAAAATACATTAAGCTTTATTTAAGTGATAAAAGTTTTAACTCAGGAGTTTTCTCTGCCATCACCAGCAAAGCAAACGTAAAAAATCCACTTTCATAAAATTTTGCACAAGAAAAATTTATCATAATCAATATCGTGTTTACATTTTATTTATATTTTTAATTAACTAAAATGACATTAATATATTGAGGTTTTTCTAGCAGCAATTTTTATGTTAAATATTTTACTTTCAGCTTTTAATATTATCTCAGCCAATATTGCATAAAAACACACACACACTCACACACACACACACACATAAAACAAAACATAATTCATTTTTCATTAACACTCAACCGCCACTTGTGTCTCGAAATTTTATTTTTAACAGCTTCTTGCTTTTCAAATGAGGCAATCGTAACCTTGATGACTTTTATATGTTACTTTGTCTTTTGGATGTAAGGAATTCTTGGTAAAATTAACAATTTGAATGCCCACATTCATACAAAAATAACAAACTTATAATTCAGTCGCAACTTGGTTTGCCACAAAGTGTTGGAAAGAGTAATAAAATGTCCGCTTAAACAGGTGTACCTCTGATGAAAATTATAAAAAGTACTTTTTAGGAAAACTAGTACTTTTTAGGAAAAGTACGTTTTAGGAAAATTACTATGTATTTCAAAAAAGTACTTCTTATTAAAATTATACAAATACAATTACTTTTTACAAAAAGTACTTTTAATTTTTTACACTTCTTACTTTTTAGGAAAAGTACTTTTTAGATAAACTACTTTATAGGAAAATTACTTTTAAAAAAAAGTACTTTTTAGGAAAAATACTTTTTAGAAGAAGCTCTTTTTTGGGAAAACTACTTTTTAGAATAAGTACTTATTAGAAAAAATACTTAAACAAAAGTACTTTTTACGATAATTATGTTTTCTTTTTTTTGAAAAGTACTATTCAGGAAAATAACTTTTTGGGAACAAACTTTCTACTAAAAGTACTTTTTAGGATAAGTGCATGGTTGCAAAAAAAATGTTTAGGTATTTTTATGAGAGGTAGTATTTACGAAAAATTATTTTTTTGAAAAATACACACTTTAAAAAAAGTACTCTTTAATGAAAAGTTTGCTATGGAAAAGTACTCTTTAGGAAAAGAACGTTCTACTTAAATAATTTTTGAAGATAAGATAAAAAAATTTTGGGTACTTTTATGAGAGGTAGTATTTACGAAAAAGTAATTTTTAGAAATATAAATACTACTTTAAAAAAAGTACTTTTTTATGAAAAGTATGCTATGGAAAAGTACTCTTTAGGAAAAGAACTTTCTAGTTAAATTATTTTTGAAGATAAGCGCGTGTTTGAAAAAATAGTTTTTAGGAAAAGTACTTTTCATGAAAGGTACCATTTACGAAAAGTACTATATATTTAAAAAAAGTACTATTTAGAAAAAAGAAAAGTACTTTTTAGGAAAACAGCTTTTTAAAAAGTACTTTTTTGGAAAAAGGGATATAAAGATTTTTTTTGGAAAAGTTTCTTTTGAAAAAGTATTTTTCAGGAAAATAACTTTTTTGGAAAAGCACTTTCTACTAAAATAACTTTTGAAGATAAGTGCGCACTTGAAAAAGTAGTTTTACGAAAGGTACTATTTACGAAAAATACTACATATTTAGAAAAAGTACTTTTAAGGAAAAGTACTTAGAAAAATACTTTTTAGAAAAAATACTTAAAAAAAAGTACTTTTTAAGAAAGCCACTTTTTAGAAGAAGTTTTTTTTTTAAATAAATATAAATAAAATCTTTTTAGGAAAAGTACGAAGATCACTATTTACGAAAATCACTTTTGAAGATAGGTGCGTATTTGAAAAAGTAGGTTTTAGAAAAAGTACTTTTTATATAAAGTACTATTTAGAAAAAGAACTTTTAAGCAAAAGTATTATTTAGGAAAAGTAATATTTAGAAGAAGTACTTTTAAAGAAAAGTACTATTTAAAAAAAATACTATATACAAAAAGTACTTTTTAGGAAAATAACTTTTTTGGAAAAGCATTTTCTACTAACATTCCTTTTGAAGACAAGGGCGTATTTGAAAAAGTAGTTTTAATGAAAGTTACTACATATTTACGAAAAGTACTATTTAGAAAAAGTACTTTTAAGGAATATTTTTAGCAAAAAATACTTTAAAAAAGTACTTTTTAGGCAAGCTACTTTTTAGAAAAAGTACTTTTTTGAATCAATATTAAAAAAGTTACTTTTTACGAAAAGAACTTTTTTAGATAAGTACTTTCTACTAAAAGTACTTTTGAAGATAAGTGCGTGTTTGGAAAAGTAGTTTTTAGAAAAAATACTTTCTATAAAAGGTAGTATTTCCGAAAAATACTATTTACAAATAGTACTTTTAAGGAAAAGTACTATTTAGAAAAAGTACTTTTTAAAAATATACTTAAAAAAAGTACTGTGTATAGAAAAAGTTTTTTTTTAATAAATCTTAGGAAAAAATTTTTATGAAAAGAACTTTTTTGGGAAAGTACTTTCTACTAAAAGTACTTTTGAAGATAAGTGCGTCTTTGGAAAAGTAGTTTTTAAAAAAAATACTTAGAAAAAGTACTTTTTAGTAAATATTTTTTAGAAAAAGTACTGCTTAGGAAAAGTACCTTTTATTCTTTCTTTTTGGAAAAACATTATTTAAGAAAAAAACTTTTTTGAAAAAGTACTTTCTACTAAAAGTACTTTTGAGTGTAAGTAAATTTTTTAAAAATAGCTTTTAGGAAAAGTAATTTTTTTAAAAAAGGAACTTTTTTTTAGTAAAAGTACTTTGTAGGAAAAACACTCTTTAGAAAACGTACTTTTTAAAAAGAGAACTTTTTGAAAAGAAAATTTTCAAGGAAAATATAATTTTTTCATTAAAGAACTTTTTTCATAAAAATATTTTTT
Organism: Tachina lurida; assembly: GCA_944452675.1. Lineage (NCBI taxonomy): Eukaryota > Metazoa > Arthropoda > Insecta > Diptera > Tachinidae > Tachina > Tachina lurida. The sequence goes on along the minus strand of OX101753.1, from coordinate 165,999,182 downwards.
ACGAAAATATCTTCTAAGAAAAGTTCCTTTTAAGAAATTATCTTTTACGAAAAGTTTTTTTTTAATATACACTTTAAAAGTACTAGCTGAGAAAAAAATTTTAAAAACAGTGACTTTTCAAAAAAATCTTTGGTTTAGAGCCTTGTCTTCAAATGTTTAAAATTAAAAGTTCATCTTGTTTCCAGTTTCTTACCAGGCGGCTCGATTAAGTGATCAATTAACTAAGGGTTTGATGTTTCTAAATTGTTTTTTTGAATGAATAAAAATTCCATTACTCATAAATTCAATTTAAGTTCATAAACCATAAAAAGGTCATCGTAACACAGGTGAAATACATTTCCTCGCTCCATCTTACAATTGTATCGTTTTATACTTTGACTTTTTTAATACGAGGGCAGTTAGATAATTCGGTGGCTTTTTATATTTCTAGATGAGTAGCACTGATTCCGTTAACTTTTAGCTTTTATTAGACTACTGTCATATTTTTTAGCTAAAGCCTGGTATTCTGTTCAACATTTCACGCGAAATATTGAACAGAATACCAGGCTTAAGGTGGATCTGTTTTCCACTTCAGCCAGAGCAAGAAAGGCCTCATCTAGAGAAGAAAAAATAATTGTTCAGCCATGAAAATGCACGGGGCCATATTTGTGAGAGAAAAATCCATGAATTGGGCGTTGGACTACTAACGTGTTTAACATAATCTCTCTCTCTCTTTCACTGGCTCTTTCCTGCTTTCAAATTTGAAAGAAGGCTGAAGAGTAAGATATTCGGATCAAACGAAGAGTTTACAATTTAAACAAATGCCTGCCTATTCCTAGGATCGTGAAAATGTTATTCTATGAAGGAATAAAAAAAAATTCAGAGCCGCTGGACTACATGCTTAACGAAGACTTTGTTGTTATACAAAACGCTATTTAGCGGAAAAAAATTTATACAGAATGTTGCACAATTATCAAACTGCCCTCGTCGTACAATTGGCAAGAAAAGAAAACGTTTCACAAAGTCTGCTCGTTCATTAGTGCTAAGAATGTCTTAAAAGCAAAATCAATCATTTTATCAACAGCTGTTTTGTAGCCCAGCAAGCAAGTGCACATAAACATTCACAAACACATACATACAGACATATACACATGCATACATATGTACATAAATAGCTGTACGTACACACAATCTCTGAAAGAAATTGAAGATTTATTCCTTTAATGTAAAAAATAAAAAGAACATCTTTTGGATACCGTGCCAAAGTTAAAATTGTACGAGTATGCAGTGAAAAGGGCAAATGTCAAAACAAAACATTAAAAAAAAGAACGAGATGAAAAAGAAGAGATCGAAAGTTCTGATAACAACAACTTGTTTTATTTTTTTATTTTCTTAAATGTAAAAGAAGCAATAGAATTGAAATACTGACATGGTCACTTTTCAATTTCCGTGATTGATGATGTTTTAAGAGAAAATAAAAATTAAGCAATCTCCGTGATTTTTATCATTATAGGAAACAGCACTCAACAGACATTTTCTTGTGAAGAATTTTTAAATTAAAAATACTCAGTTTTTTTATATGTTACATATAAATACGTAGAATATTTGTACTACATACTTTTAAAACATACTTTTTATTAAGTTTTTAAATAACTTCTTGTAGTAAATTTGGTTTATAAACTTTTCCCTGAAGGCAGGTTAGTATTTTAAGGCGTTTTTTAATCCCTCTACTAGCAGTTTTTTTTCTGAGCAGGTAAAGATATAAGAACTGTTCGTGAATGCATCACTGCTCTGCATCAAACAAGACAACTTTTAATTAAAATGCCACACTTTTATACTTTGCATTATCTATTCCAGTGAAGCAATTTAGAACATATAAATTTCTATTCGCAGCGCCGTGATTTATTTACAAACGGACCCATAATTTGTAAAAATTTTTTAAAACAATAATATCACTTTTCTTGGAGATACTTTTCTCTCAAGGTAATTTTCTTAAAAAATATTTTTCTTACAAAATACTTTTTCAAGAGACTTTTCTTGAAAATATTTTTCTTAAAATGTAATTTTCATGGCGCTCAATTTTCAAAAAATTATTCCTCCTTATTCAACTGTACCTTTTTTAAAAGGTACTTTTTTCAAAACGTACTTTTCTCAAAAGGAAGTGCTTTTTAATGGGTACGTCTCTGACGAGGTACTTTCTTTGAATTTAATTTATCAATTACTTTTCTTAAAAGGTATTTTTCTTAAAAGGTATTTTTCTTTTTCTTTATCTTTTTCGTAAAGTATACTTCTGATGAAGGTTAATTTTCTTAAAGCGACTTTGCTTAAACGACAATTTCTTAAAAATGTACTTTTCTGAAAGGTTCTCTTTAAAAAAAAACTTCTTAGAATGGTACTTCTTTAAAAAGTACTCTTTTCAAAGGCACATTTTTGCAAATCACTTATTTAAAAGATACTTTCTTAAAAGGTACTATTTTAAAAGGTACTTTTTGCTAAAAATTGTGTTTTTGAAAGGCACTTTTTTTTTAATAAGTAGATTTTTGAGGTCTTTTTTTATTCAAGGATTGTTGATAGTGTATCTTTAGTTGATTTTGGCCTTACTTGCTTTATGTCAATAAAAGCCTTTTTATTACATATATCCCTAACGTTTCGTCAATTTTATGTTGACTTTTTCAAGGGTTTCGTAAATTAAATTTAATTCAAATTACATAAGTATAAATTTATTAATCAAAATTAAAATATGAAAAAATATTTGGTTTTTTGTGGTGACACCGATATAAATTATTTATTTATTTAAGGCGACTCTGTAACTCGTACTTATGTTATCCGTATCTTCTTTATGGTTCATATTTTTATTTTTTTTGAGTAAAAAAATTATTTTTCTTAAGGATATTTTTTCACATTTTTTTTATTCAATGTTCCTTTATTCATCGATATTTTTTGTAGGGTAATTAAAAAAACAGCCTTCTAGGTATGTTTAAAAAATTTATTTTTTAATTTTTAGTTACATTTCTTGAAAAGGTACTTTTTGGAAAATGTACTTTTTAAGAAGTAGTTATTTAGAAGGTACTTTTCTTAAGATACTTTATTAAATTTTGTCTTTTTTTTAACAAGCGAAGCGATTAGATTGTCTGGTAATATTTTAAAATTTTTTGAAAGTTACATTTTTAAATATTTTTTTTAAGGAAGTTGTTTTGGAAAATTACTTTTTTAAGAAGTACTTTTTGTTGAAGGTAGTTTGTTAAATCGATATTTTTAGAAGGTACTAAAGACAATTTTTAAGGAACAATTTTTTTAAATTGTATAAAAAGAATTTTTAAGTACATTTTTTTAAAAGGTACTTTTTTTAAAAATGCACTGTTTTAAAAAGGCAAAAATTATTTTTTTGAATAAGCAGTTTTTTGAAAAGGTAATTTTTTAAAAAGGTACTTTTTTGAATATACATACATATACAGGCACTTTTTTGATAAGGTAGTTTTTAAATAAGTACTTTTTAAAAAGGTAATTTTTTGATTAAGTATTTTTTGGAAAGGTACTTTTTTGGAAAGGTAGTTTTTAGTACAATTTTTTGAAAAGGTCCTTTTTTGCAGATGTATTTTATTAAAAAAGTACGTTTTGGAATAAGTATTTTGTGAAAAGGTACTTTTTTGGAAACGTCGTTTTTAGTGTACTTTTTTGCATACGCATTTTTTTGTAAAGGTACTTTTTTGAAAAGTTAATTTTTTGAATAAGTATTTTGTGTGAGTATTTCCTTTTTGGAAATGTCGTTTTTAGTGTACTTTTTTGAAAAGGTACTTTTTTTAATATGTATTTTTTTGAAAAGGTAATTTTTTGAATAGGTACTTTTTAAATAAGTACTTCTTAAAAAATTACTTTTTTGAATAAGTATTTCTTGAAAAGGTACTTTTTTGGAAATGTCGGTTTTGGTGTACTTTTTTGAAAAGGTACTTTTTTGAATACGTATTTTTTTGGAAAGGTACTTTCTGGAATATGTATTCTTTTGTAAAGGTACTTTTTTCAATAAGTATTTTTTTGAAAAGGTACTTTTGTGAAAAGTAATTTTTTGAAAATGTACTTTTTGAAAAGGTACTTTTTTGAATAAGTATTTTGTGAGAAGGTACTTTTTTGGAAATGTCGTTTTTAGTGTACTTTTTTGAAAAGGTACTTTTTTCAATATGTATTTTTTTGAAAAGGTAATTTTTTGAATAGGTACTTTTTAAATAAGTACTTCTTAAAAAATTACTTTTTTAAATAAGGATTTCTTGAAAAGGTACTTTTTTGGAAATGTCGTTTTTGGTGTACTTTTTTGAATACGTATTTTTTTGAAAAGGTACTTTCTGGAATATTTTATTTTTTGTAAAGGTACTTTTTTCAATAAGTATTTATTTGAGAAGGTACTTTTTTGGAAAGTTAAATTTTAATGTACGTTGGTATAACTATTTTCGGAATAAGGGAATAAGTATTTTTTGAAAATGTACTTTTTAATTTACTTTTTTGAATGAATTTCTTATTTACCCAAAAAATTTTTGACAAAAAAACTTTTCTGCGGTACTATTTTCTTTTTTAAGGATACGATTTTTTTTGGGTACTTTTTTACAAGATGACTTTGCTATGGCACTATTTTTAAATTAAACAATTTTTAACTGCATTTTTTATGAAAGTAGTTCTTGTAGAAAATGTTTACAAAAAATTAGCCTATAATAAAATTTCACAAAAAAAAATTTTTTTTAATAAAACCTGCTAACGTTTGTTGCTAAAGCCAGCTGAGAGCAGTGGTCAAAGAGATTGAAAAGATAAGTTATAAATTTGTTACGATATTAAAACAATACAATGAAAAAAAAAAAATATGATATGAATATTAACAAAAACATGTGTCAGCAGCGTGTTTGAATGTGTGAAATACAACGCCTCTGAGGCATAAAACGCCAATGCCGCCTCTAACTTGAGCACGTGACTATGTGAAAGAATTTAAGCGTCAAGAGTAAAAGCTCATTCACATGTGCTAATGGCAAAATGTACACATACATATCTATACATACATATGTATATGTGTGTGTATATTTGTATGTACATGAGTCCTGGTATATACTCGTATATATGAATATGTTTATATAAGCCAACTATTTGTCGAGTTTGTGACCAACTACATAATTCAATTATCAAAAAACCCCATCTACAAGTCGCTAACATAAAGTTGAACATGAGAATACATACTATGGGTTGATAAAATTAAACTACACGAACAAACAAACCATACAAAATACAATTGAATTGGTGTGTCTACGCGTACGTATGTACGTGAGCGTATGAACGTGTGGAAACGCACTTTGACTTTGTGTCCATCGTGGCGATGCATATACGAGTACAGGCGAAGTTCTCACCACCAAACTCAGTACGGACTTACGTTGTCATGTCCCCCTTTCGGCGTGAAAAGTTGCTTATATTTTATTTAGCCTAATGGTCAGTTTGATGAATATTATTTAATTTTAAACATTATGTTCTTCTTCAGCTTTTTATTTTTTATGCGACTCAGCGCATGTGAGACGTGGTGTTGAAAGTTTTTAATGTCATTATTGAATTTATAATTTAATTTCATTTATGTATGTATGTATGTACATACATATGTATATGCGAGTATGAACATATTTATTATTTGCTGCTATAAAATTTAATTAAATTCTTTGCAACTTTTGAATTGAATGCTCGAAATAATGGTGCGTGAGTGCTCGTGTGTTTGTGTGGTGTGAGTTCTAAAAACTACCCTGCAGGAAATGCGAATAGTGAAATTGTAGTGATTTACTAGTGATATTGTGAGTAGTAGTACTGACCAGGTGTACCACAGCCAATCGCCTTTATCGCGAATAAAAGGCGAGCATTTTGTTCACGTGAAATATTTCCCGTGAATAAAAAATGGTGAACAAAATTAGAAAATAGTATACTGACACAACAACAACGCAAACATTGACGATCACAATTTTAGGGAAAGGGAACACATTTCACGTGAATTTCTATTCCCGATAAGGGTGAATGTAATCATCTATTGACATTTAACACTAGCTTGTCATTGAAAATCCACCACTAGACTGTAGCACTGCTGCCTAAGTAGTTTTTTTGGGATTTCATGACGACATTGGCACCAAAGATTCACTAGTAAGTTTTAAGGGCTCTAGTCTACAATATCGATATTGCCTCGCTTGATATCAATAGTAAAATTGTAGTGGTTTCCTAGTGAGTGCGTGAGTGCACGTGTGTGTGTTTGTGTGGTGTGAGTGCTAAAAACTAATTTAAATTATTTCTTGCGTGTACGTGTGATGATGCTTTGCATATTTTTTGGTTATATTGTGCAACTGTATGTGCCAATATTTATGTTGCCATTTATTTAAATTTTTTTAATCATTTCCGCTCTAACGATGTTTTAGAATTTTGTTCTTAAATTACACTACAAAATTCAATACACATATAAATGTAATATTAAAAAAAAAAATAAAAAATTTATACAAAAATAGATTAATGGCTTTTGAAAATGTGATTTCCTCTCAAATGCTGCTTTTTTTTACATATTAAGTGCGTAACAAATAGCACGCTGTGATTAAATATTTAAAAATTAAAACTCATATTTTATATGATAAAAATTATTTACAAAGTTCCACAGAACTAAATACAACTAATCGAGATATATGAAATTTTCCCATAGACAATAACAACATCAAAGTAATTCCTGATAATATTGTCAAGTGTCGACCACCATCAATTCTATGATTTTTGGCGAGTTAGCCTTAGCATTTAATAAGCAATGAATAATCAAATATATTCATACCTAGAGACGTATATATGTATGTACTAGAGTTCGACCGATTAATCGGCTTCGGCTTCGGCCTTCGGCCAAATATTGGTAATCGGCCAACATTCGGCCTACGGCAAAAATCGGCCGATTAGCCGAAGCCGAATATTTTTCATTCCAAGCTTGAAAAATAACATTATGTTTGGTCGTTGCTCGTCGACAGTTTCTATTGTGTTTAACGTTTTGAAAGGGTTGCTTTGAAATACAACCCTGTTGCTTTCTATTTTCTTTTACTTGGACGTTCTTGTGAGTGATCATATGAAAAAGCAATGTAGAAATTGCAAAATAGTTTTATTTTTCTTGTTATGTATCCAATAGATATTACAGCTATGTCAGTGATCTCAAAAAAGCAAACTTTTTTCTTAATTCATATAAAACAAGTATCATTTTTAAAATTTAAAACATTCGGCTTCGGCTTCGGTTTTGGCCGAAGTTTAGGATTTTAGCCGAAGTTCGGCTTCGGCCAAAAAAAACGCCTTTGGTCGATCTCTAGTATGTACATATCGAGCCTTATTTTTGATTTTATCGTAAGCGACATGTTATCGAAAATATAATTTTTTATTAAAATTAAAATTTTATGGGCCTACCCATAGTTAAGAATTATCAAAATGTCAAAATTGTTGATGATGTTTACGTACAAATATTTTAATATTTTAAAAAAACCTTCTCCAGAAAAATTTAATTTTTGTCGCTTACGATAAAATCGAAAATAAGGCTCGATATGTATGTATGTATATCTGTTCCAAACATTATCTTTATTGGAAATCTATAAACAATAAATAACACACAATATTTATGACAACATGTCATAAAAATATTTTTGACAAAAACTTATAAAAAATTCATGGGAAACACCACGGAAGTACATGTACAACATGTACATCTATTTATTTTTAAACACTCCCGATGAAATCATATTAGAACTACAACACCCACATTTGAAATAAAACAAACCAAACCAAATTTGCCAGTGGCCTCTTGACCGCCTTAAAAGGTCTTATGTTGACGCGTGTTAGCCCTTGACTAAATTTGTTTGTCTATTAAATTTCTATTTAAACATTTTTTTATTTCCCCTAAAACATTTTCCTTTAAAACTTTAATTAAATGTCTATGGCTAAATATTATGCAGGTGATTCTGGTTTTTTTTCTAGTTAAACAATTTTTATTTTTATTTGAAAATCTAGATTTAAAGTATTTTTGAAAGGTTGTTGAAGTGGTGGGTTGTTTTCAATACAAAAGAACCATTTGAAAAAATAAACCTTAAATTACGAATGAAATACTTACCTGTTGTTCATAAAAACCAACAACATACAACTTGTAATATGTATATTTTTTTTAACTAGCTTTCAATTAAAAGGTCAAGGTAAAATTGAAAAAAAAGGAGATTGTTAAACCAAAATGGTTTAGTAATTTATATTACAGGTCAGCTAAAGACCTAAAAGTGCAAGATAAAACAATGCATTTCATTTAAAGTGCAAGAGACGAACTGCTGCTAAATTTTTAAAATAAACGACTTACATATCGTTACCTTAATATAGAAAGGCCTAACTAATTATTTTTTTGAAATCAAAATGTTTGCATTTTTCGATACATTAGATGTTCTTCTGTCGAAATATACAAAAATATCGATTAAAAAAAAACAATGAGTTAGGGCCTTTTTATATTAAGGTAACGATATTTAAAGCAATATATTCAATATTAAAATATCTACATATACATGTGTAATACTTGACTAAAATAAAGATATAGTGAAAAAATTCCCTCACAAAAGTACTTCTTAAGGGTCTCTTAAAATAAGTACAATTTTAGAAGGTACCTTTTCGTACTATTGAAAAAACTACGTTAAAAAAATATAATTTTTCAAAAGTATATTTTTGATAAAGTCCGTTTTTAAAATAGTGCTTTTTTGCAATAAGTCCGTTTTTAAAATAGTACCTCTTTGAAAAAAGTACCTCTTTGAAAAAAGTACCTCTTTGATAAAAGTACTTTAGTAAAGTCTTTTTTGAAAAAATCCATTTCCTCATGGTATTTTTTCATAATGGAAACTTTTGAAGTACCTTTTGAAAAAAATAAATATTGAGAAAAGTACCTTTAAAAAAAGTACTTAGTAAAAAAAGTAGCTTTTCAAGCAAGTACCTTTTTTAAAAAGTACCTTTTGCAAAAAGTACCTTTTGAAGAAAAGTACCTTTTAAAAAAAAGTACCCTTTCGAGAAAAAGTAAGATTTGAAGAAAAAACCTTTTAAAAAAAGTACCTTTTGAAACAAGTACCTTTTGAAACAAGAACCTTTTGAAAACCTAAATTTTTCTAAAAATTATATTTTTTGAAAAAGTTTCTTATGAAAAAAGTACCCTGTTTTAAAATCACCCATTTCAAGAAGTACTCTTCACAATAGTAACTTTTGGCAAAAGTAGCGTTAAGAAACTATCTTTAAAAAATTTGTTTTAAAAAATACTAATTTAAAAAGCACATTTTAAAGAAATAAATTTGAAAAAATTGCTTCTAATCAAAGTATATTATTCCAAAAATATATCTTCAGAAAAACTGTCTTTTACGAAAAGCACTTTAAAAAAGGTTTCTTTTGAATAAAAGCACTTTTTATAAAAGTTTATTTAAAAAGAGAACTTTATAAAAAAATATCTTTTGAAAAACATAACTTTTTCTCAAAAGTATTATTCTTGAAAAGTTTTCTTTTAAAATGTGTACAATTTAGCAATATTATTTTTTTTTAAAAGCATCGTTAAAAAAATACTTTTAAGAAAATTGTTTACAAAAAGTTTTTTTAAAAAAGCAGTTTTTGAAAAAAGTATCTGACTTTTAAGACAGGTACTTTTCTAAAATTAAAAAAGAAATTAATTTGTAACAAGTACCTTTATCAAAAAGTATATTTTTAAAGAATAGCTCGTGAAAAAAGTATTTTTGAAAATATTATTTTTTTGAAAAAAGTCCGCTTTGAAAAACATCCTTTTGAAAAAAATTCGTTTTTAACTAAAAGTTCTTTTTAAAAATAATAATTAAAAACTAAGTCTTTTTTAAAAATTTAGAACTGTTTCTTTGCAAAAATTAAAAACAAAATCATTTTGAAACAAGTTCCTTTATCAAAAAGTATATTTTAAAAGAATATCTCTAGAAAAAAATTTTTTTTAAAAAAAGTTCTATTTGAAAAAATCCTTTAAAAAAATTCGTTGTTAAAAAGTCCTTAAAAAAAAAATTCCTTTTTTAAAAAAAGCTTTTAAAAATATCATTTTTAAAAAAGTACCTTTTAAGAAAAAGTACCTTTTTGGCAAAGGTCCTTTTTGATAGAAAGTACCTTTTTTTAAAATGAAAGAAATTAATAAAAGTAACTTTTTAAAAAAATTCTAATTGAAAAGATAATTTTTGAAAAAACTGATTTTAAAAAAAAAGTACCTTTTTGAAAAAAGTACTTTTTTTGAAAAAAGTACCTATTTGAAAAAAAATTAATTTTCTGATATAAGAATGTATATATATATTAAAAAATAATAATATGAAGAATATCTCTTTGAAAAAGCTGTCTTCTAAGAAAATTAATTTTGTCCTTTTTTAATACCTCACAAAACAGTATTTTTAAGTGCTTTTTGAATACCTCACACAAAAAGTCTTTTTTAAAAAAAGTACCTTTTGAAAAAAAATTAATTTTTAAAAAATACTCTTTATGGGAGTAATTTTTAAAACGATTACCTGTCGAAAAAAGTACCTTTAACAAATTACTTTAAAAAAGAGGTAACTTAAAAAAAAAGCTCGCTTAACAAAAAGTAGCTTTTGAAAAAGTTAATGTTAAGTATATTTTTTAAGCATAGTTTTAAAAATATTATCCCAAACTTTTGTCTCGTTAGCATAAACATTTTTATGGAAGACAATTTAATTTGACGTTTATGGTTCCCAATCTTAAATGCTTATAAACTTATACATACAAGTATTTAGCAAATATAGTTATTAATATTAGGAATCCGTGTTAAAAAAAAACAGCAGTACACATTTCGGATAATAAATGTTTTATTGGTGTAGTTAAAATAGCAAACATAAACCATTAAATATTTTTGTACCCATAAAGCAGCAAATAGAAACAAAATGTATTTAATAATCCAACACCATTCGGTTTATCAGTTTCACACCCAAATTTTTTTTTTCTGTGAATGAAAATTGTTTTATTGAGCTGTTATAGATAATTATATACATACGAGTAGTTACAGCATCATATTATAAAAGTCTGAAAAAACAGAGAACATGCAACTTACGACTAAATATGTACGAGTACCTAGATACATTATCATTTGCATGTGGATACAGATGCAGATACAAATACGAATACAACTGTGTAACTAAGAGAAGAAGAAGAAGAAAAAATACCACCATTACAGATTGTGTTTGCGTATAAATTTATCTTTTTTTTGGACTCGTTAACCATGTAGTCAAGTTTGTTTAACTGTTACTTTCGAAAATAGGCTTAAAACAATAAACATAAATGGCAGGCAGTTAAACAGTCGAAACAGCCAACAAACAATAATAAAAGTTTAATAAACTGTCAAATACATAGTGTCAAATGCTCCCCGGTATTTTGGTAATGTGTGCAGGTGTGTGTATGTGTGTGTGTGTGTGTGTGTGTGATCATTGAAAATGGTTTAAAATTTTTTTAATAAACAAATATGTACATAAAACCAAGAAAATGTACTATTAACAAATATTTGTATATACATATGTATGTATGTACATATATGCATCTGGAGCCTTTGCTGCAATAGAGTTATAACTCATAATAATTTTTTTTATATTCCAGAAATAATTGCCAAATCCTTTTTAATATTTTGTAAAAATTTCAGACATATTTCTTTGCATACTAACCTCTTCAGAGGAAATTTAATTAAATTGCCAGAAAATAGAAAATTTTAAACTTTTATGTAAAGTGCATTTTTTTGCATTATTACGCTCTAGCTGCAAATGATCGATCGGTGTGTTTAAGCAAATGCTTGCAATGACATGATAATAATTGTCTGAAAGGTTAGAAAAAAGAAATATTGGAAATATAAAATTTATTTTTCTCAATACAACTGTACTAAAATAGTACAGTAGTCTACCGATAATGTGGCGTTCGGTGGACCAGGGAAGCAGAAAAACTCTATTTCATTTTGTTGTGGTTAGTAAAGAAGAAAAGCCAATGGCAAGACTGTTGTAAATTTAGAGATGTTAAAATTGAGCTTTTATTGCAAAAAAAAAATAAGCTTTCAGCAAATTGTAACACGATGAATTAAAATAATTCTTTTATTCCATTTGCTATAAAAGCTGAGTATTTAAAGCAGAAATCTACATGAACTGACACCACGCACAGTGGACCAAACACAAAGAAGGTGTAGTGGCCTTCGAAAGCAGCTAGTTGTTCCGTTCTACTAAGTGTTTGTCAAAAAATTTACCGCAAACTTTGGTATTATTTGTTCATTAATAATTATCACATGTAATTTGAAAAAGCGATACGAACTTTAGCCTAATCAAATCATACTTGTATAGTTAATTTTGGTTTTGCAATGTATAGAATATTTCTCAAGGTATCTGCCATGCACCAGCTACTACGCCAGTCTTTTATCAAAAAACGCGCTCCACAACAAGATTATGTCATTGTGGAACGCATTTGATAAGACACATTATTCATATATCCAGTTCAAGTATACCAGAAATTATGGAAGCTATAGTTAAAAGAAATGAAGAATGGGAAAGCACTAGGCCTGCGCAACATAAAATCAGAATCAATCAAAATCACTACAAGTAAATGAGTATCAAAATTCTACATCCAAAGTGTTACACGAACGCTCCCTTGGTAACACTATAACTGTAAGCACAGGAGTCCAACAGTGATGTATACTCAATCTCCTCTGTTGCTCAAACTAGTTCTTGAAGTTTATAGTGCTACAAGCAACAACCACAACAACGAAGTATGTAATTTCTTAAACTACTGTTATCTAGGGTAGACTGTATTTTATAAGAATGAGTTATATCAACAGATAACCAATTCGGAGAAAGTTAAGTTCACAAAAGGATGAAGAAAATTTTTGAAAATAAATAAAAGGCCTTGCAGTAGGGACTTCTGAGCTTTGGCAGTTGATGGTGGCGATTGTGTTAAAGCTTCTTCGAATCCAATTCAGTCTGTTTCGCCAAATCACCATGGAGCCAATTTACTCGATGTTACTTATATATTCCATGCACAATGGCTTCGAATAAAAATGTTCTATGATATATCTTCTTGTATTAAAATTTTATTAAAATTTAAAGATGGGAAGCGCTTAACGAAAAACCCTTTATACACAAAAAAATGCAATAAAACAATGACTTGAATTAATAATTGATATTTTTTTATAAACAACAAACGTTTATACACATAAAGCTGATAAGAAATGGGTCAAACATATTCATCACAGACCTTAATGTCCCACATTTCACTAGAAAAAACAAATATTAAAACCTTCAAAAGCTTAATAAAATGAATTGATTGTGAAAAAAATTTTTTTTTTATTATTTAAAAGCACACGCTTGAAAAAAAGAAAAGCTTAATGAAGTTGCTCAACGTTTATTTACATATAAAATATTCATTTGATTTTTAATGACATGCTTCGATGTTTAGGTCGAGTTATGAATTATTTTTAAGAAACTAGAGAAATAAAGCAAAGTTCTAAAGGCGAATTGCGGTAGAGGAGAAGAACAGAAAATAACTTGTAACGGCTTTTTGAAAGCTTACGTGTGCACAAGCGATAAAAGAGGGAGCGGTGAAAGTGAGTCTCCATAGAAAATTTTTTATTTTTTAGCTGCAAAAAATAAACTTTTTGATTGTTTTTATAAAAATTTAAGATTTGAATTTTTACATCAACATGAGTTTCCTTTTAATCACATTTAGTTTTTTCTTTCTTTTTATTTTAGTAATAAAATTAAAAGGAATTAATAAAAGTGTTGAATTCCGCACCTTGTGATCTCGAAATAGTAAAAGCAAATTGAAAAAAAAAATTCCACATTTAACTAGTGAATCATAAAAAAAAAATATCAAATAAGAAATAAATCAGCTGCAAATACTATAAAGATGTTGCAATAAAAGTGTGCAGAGTGCATACAAAAGTTGTGGTTCCACGACCACACTTTTCTTCGCAATGACAATGCGTGTGTGTGTGTGTGCGTCTTTTTTGTTGTTGTTGTTGTTGTATTCTCATGCTGATGATGAACATCCGTGTGTGCAAATTAACACTTTTGACCACTGTGCAGCTCTGCATCTGGGTATAAATATTTTTCTGTTACTATTTTCTTAACTATTTGCAGCATATATGTATGTAGAATGAGGTGTAAGCGACATTGCAACACGTATAAATCAACGAAAACACATCTTTACCAGTGCTTGAAACAATTTTATGTCTTTTTGACATTCTGTTGTGTTATTACATCAGGCCGTCTGTCTGTGTGTCTGTTTGTATGACCATTGGCCGCTCCGTACGTCATGTCATCAGTGGCGGATTTATGTTTGATGTGGCCCTAGGCCCCGTAAGATATATGGCCCCCTTTCTGTTCTATGCAGAAAAGCTTTTTAAAATTAAATATGAAATTTATAAATATTTAAAATACACTATGCATTACACGTGCAAATCCGCACGGTCCTGACAGTATAGGTTCGATGGTATTACCAAAGGGAAGTAAACCCCTATACTCATTTTGGCAATTTTGGTGGTCAACTTTTTTTTATGGATCTCCAAAGATTTCGAAAATCAGTATGCCCTTAAAATATGGTGTCATCAGTTTTTGGCCAATGCCTAATTCAGACTTAGTGGTAGCGCCTTACTATATATGCATGTATGGCAATAATGTAGCTAAGAGTCCACTAAACTAGTCTTTAACATTTTACGTCGAAAAAATTATTTCTTCATGCACTTTTTTTGTAAAAGTTAAGTAAATATTTTTTTTTTCATTTCTATCAGAGTAACTAACAGGGACTCCTAAATTTTTGTTAACAATATTTGACCTATTTGCCACTCAATAGGTCATACAGAGCACTTTTTAACCCAAAAATTTTAGTTTTTCACAATTTTTTTTTTCGAAAATAATATAATTAATGCACACTTGTAGTAAAAAAGGAAAATTTAACATTCGAATTAATTTAAGGGAGCAAGCAGTCAGTCAAACCGACAACTATTCGAATATGTTGACAGCTGAAATTCTCCGTTGTGTATAATTTTTCCTTTCATGCGTTCGCTTTGACTGGGACTGTTTACTTTTTAAGAAGCAGAAGCAAAAGCAATTACACAAATCAAAAGTTTTTAAACGCTGCTTGTTAATATCTCCTATCTAGAGTGCACCCTGGCCATGTTAAATACACTTACCCGAACTGTCATTAAAACTTCAACTCAATTGTACACTCAATGTAAAAAAAATCTACATTGCACTAATAAATTGACGGGTAAGGTCAGAATTATACGAGTATGCTAAATTTTTCATTGATTGACAAAAATTGTCAATATCAACCTATTTAAATTTTAGTTCTTAAGGTTCTTAAAATTTTGCCGCCCCTAAAACCATACCGCCCTACGCCCTGGCCTCGCGGGCCTATACGTAAGTCCAGCACTGCTTGCCATTGCACTCTTTTCTTTATTTATTTCATTTTTTTTTTCACTAAACAAGTTCATTAAATGACAAATGCATCAAGTAATAAAAATGTGTTTTTTTTTGTAGATATGCTGGTGGTGGTCTTTAACATTGAGTCCATTCTTGTACCCTTCCTTCATCGTGCTCAAACAATAAAGTTAACGAACCATGAAATTAATGATTTTTATTTAATTTTTTTCTCTATTTTATTTTTCTGCTCTCCCCCTCTACCGAATAGTGTTGCCAACAACCGCAAATTAACTCAAAACCGCAACAAATTAATATCATGTTTGAGTGGATTTTTTTAATTTTTTTTCTCATTTTACAATTTAAACGTTTTTTCCTCGTTTTGTTGTTGTTTAAATATTCTAAAAAAGTTTAAAAGGGAAATTTTATAGTAAAACATGTTCTGTCATGCGACACAATTGAATGATAATTTAAACTGAAACCAGCTATTAATTTATTCATGAGTAGGGGCATAAATGTCTAAGCGATGCTATCAATCAACAGGTAAATGACTCCAGAATGTTAGTATGTCTACTGTGGAAAGCCAGAGACATGGTTAAGCTTAGAACAATCAATAGATCAGCTAAACAAGTGCATTAATAATAATAAAAAAAAAATCAGTTAAGTGCGACTGTGCGACTGGTACACGAAGGGTTCCGTACGGACACTACATATCGATGGCTTAATATAGAAAGGACGTATCTCAAATGTTGGATATTTTATAGGAGAAGCAAAAAACTGAAGAAAACGTAAAGCATTTACATGCAGGAATAATTTTTTAAGTGGCCATAAGTCCTTGAGTTTTAACAGTAACGTACTAAGATCTTCAAGGAGGATGCAATTATAAGTTATTTCCCAGAAAACGTTAAAAACGCGATTTCGAAAAAAATTGAGATACGTCCTTTCCATATTAAGCCATCGATATGTAATTCTATACGAAGTTTTGCCTATGTAGTCAAATATCTTACCTGTACTTGGATTCAGTAACTTTTATTACCATAATCGTATCGCTATAATAAATATAATGAAAATTTATCGACTTCGCTATTCAGTAACCTATTTTAACTATATTTGCTGTCGATTGAAGTAAACAGAAATAAAATCACAAGCTCAAATTCATTTAGTTTTTCTTTATTATTATTCATGCTCTTCGCTTATTTGGACATCCAATACAGCGATACGACATGATATTGAAGTCAATCGTGATTTAATATACCTGTAGACTATCGTAAGAAATAAATTATTGAATCACATTGTCGTTACCGCAAACGAATAAATATGTCGATAAAGATTACCAAGTTCGGTTCGCAAAAAGTTACAGAATCCAGGTTTTGATGTAGACATTAAAAAAAATAAATTCAGTACGACTTTGTTCTCGGTTTAAACGATTTTTTTTAATTTGTCACTTTTTTCTCGTTTTGGCGATTTTTTCGGTTTTCGGTTTTTGACGTTTTTTTTCATTTTGGCGATGTTTCCGGTTTTTCGCGATTTATTTTAGTTTGAGATTTTTTTTAATTTGGCGCTTTTTTTCGTTTGGCGATTTTAAATTTGTGGGGTTTTTTAGTTTTACCGTTTTTGAAAATTGCAAGAGTTTGGCTCTTACGGTTTCCAAGATACAGCCAGTTGTCAAAATTACATTAACTGATAGAACACCCTTTAATTTAGATTTTTTTTTTTTAAACTTTATTGTTAATTGTTATAGTCTATATAAAAATACACTAATTTTACAAATATACATACAATACACACTCTGTCCAAATTTCAGGTCCGTAGCTCTTACGGTTCGCAAGAAAATAGCCTGTGACAGACGGGCAGCGTAGCGAAAAAAACTGTTTTTCGGTTTTTGGCGATTTTTCTAGTTTTTTTTATTTTTGGCGCTTTTTTTGCTTTTGGGATTTTTTCGGTTTTTGGCGTTTTTTTATTTCAACGATTTTTTGGCGATTAATTTTATTTTGAGAGTTTTTTTAGTTTGGCGTTTATTTTTTTAGTTTTGGTGCTTTTTTTCATTTTGGCGGTTTTTTCGTTTTCTTTTAGCGTTTTTGAAAATTTCAAGAGTTTGCAGCAAGTTGTCAAAATTACATTAACCGATAGAATACCCTTTAGTTTTGATTTTTAAAAATTGTTGTAATTTTGGAAATTTCAAGTGTCTATATATAATTGTATGCATGTGTATTACATGGGGTATTTTTCATTGCTCGTTTTGAAACACCCTTTAAATTTTACCCCTCATATATTTCTTGTTGTAGATATTCTGTCGAAATTGCAGGCCCTTAGCTCATATAGTTCTCAAGAAAACAGCCTGTGACGGACAGACGGACAGCGTAGCGAAAGCATAAGGGTTCCTTTTCACCTTTTGTGTACGGAATCAAATCGAACGAATCCGTTTGCGCATGTCATATTTTTCTTTTCGCTAGTCTGGTAGCCCCGCCCTCTGCAATAGGACAGTCTGAGTTTAGACGAGCGAATATTTTCAAGGAAAACATCTGGAATTCTCTTTTGTTGTTTCCATCGCGATCACACAGACGAAAATGTTGCCGGCGACATTCCAATGTATATGTAGCAAAGAATATGAAAACAAAGCGTGTCGCCAAGTACCGAACACAAAACTGATTCGTTTTTCCCCACCCGTAAAATGCCACCAAACTAAATGTTTCCCTTGCAAATGTTTTCGTGTCTAAACGCTGACAAAGCAGCTAACAAAATGGTTCGATAAACACGAATATTTTGCGATAGAACGGACGCCTTCTCCACAGGCAAAGTCTGCTTTGCAAAGTTTTTAGTTTTTAGTAGAGAAGGGTAAAATGAAATTGGAAGTTTTTCCCTTCTTTCTTAAAAACTCAAGACCTTATGAAGTGAACTATGCATCTGCAAATATTAAATGCAAAGGGAGTAAAACATTTTGGTGATAAAAATCACTTCTTAGTTATTCTTAAGTGAAGTTTTGGCCTTGATTCCCACATTAAACACATCTCTAAGTTTCTCTAGCATCTAATCAATAATTGAGTAGCAAAAAAATTATTACAAACAAAAGAGATTCATTGAGTTTGACAAGTTTGGATAAAAGTTTCACAGACTTCAATAGAATGTTGATGGAAAAGTTTTACAATAAACAACACAATTTTTTTTTTAACAAAATATACAACAATTTTTAAATCATATAAAATACTCGTACATTGTCCTCTATTGAATTCTAAAAGCTGGACAACAAAAAAAAACATGTAAATTCCTTTTCTAATAAGCAAATAATTATTCAATTTGTAAAAGATGAAGGCAACAACATTTATATATTGTTTTGGGATGACAAATGTCCAAGAGCACCAAAAAAAAAAATAATTGATGAGTTCAGTCAACACATTGTCAAACAGAATGAAACAACTTAAGTTTTTCATCATTCATGAATGAATGAAATAGAAAATATTATTAGTTAAAGAAGAAAAAAAAATTAATTTTTTTTGAAGCCGAAAAGAAAACCAAATATATTGTTTTATGTTTCTTTAAACAAATAACATATGATTACTCGCCAATAAGTAATTAAGAGAAGAAGCCATTAATAATATATATTTTTGTCTATTATTTAATTGTTAATCATATTTTTTATTGAAAGATTATGGTGCATACCCCCATTCAACTTCAACAACAGAACGTACGTCTACGAGCGAGCGTATGTATAAGATTGTGCGAACATTTTTCTTTTCCAATTCAAAGTTCAAAAAGTTCATATTCTTACACACACAATTTATCTTTTAAGACAGCTTTTCTTTTTTTGTGTTTCTTAATAAACAGTTTTGTTTTTAACGCATTTTATGACGCCAATTGGTGTCAAATTCCATTGCACACTCCATTCATTTATACAAAAATAATGATGATGTTGCTGTTAATTCTAGTCATTTTGTTCTTTTTTTCCTTGTTGCGTGCAAAGGCAAAAAATAAAAACAAAACATGCAGTAAGACAGTTTTATATGATTCTTATGTTGCCTTAAATTGATTGTTGCATGTTGCAACAATTTTAAGCACATGTATGCAATACAACAAGAACATTAAATTATTAGTGCACACAAAACAGGAAAGGAAATAAAAAATTTAATAGAGATGGCAAGGATTTTTGTTTAATTTGCATACTCATAGTTTTTTTTTTTTCAAAAAATACTTTTTCCACAGGTACCTTTTCCAAAAGGTACTTTTTCCACATGTACATACGTTTTTCAGAACTTATTTTATATAGAGATGACAATGATTTTTGTTGAATTTGCATAATCATAAATTTTTTCCAAAAGTACTTTTCCAAAAGGTACTTTTTCCAAAGAAAAGAAGAAAAAATTTAATAGAAATGACAAGAATTTTTGTTTAATTTGCATACTCACAATTTTTTTTAAAGTACTTTTTCAACAGGTACTTTTTCCATAAGGTACTTTTTTCATAGGTACTTTTTTAAAACTTATTTTATATAGACATAACAACAATTTTTGTTTAATTTGCATACTAGTAATTTTTTTTTCAAAAAATACTTTTTTAACGGGTACTTTTTCCAAAATGTACTTTTTTCACAGGTACTTTTTCTTAAAACTTATTTTGTATAGAGATGGCAAGAATTTTTGTTTAATTTGCATACTCATAGTTTTTTGTTTTAAAAGTAGTTTTTCACCAGGTACTTTTTCCACGGGTACTTTTATTTAAAAGTAGTTTTATATAGAGATGAAAAGAATTTTTGTTTAATTTTTTCAGCACCTACTTCTTCCGAAAGGTTATTTTTTCACATGTACTTTTTCTTTAAACTTATTTTATATATAGATGAAAAGAATTTTTGTTTAATTTGCATACTAATAATTTTTTTCAAAAGTTACTTTTTCAACAGGTACTTTATTCAAAAAGTAATTTTTCCGCAGGTACTCTTTTGTAATTTTTTTGGATATATGTACACACGAAAGTCCTAAAATATATTTTCAGAAAAGTTTTTTTTTCAAAAACTTATATTTTCAAAGAGTACTTTTTCTACGCAGCACTGAAAAGGCACTTATTTTCAAAAAATTTTTTTTTTTATCAGAAGGTACTTCTTTACAAGAGACACATTTTTAAGAATTACTTTTTTCAAGACGATCTTTTTTTCAAAAGGTACTCTTTTAAGAGGTATTTTTTTTTCAAAATGAGCTTTATTCAAAAGGTACATTTTTAAAAAGTATTTTTTCAAAAAGATACTTTTTTCCAACGGTACTTTTTCAAAAAAATACTTTTTCGAAAGGTACTTTTTCTAAAAGGTACTTTTTCAGAACATACTTTCTTCAAAAGGTACTTTTTCTTAAATGTACTTTTTTCAGAAAGGTACTTTTTGCAAAAAGTACTTTTTCAAAAAGGTATTTTCTTCAAGAGATACCTTTTCTAAAATGTACTTGTACTAAAGGGTAATTTTCCTTTCAAATATTACTTTTTCTAAAATGTAAATATTAAAAAGGTACTTTTTCAATAGTTTTTTTTTCCAAGGGTACTTTTCTGAAAAGTTTATTTATAAAAAAAAAAGTACATATGTATATACAAGTGCCCTTAGTTATGATAGTGGTCTAAGTCATATGCATTTTTACTTCGAAATATTAAATAAATCTTTAATCTTTAATATAACTTTCTTAAAATATAAATAGTCCTTTTTCAAGAAGATAATTTTGTCCAGAGGTATAAAACTACCAGAAGATATATAAATATGGAAACATATAAATGATATTTCATTTAAATGTTTCCAAGGTACTCTTCTGAAAAAATCTTTTTTTGTAAAGATATTTTTTCAAAAGCTACTTTTTCGAAAAGTTATCTCTTCAAAGGGTACTTTTTCCAAAGATAGTTTTTTTAAAAGGTACTTTTTTACAAAAGTTACTTTTTTTAAAGGGTACTTTTTTCAAAAGGTTATTTTTTCAAAAGGTACTTTTTTGAAAAAGGTACTTTTTTCATAGGGTAGTTTTTTACTAAGGTACTTTTCTTGACAGGTACTTTTTTCAAGGTACTTTTCATAGGGTAATTTTTTACAAAAGGTACTTTTTTTGACCCGTACTTTTTTAAAGGTAAATTTTTTTTAAGGTAATTTTTTTTAAAGGTAATTTTTTTCAAAAGCTATTTTTTCAAAAGATACTTTTTATTACATAATTTTTCCAAAACTATTTTTTAAAATACCTATTTTTTTCAAAAAGTGCCTTCCAAAAAGTCTCTTTATTGAAATGGTACATTTTCCATTAGTACTTTTTTTTAATTACTTCTGTCTTATTAAAAAAAAAATATTTTTGGTTAATAAAAGGTTTATTAAACAAATTTTGTATGGAAATTTGTTTCCTAAACTTTTTATAAATCAAAAATATTTTTTTTGTTAATAAGGCCATTACTTTTTAAAGCATTCTCTTAAAGAACTGCATTCCAAATTACCATCTTTTTTGTTGAAGCGCCCCTATATGAAACTTTTTGTTTAATAGAGTCATATTTTATGTGCATATCTGCAGATAATCGTTTTGTTTCTTACATTTTGTATGACAGAACTTATTATAGTTAAAATCTTAAAATTCATTATCTTAATTTGCATAAAAATGTAGTTGTAGTTGTTTTTTTTACTAAAGCTTTTGTTTTCATTGCAACGCAATTGTTGCAGTTGCTAATGCACAGACAATGCAACAATATAATATAACAAACTCTTTATTCTATTGTAATTTATGAAGTATTAAATATTTGACATGATTTACGATCTGCTTTATCACTTTTACTCGATGAAGATTTTGTATTTTTGTTGCAGTATAAATGCGTTGCAGCAACAAGAAGAACAAAAAAAAAACAAAACTCTAGCAGAAGCATCTTTCAACGTAAACTTATTAATTGAATGTTTTAATTTATGCGAAAAGTATTGTGTCGTTGAGGCAAATTAAACAAAAAAAAATAAAATTTTGTTTTAAATTCGTTATGGCCAAACGACATAAATTTAATAAATTGTTGTTATGCATTCAGAACAGTGCAAAGAGGCAGACAGACAGACAGACAGACAGACAGACAGACAGACAGACAGACAGACATACATACATACGAAAACAGGGTGCAGCATGATGTGTAGCATTAAGCAACTTTATTTGCTTTTTTTTTGTTGTTGCAGCTGATGATGTTGTAACGGTTTAAACTTTTATGACTTTTCAATACATTTTGTTTGTAATAAAAAATAATTAAAAATTAAAGTTAATTTTTTTTTTAGTCTAATCTTAATGAAATCTGAAAATACTTCTTTTTAACATAAATAAAATTGATATAAATTTTAAGGTTTTCGAAATGTCAGTTGAATAATCGCATTTGATCAAAATTAAGCACTAAAGTCATTTATATTTTTCACATTCAAATTCTCATAGAACTTTCATTTAAATTTTTTTTCTAAAGAAAGTGGGCCAGCCAATCCGATTTAAATATTATTCTAATTTTAAAAATTTTTTTTTCATGTTCTGCAGTTAATGTATTGTATCTACTGGACCATTATAGGGGTTTGAGCTCCACCAAATTTACTTCTCTGTTATACATATATATGGTGACATAATAGCCAAAAAGGCTTAAGTGACATAATTGTCGAGCTTAATTTTTTTTTGGAAATCGATTTTCGTATAAAAACGAAGTTCAAACTTTTTTTTTTGCGATTATGGTTCGATATGTTGACCTTGTTCTAGAAATCTTTCGAGTTTACCATAAAATTCTATTTATCTACATATCGATTTGATTAAAAAAAAATTTATTTCTGCTTTTTAGAGCTTGAAATATTATATGTAAAATTAATTTTCCATATCGTCAGTTGAAATGCAAGACCGCATAAAAGCGAAGATCAAACTACATATGTGTCGGTTAAAATTTTTTTTTGGCGATTATGGCTCGATATGTTCAGCCTGTTTTAGAAATCATTCGAGTTTTTCATAAAAATCAATTCCACATTCTTGAAATATTATATGTAAAATTAATTTTTCATATCGTGAGCTGAAATGCAAGACCGCATAACTAACACAAAATTCTAAGAAGGCGATTTACTGCATGAAAAGACATGTCCCTAAAAATTTTCAAACTTTTATGATAATAATCAGTCGAATTAAAAATAAAAATAAAGAAGCTGTACTTCAGAAACTTGAATAATTTCTATTCTATAACAAAAAGTATAGTTACGTGATTTTACATTTCAGCTAATCGAATCAGTTTGCAGAACACGACCGACTATGCTTCGACGCTGCTACAGCAATATTTTTAAATCGCAGTATAATATTATGAGCTTAGTTAGCAATTTTTGGAATCATATTTTGAAAAACAATACGAGAATTTTCGGTTATAATTTTGTTCAGCGAACGTCAAAATCAAACATGAGCAATATCTGCTATGACACCCCAGCCACACGGGATTGACTGTATGAAACTATGGAGAACATATTGCTAGAGATGTTTGCTTACTCTGTCAAAGTGCAAGGCATGGAAAGAATAGAATAAAGACCGAAAATAAATTGCTAAAACGAAAAAAAAAAAATCGCCAAAACAAAAAAAGGGTCAAAACAAAAAAAAACGCGAAATTTTTGAAAATCGCTATGACTAAAAAACTACCGAAAAATCGTCAAAAACAGAAAAAATAGGCCAAACGGAAAAGCGCAAAAATAGAAAATGCACTAAATTAAAAAAAAACACAGAAATCGTCAAACTAAAAAATCACCGAAACGAAAAAAATCACAAAAAAAAAAACAAAAATCGCAAAATTGAAAAAATCACCGAAACGAAAAAAATCGCCAAAACAAAAAAAAAAAAAAACGCCAAAAATACAAAATCGGTAAGACTAAAAAACAACCGAAAAATCGTCAAAAACAGAAAAAATAGTCCAAACGGAAAAAGAAATAGTCTGTACTTGAGTCCAATGCTCGTTACCTGGTTTAAGCAAAACCAAAATTATCACACTTTTGCCAGCGTATGTGCTTGATTTAAGTGTGAATGCCTAGACTTTTTAATTTGAGTGTAAAAATTAGTTTTTAAATAAATATAAAGCCAGGTATTCAGGAAAAAGTCTGATTCTAAATGAACGATAAGAAAAATTTGTAGAGAGGGAGAGAGAGAGAGAGCATTTAAAATTTTTGCTGTCAGCTGTTTTACTACCAGCTGTTTTGTTTTATCTTAAAATCTACTAACAATATATTACCTAAGTAACAAGAAAACACGTCTTAGGAGTTTTCATACAATATCGGGCTGTTTATGTAAAAAAACTGGTTTTTTTTTAATTAAAATTCCTTTGCCTGCCAAAGTTTTTGTATATCTATTAATATTTAACAGTACTTAAGCCACATGCAGCACATTGTGCAAAGACCACAACACAAAAAAAATAAACAAGAAGCACTAACGCATTTTATTTCTCTTTTGGATATTTATTTTGCATTAAAGTCATTTAATTTATTGCACATTTGGTTAAACATGATATGAAATCTACCAAAAAGGGCTTGGCAAGCACGCACTACAAGCATTTTTTCCAAATACTTTATATGATCGTTAGAGTCAATTGTCTCCATAAACAGAACTTAAACGTCTGGCGTTAACAAATTACTTAAATCAGATGCAATAAATAAATTTGAAAGGAAATTAAATAAGGAATCCGAAAAAGGTAAGGACTGACTGACAGGTTTTAATTGCAACTTTAGTAAATTTTGCATTTAACATTAATGGGAAGTTATTCAATTATGCAAGTACGAGTAAAGAAGTAATATTGAAGTGATAAAGAAATTAATCTTGATGAAGTTTAGAATGGTAAATTTATGAAGCAAAGTAGACGGAAGCTTTTAAAGGGTGGGCAAATTTTAACTTAGGAAGTAAATTGGCTGTCAACTGATGAAATGTTAAGAAGCTGAGCTGTCATCTTTAAACATTTACTTAGTAAAAATTTTAATCATGAAACGCTATACTCTTGTACAAAGAATTTTAATTGTGAAATTTGAGAATTTAAGTTTGAACAAACCAGAATGCCGACGTGCTTGAGGTGGATATTTGGCCGACATCATATTTTCCATAGTTCTACTTTACAGTGGTATGAATAAAACTGAATTTGTCAAAAAATTGTGTTTTTAAGCCAGCTTACTTCCTAACCTTAAATTTGCCCACAGAAAAATAACTTTAGTTTGTATTCTAAATTCAAAATATTAAATATAATGTTTACTGAAATAGGACCTACCACAGAATTCGTACAACTAAAAACCAAAATTCATAAAAGTTTATTAAAATAATTTACTAATAAGGTGCACCATGGACCTCCCGGTTCACTGGCTGGAAGTAGTTAAAGCCTTGCCGTGGTTGTATGCTCTGTAGTAGCGATGAAAAAAATCTACAATTTGCAAAAATTTTTCTAACTGCTTGGCAATTTTATCGCCTGTCGTCACTGTTACGCCTTCATTGTGTGTCACCTTGCTCTCCATTTTTTTATATATAAATATTTCTCTCTCTGTCTCTCTTTCTTTTTATTTCCCTTTGTCAATGTTAACGTTGCATGCATGCATTGCAATATTAAACAAGGGGTTTGCCAATCAATTTTGGCTTTCGTGTTAATTTGTTAATGACTTTGTAGTAGTAAGTCTTGCCTTCGTTGCACATTTGTGTGCAACACATTAAATTGTTCAATTTAATGTATTTTATGTATGACGCATGTACTCGTACATATACGTGTTGTCTTTTGTTTAAAAACTGTTGCCTGTTTTGTTGTTCTTTGGAAAGATGTTTTAGCACAACAGCTTTAAATTGTGTTTTATGTTGCATATAAATTGTGGTATAAAATGCACAATGCACAAAATGTCAATAGTAGGTACACTTATTTAGCTAGTGGGTGGCATCTGTGTATACCATGTGTATACAAATATATTGTCATAGATTTAGGTTAAGAAGTGAGAAAGAGAAAATAATTTACCTTGCATTTAGTTCAAAAGTGTTTAAATTAAATTTAATGACAGTTTTAGTTGCAAGCCAAATAAGGACTAATGGTTGGCACATGCATACATATTTCTGTGCAATAGTTTTGGTTTTTGAAAGAAAAAATAAATTATGCCTAATTTTGGCCCACTGTATCTATACACTTTTGCAAGGACGTTTTACACAATGTTTCAAAAATTAAAGATCTTGTTTAAGGATGTTGAAAGAATTTGCTCATTAATTTCTATTCTTAGTCTATACTTTGTATTTCGTAATGTAAGAATATACATTTATTTTTTTTTTGTATATTAAAATAGACAATCAGTTTTTTTAAACAAGTATTCTTATCAAATAAAGAAAAAAATCAGAGTTGGAAAATAATGAAGCTTTCTTCTATCTCTTTCTTCTATATTACTATCCCTTCCCTATCGTCCTCTCTCATTATCTTCTCTTCAACTCACAGGTAGCACAAAGGGACTCAAGTGAGCTAAATTGCATCCTTCCTTACCAGCAGCCTGCTAACATAACCTAACCTATTCTTATCAATTATTTTGTTATGCTTAGTTAATACTTTGCTTTTATATTTATTTTCAAAACCATTACAAAGATTAAAAAATCTGAAATAAAATTTTTATTTTTTTTCTAGAAGTTTTTTTTTTTAATTTAAAACTATTTTGCATCCAATAAGTATTTTTCTCTGTAAATTATATTCATCCTTTGCTAGTTTATTGCCTGGGATATAAAGCTTACAAATAATGGGCAAATTTGAGGTTAGGAAGTAAATTATCTGTCAAATGATGAAATGTCAAGAATTAAACTGTCATCCTTTGATATTTATTTAGTAAAAAGTTGGGAAATTTTAACTATGCAACTATGAAATTGTGAAACTTGTGAAATGATATATAGGGGTATTTGTTATACCCCTATAGCACGTGATCTTTAATAGCCTTCATGATGGTAACAGCTGGTTTTTCATCGCAGCTTTTAAAAGCGCCATCTATCGGTGCGAAGCAAACTACATACCACATCTAAACTTTCTAGGCTACAATAATAAAATAATGTAGCACATGATGGTGTGGTGGCTTTGATTCCTGCACCAGCTAGCAGGATCTTTGGGCAAAATTTTCTACGTAGTGATCGAACAGATACCCAATTCCTGCGACTGAAAATAAATTGATAAATCTGGATATTCATTCACTCTTTCGTTTACAGCCGCGACATGATCTTCAGTACGCATTTTTCTATGACGAGTTGGAGTTACTGAATTATTAAAAACGTATGCGGTACGATATCTATCCAGAGTTCTTATAAAGTGCAGAAAGTGTAACTTTAAGTTTTCGTTGTAAAAAAAAACGCTTAATATCAATATGAATTTAAAACTTAAATAATGATTTATGGCATATATTTTTACTAATGAACCTTAAGTGTGCATGTATGTTAAGTAAATGAATATTTGCATTAGTAAAACAATTTAAATCTCACTCGCACGATAATGATGCATATAATCAGTGGAGTGTGTTCTGTCAGCGACTATTTTTTTCTTTTTCTAATTGAAATAAAAAAATTATGGCACAAAGCACTTCAACAACTCCCACAATGATCTGAGGGCCGCTGCATTTGCATGCAATGTTAGATTTCTAAATAATTTTGCAATTTAATTTTTCTGCTATTGGAGAAACAAATTGAAATCAATCCCAGTATAAGAGCACTCCACAGCCAAGACAACAAGTAATAACTGCCAGCAATCGCAAAAAAAAGAAGAAAATAAGAAGAAAAATAAAATCTGAAACCAATTGAAGTAATTGGAGTGCAAATAAAACTTTTTAGTAGAAGAATTGCACAAAAAAAATAAAAGAAAAATCAAAATCAAAATCAAAAACTCAACAAAGGCAACAAATATTCAATTCAATTTGACTATGAAATGCCAAACTGCTGATGTTTTCCGCATAATAAAATGTACGATAAGATGACCATATTGTTTCGTAAAGTGTGCAACTATAAACTAGAAATCATATCATATCAGTGGGGACTCAAACTAATGGGTTACTTACTGCTGAATGGCAGGCAGGCAGGCAGGCAGCAAACGTTAGTGGACTCACTCACTGCATTTGAAAGAACACAAGAAAATAGCAATTTAAACAATAAAAGTAAATTTTTAGCATTCAAATTTCGTTTTTTCTTTCTTTCTATTTTTATAATATTAAATAAAGTACATACCCAGCAAATGAAGCAATTTCAATGAATGTTCGATTAGATGTTAAATATGAGATTAAAATAAAAGTATATTTCTGCTGCATTTCTAATGGCTGGATGGCGGTTAGATCTCTTAAAAAATGCTTACAAATGTTTTTAATTAAATAGTTTTGGGTAGGGAAATATTTGCTCAAAGCAAAGCGAGATAAAGCAAAATAAAAGAACAAAAAAAAACCGAAAATGCATAAAACATTCATTGGATTGAAAAAAAAGAACAAAATATAAATAAGTCAATTTATCAATAGATATTATTAATGGAATTCAATAGCTTTAATTCTGCACCATTAAGTAAAACTAGAAGCAAATGCTTTCAAATTTGTATATTGTTAATGTAGAAATGAAAATATAAGGGCTACACCAATAGAGAATTCCGAAGTTTGACAGTTAAAGGTGCAATCAGAGGTGCCATAATAAATACCCATAAAACAGCCGTACGATCCAAACTAATGGGCAACACTGTATTTGATTGTAGATGACTCGCCATAACGCCATAATTCTCACCATAGAAACCAGTTGAATTTTGGTTTGGTTATGGCTATGGTATTATGGCTATAAGCTTAAGACGTCTAATTTAAGCTTAAGACCGAGTCACATAGAATCATTGATACACAGCGACGAAAGAACTCTACACAATAAACAAAACTTTACGTCATCTTTTAAGCGACAAGCAAAGATACTCACGCAATGACGGTCTTATTTGATGGTGATCAGAATGAGAATGATATTATGTCGACGACAGCAAGACAACATGGCGGCAGGTTGTTGTCTATGCTGATTTTGTCTTTGTACTCCAATTAAACTTAAGGTTGAGTTTACATCTGGCATTTCTTGTGCGACATGTGCCAAAGAAAGCGTAACCACTAATTACTAATGAAAAACTGTGTGATTCACAGTTACGCTTGTGTGGCACATGACTCACAGATGTAAACCCGCCCTTAAGGTTCAATTAAACGCGCCATAGCAATAACCATACAATCAGCTGTTCAAATCGAATCAAACCTATGGGCAACACTGTATTCTTTTTTTTAGTAGGACCAGTACTCAGGGGATAACCCCTACTCCTGCAATGCATTGCTAGGAAATAGGAAAATAGGTTATGGGAAAGAGGATAGAGGTAGTAGTGTGTGTGGACATTCGATTTAAATTTTCCCACGTTGAAAGTGACAGGAAAGACTTCCGCAGGTAGTTTATTCCACATACGAACACTACGGCTAAAAAATTAATTCGCACTGTAAAGCGTAGTGCGATTTATTGGCCAATCGACCACAAAAGTATGCGCCCTGAATGAAGCACGTGTTGTGCGTAAAAATGTTCGGGTTTCAGGAACAAGTTCCCTAATTTCATTAGCACACATTACATTGTGGTGTAATGAATTAGTAGAGTTGGATACCCTACTTTCACCGATAAGATTCTTTGCCCTTGAGAGTTGTATTCCATTTTCGGTCGGATCTAAGTGGTATAAATAGTAAGAAGATCAGATGGGGTGAAGTATCGCTTGTACCGTTTCAAAAATCCTAGGCACTTGAATGCTTCTTTTGAGACTTGAAACATATGTTCAGTCCATCGAACATCACACTGAATTTTCATGCCAAAAAAATCAAGAGCATCCGATTCCTTAATATTTATACCTCCCATAGTTATAGAGGCAGCAGCATTTTCGGTAATTTGTCTATCAGGAATCATACAATATTGGGCGTTAAAATCAACCCTATTCGCATGACCCAATTCAGAAATTTTTGTTAAATCATAGTTCAAAGTCTCATTCATTGTTTGTCACATATCCTCAACCTCCGGCAGTTTGCTGAATGAGAAAGAATGGCAGATGCTGCTGTCGGCTGCGAAATAATAGATAGGGTGGGAAGTTTAACATAGAAGGCCATTTAGAAAGGTAAGGAATAGAGTTGGTGAAAGAACGGAGCATTGCGGTACCCCTGAATTTACCTTTAAATCGTTTGATGAGATCCAATCTATAACTAGTCTTATAGTGCGATCCCTGAGGAAACTCGATAAATGTGATTAAATGTGGCTCGCTATAACGCCCTAGCCATAATCATAAACATAGAAACCAATTTAATTATGGTTTTTCACCGTAACCATAATCAGCTGTTTGCTGGTTGGACATACATTTATGCTGTTACACTATTGAAATGAATAAACAAATGAAAACATAAACAGCTGTTTATAGTTATGGCAGCACTAACAGGTGAAGCAAATATATTTATAGTTATGGCAATGCTTATGGCTATGGCATTATGGTATAGTAAGTCCGATTAAACCTCAATTTATATTTTTGTTGGCGACAAAGAGGAAATATAGTGTTGCCAGTATAATACAAAATATTAAATCAATGAAAACTTAAATTTTTTTAATATAATTATATTCAACAGAAAGAACATAACAAAATTGATGTAAAGAAATAAATTCGTTAATTTTATCTCCTGTTTGTGTAAGACGTTTGAGTTAAAAATCTTGGCGTTTCTGTAATAGATTAAAGAAAAGTAGTACAAGTTTCCTTTAATCTATTACAAAAACACCAAAATTTCTAACTCAAACGTCTTACACAAACAGGGGGTTAATACTTTTACGTGTACAATTTAAAGGAGTAATTTAAATTTTATACAATTGAAATATTTGAAGGTGGCAACACTGAAATACATATCAATCAGCTGCTTATGATGCTGCTGCTGCTTTCTTCATAATAATTAAGTAGCTGGCTACAAGGCGACAAAAGCAGCTGGCGGCTGTTGAAGTCGTGTTTAAGTATAGCCTGCTGTGCTCAATTTGTTTAATGCATTAGTTTTTCCGCAAATATTCGGTTTTGTAGATTGAATATTGTTGCGCGTCAATCTCGCATATTTTTAAAATAAATTACATAGATATTGCATTAATTATAGCGAGGGTGTTAATTTGTCAATGCAACCAACGTTTTTAATAATTTAAATTAAGTTAATTGAATTTATGAGATTTTAAATGAACACAGCTAAAGGAACCCCCACTGAAATAATGGACAAAATTTAAATGTTAATGAAATTTATGGTCCACTTCTTATTGTGTTGAAAAAAAGCAGTAGCCCCAGCTGTCTTGTAGCTACTAAACAGAAACAGATAGATAATATAGCTTTTCCCTCTCGCAAAGTCAAAGGTTTTTCTATTTTTTTGTATTAACTCAAAATAACATTAGTGTCATCAATTGTGACAACGATTTAAATTGAAGATGAAGATTTCTCTATTATGATAAAAAAAAAATATTCAACAAACGACATTTAATATTTAATTTATGAAACAAACAAAAAAATCTCAGCGGCAACCCGCAGTTAAGATTCAAGTTTCATGGCTTTAAATCATTAAAATTATGCCGCTTTGATTGTTCATCTTCAATGACTTTTATTTAATTTAAAAAAATGTGACGGTTTTATGTTTAAAATTTTTTAAATTAATGGAATTTATTAGCCTGTCAAAATAAATTTTCTGCTCAAATTGTAGTGAGTTGAACAAAAGGTACGCGGTTTTTTTTATTCAATCAACTTCATCTTCAGATTGTTATATTTTGTTTAAAATTTGTTCAAAATAATAATAAAGACTGGTTTTGTTGAAAAATTGTACGAGTATATTTTGTTTCTATTACAAATCTCATCAATCACTAGAAGGTGTATTATGTATAACTTTGGCCTTGATCTTAACCGAGATCGTTGATGAAAACGAGTTTATAATATAAATTTTTTTTAACATAAATGTATTATATTACAAGGGGGAAGTATAACTAAAATATATTAATCAAGTTAAACAAAACATAACAAAAGATACAACCTGAAAATTTATCATTTTATTTAAATTTTTATTTTACTACCTATTTGGTTTAAAAACTATGCAGCAACTAAAAATTTGTGATTGTCCCTACTATTGCAACTGAAACTAACAGCTGTTAATTGCTAGTTGAAATATCTTAAAACTATTGGCAACTGGCAACGCAACTAAATTGCTGTTGCCATCCATAATCGAGCCATAAATAGTGCGGAGATCACATGAAGAAAATCACTTTTGGAACACACAGTTTAAAACTACCCGCCCTTGGAGCTTTAAAATTTCAACTGGCTGCAATCAACACACTATCAACTAGTTAACCATGCTCCGCCGGCTGCAAAAGTCAAAATGTCAATCACTTGTAATCTGAAATATCAATTAAAACTCCATTTAATAGCAGCAAAAAAAAAGACAACCTTCACTATAAAAAATTTTAATAATTTTCATACATCAAATTGCTACGCTGATGATCTAGCATTTATTTTACATTTATTCAAATAATTTGTCTGAATAAAAAGTAAAAAATTTTATCAATTCAAATAATCAATGATACACAAACTTTAACATTAAATTAAAATATTCTTACAAAAAAAAAAGCTTAGCAGCAATCATAATCGAATGCACATTAGGAGCAATCACAGACTGATAAAGTTTAGGTTTGAACTCTTTTTTTTACAAATGCTTTTGAATACAAGTTATTCGAATAAAACTATTCTAAATAAAATTAGGCAAATAAAAATGCTGGAAATAAAAACTATTCCAACAAATATTAAGCGAATAAAAATTATTCGGAGGAAAGTAGCTTGGATTATAAATAAAAATTATTCGAATAAATACTAACTAATTACATAAAAATTATTCGAGTCAAATTCATGCAAATAAGAATTATTTAAATGAAATTATTAGAACAAAGATAATACGAATTGTTAAATGTATAATTTATTCGTACAAAAATTATTCGAATAAAAATTATTCGAACAAAAATTATTCGTAAAAAACTTATTAAAACAAAAATTAATCGCAAAAAAATTATACGAATAAAAATTATTCGAATACAAGTTACTCGAATGCAATTTATTCGAAAATATATTCAAAAAAAAATTCTTGCAAATACGTTATTCAGATAAAATTATTGTAATAAAAATTATGCCTGTATAGAATTATAGCATAAATTAGTCGAATAAAATTTTTTTCAAATTAAATTATGAGTGCATTGAGTTAATTATTCTTCGAGTACATACTGAATTGCATATACATACATACATACATATATACTATATTTGTATTTGTAATTATACATATAAATAAATCGCATAAAAGTTATTCGACTAACCATTATTGAAATAACAATTATTCCAATTCTTAATAAAAAAAATTATCATATGAGAATTATTCGATTTTAAATTATTCGAGCAAAATATACTGAAAGTTAGAATTCCTTGAATACACCCAAATGCGAATAAAAATTTTTAGATTATAAATCATTTGAAGAAAAAATTGCCATATACGAATAAAAATTATTCGAGTGAAAATTCATCAAAATTATTTGAATGCGATTGCAATCATGCAAGATCATTAGTTATTGATATAAAAACAATTTAAATTAAAAATGTTCTGATGAAAATTATTCGAATAAGAATTGTACGAGTATATACGAAAATTACTGAAATGTGATATACATATGTATTATTGACCTGCACAAGACTATTTATAAGACCTTTCAAGACATGCGACATTTTTCAAACGCTTTACTACAGCGAAATATTCTAAAATAAACGCTAAACAACACTGTTGGCAATATTTTTTTTTGAGTTCTTTGTCTTGCCAACAGTGTTTTTTAGCGTTTGCTTTAGAATATTTCGCTGTAGTAAAGCGTTTAAAAAATGTCGCATGTCTTGAAAGGTCTTATAAATAGTCTTGTGCAGGACTTTAATATGTATATGCGAATAAAAATATGTAGAATATTACTGATCAACTAAAAATTATTCTAATATAAACTTTTCGAATAAACATTGTTTGAGCTAAATTTATGCAAATAAAAATTATTGAAATATAATTAAATATATGAAAATTGTTCCTGTCTAAATTCTTTAAGCGTCGTAAGTCACTTGAACTGTTATAAAAATGGCTCAAAACATTATTCGATTATAAGCTATTCAAAAAAATACTCGAGAGTTAGATTTATGCAAAAAAAAACTGTTAGAAATTGTTTGAATAGAAATTATTCGAATTGAAATTATTCGAATAAAAATTGTTCGAATAAAAATTGTTCGAATAAAAATTATACGAATAAAATTCCCCAAATAAAATTCTTAGTAGAAAAATCATTTTAGTATTGAATTACTGTATAAATTTTTCGTAGACACTATGATCCTTATAGGATTTACAAGTTAATCGGATGCAAATCATTCGAGCAAACATTATCCGAATAAGAATTAAATGAAATTGCAATTTTTTTTTTCACAAATCATTCATGTAAATATTATTTATTTAAATAAATAATTCGAATAAAATTTGTTATATCATAAACTATTCCAATAAACAATAACAATATGCGAATAAAATAGAAGCTAAATTTTCTTGTACATAAATGGTGCAATAAAAAAATTATTGTATTATGAATCATTAAAATTAAAAAATAAACAATTTTTTAAACGTATATTATTCGAACGAAAATTCTACCAATTATTCGGCCATGTTCTGTAAATCGAATCCCAAACACTGAAAATTTCGTAACACTGATAATTTCTTACGAAAAAATTGATATGTAAACAATATTAACTAGCCCTTGAAAGTATGCTACTATCGAAGAAAATGCCAGGCTACAAATATTTAGTGCTAAATAGCGGGAAAAAATCCTCCTTGAGCCTTCAAAACTTTTACTTCTTCAAAAATAAAAGCAAGAAAAATTTTTGCCTGTGATTAGCCCTACTGCTAATGTTATATGCTGCGAGCTCTGTAAACATGGCACACTTGAGCTTAAAACTTGTTAATTGATTGACGCAATTCTTACATTGCAAATATGTATTCCACAAAAAAGAAACAAAACAAAACAATGTTAAAAA
This sequence comes from Tachina lurida, assembly GCA_944452675.1. Classification (NCBI taxonomy): domain Eukaryota; kingdom Metazoa; phylum Arthropoda; class Insecta; order Diptera; family Tachinidae; genus Tachina; species Tachina lurida. Next base: position 165,963,708 of record OX101753.1, on the reverse strand, counting down.
GAAACAAAAAGGCAACAAGAAAACAATAATAATTTGCAAAATCATTACGTACAAATGTTGCCAACATGTCTAGCAGCGGGGTTTGTCTAAATCAGAAATAGAAACACACAAAAAAAACACAAGTACTCAAAAATATTTAACAAAAAAATAAAAAACACGAATTAAATGTATGAATTACTTGCATTTGCTCATGTACAAGTACACGACTGACTTTGTATGAAATGTGTGGTATTTTTGTTTAAATAAAATCACAGCAATTGATTTTTGTTTGAAATTATTTTTTTTCTTTCTTTCTTTAGTTGATATGACGAACGAAGTTAATATCTTTTTTTTGCAACTTGTTCTGTTAATTTACTGCTTACAGAGTGCTGCATAAAGTTTATTGCCACCAATGAATGACTGACTACTTGTTGAAGGCCAAATACATGCATCATTTTCATACTATTAATATTCATTTGGTGCTTATTTTTAACATAAGAAGAATTAAGAGCTTTTTTTCCATTTGACAACTGCGCAAAGATTTTTTGTTGTTGAGGAATGGAGAAAAAATATTTTATGCGTATGCAAATGAGCACAACGTTTTGCCCTACACTGTTGGAAGCTAAAAACGAGATAGATAAGTGGAATGTATAGATATGGATGTGTGTGAGCCCAGGCCTGGTCTGGAAGATGAAGTGAAATGAAGTTTCCGAATTTTATTTGGGTTTTTATTTAGAATTTTTTTATATTTATGTTCCCTTTTGTTAGTTAGTTAGCTGATATCTTAATTTAAATTATAAAAATTCGAAATAATTATTTAATGGCAGAATATTTAAAATCATGCAGAATTGTATTCTTACCAGGGTTTGGGAAACGAGAATTCCCGGGAATGGGATTTATAATTCGCGGGAATGGGATTTATAATTCCCGGGAATGGGATTTATAATTCGTGGGAATGGGTGTTATAATTCCCGGGAATGAGATTTGTAGGTCGCGGGAATGGGATTTATAATTCGCGGAAATGGTATTTATAATTCATGGGATTCGGAATTATAATTCGCGGAAATGGAATTTTTAATTCCCGGGAATGGGACTTATAGTTCCCGGGAATGGGATTTATAATTCGTGGGAATGGGTTTTATAATTCCCGGGAATGAGATTTATAGGTCGCGGGAATGGGATTTATAATTCGCGGAAATGGTATTTATAATTCGCGGGATTCGGAATTATAATTCGCGGAAATGGAATTTTTAATTTCCGGGAATGGGACTTATAGTTCCCGGGAATGGGATTTATAATTCCCGGGAATGGGATTTATAATTCCCGGGAATGGGATTTATAATTCCCGGGAATGGGTCTTATAGTTCGCGGGAATGGGATTTATAATTCCCGTAAATGGGATTTATAATTCCCGTAAATGGGATTTATAGTTCCCGTAAATGGGATTTATAATTTCCGGGAATGGGATTTATAATTCGTAGGAATGGGTTTTATAATTCCCGGGAATGAGATTTATAATTCGCGGAAATGGTATTTATAATTCGCGGGATTCGGAATTATAATTCGCGGAAATGTAATTTTTTAAATTTCCGGGAATGGGACTTATAGTTCCCGGGAATGGGATTTATAATTCCCGGGAATGGGATTTATAATTCCCGGGAATGGGATTTATAATTCCCGGGAATGGGTCTTATAGTTCGCGGGAATGGGATTTATAATTCCCGTAAATGGGATTTATAGTTCCCGTAAATGGGATTTATAATTTCCGGGAATGGGATTTATAATTCGTAGGAATGGGTTTTATAATTCCCGGGAATGAGATTTATAATTCGCGGAAATGGTATTTATAATTCGCGGGATTGGGATTTATAATTCGCGGAAATGGAATTTTTAATTCCCGGGAATGGGACTTATAGTTCCCGGGAATGGTATTTATAATTCGCGGGAATGGATTTTATAATTCCAGTGAATGGGATTTATAATTCGCGAGAATGGGTTTTATAATTCGCGGGAATGGGTTTTATAATTCGCGGGAATAGGATTTATAATTCACGGGAATAGGTTTTATAGTTCACGGGAATGGAATTTATAATTCGCGGGAATAGGTTTTATAGTTCGCGGGAATGGGATTTATAATTCCCGGGAATGGGATTTATAATTCGCGGGAATGGGATTTATAATTCGCGGGAATGGATTTTATAATTCCTGGTAATGGGATTTATAATTCCCGGGAATGGGATTTATAAATCCCGTCTCCCAGGAAATCTGAAACTAGGAATCCTGGGGGAAGGGCTCTAGTTTTTCCCAGTTTCTGGGAAAACCGTAAACCCCAGATTTAACAAATCTATAAGATTTCCTTTTCCCCATTTCCGGGAGAACTCCAAATCCCAAATTTATCAAATCTACATAAAATACTGAAAAAAATCTGCTAAGTTTACTCAAGCTCCACTACATTTTTTCCTGTGGGTTTCCCCACCTTGAAAGTTAAACTGCTTGGGCATTTGCATTTTAATTAAATAAAATAAAATTTTATATTCTTAGCTTACTCCTAATTTACACTATGCAAGTCTTATTGCTAAGCTGATTAGTTTGTGGAAGAGAGAGAGACGAGGGGAACAGAAACGTTTCTTTTTCCCTCGTCTCTCTCTCCTAAAAAATAATCAGCTTAGCAATAAGACTTGCATAGTGTAAATTAGGACTCACTAATAATACAATATTTTTTTTATTTTAATCGTAGTGCATGATTAAGTCGTACTCTTTGCCTTAATAGAGACATTTCTTCACTTTGTGTGAATTTGTCGTACATACAGTACATGACTAAAATTTGAAAAGTACATGAATCAAACACTCATTTGGAATTTATGTTGATGTTTGAGCAAAAAAAAAAAATCAAAAAAATTTTAAAATTTAATAAGAAAAATACTCGTATTTGCCAGCTTATGCCAGTAGTATTAGTTCTGAATACATGGGAGCGTTTCTTTTTTTTTCTTGACTTTTCAAACTGATATTTCAAGGCTTTCAATTTATTTTGTTTCGTTTTTTTTTCTTTCCAATATTTGCATTGACTTAGTTTTGGTGGGTGCTAGAAGAATTTTAGCTTATTTAATTTTTTGCTTATCTAGTCGCCAGTTGTCAAACAATTTTATTTCATTTGATTTATATACATTATGCGAATATATTTTAAAAATAAATTTGTAGCAAATATTTCTGACACAAACCTGTTCAAGTAGAACAAAATATGGCTTAGAACCAAAAGACATTAGTGCGTTGATAAATAAAAATAGAATAAATGTGACATAAGCTTTTTATAGACAGTTGTCAGATTTTATAATATTGTCAGTAAAATGTGCTGCGTGAACTGGCAATTTTTGTGTGACAACGTTGCCAGGCCATTGTAATACTACCAGCTGACGACAACAAATTTTCAAATAGCTGACAATAGTGTGAACAAAATGTTTTGCTTTTGTCCTATTATATCCAGATATTTATAATTTTATTATAGTCACATCAGGCGTCATTGTCAGAGTATTCTTTCTAATGGCAATACTGCACAGATTTCTTTTTAAATAAAAAGGTAAGTGAAAGAATTTAATAATATATATGCAGCCAAAATCATTGCAACTTATTTTTTATAATCCATAATAATTTATATTTTGACGATTGATAATTGACAAATTCTGTCAAATTCTTTGAGCCTGGCAATGCCTAATAACAGATCTGAACATTTTCCCACACGACATTCGTGTGAGCTGAAAAAAATTTTTGACTGACAATGTTTGCAGATAAATTTGTTGCTCGACAATCGTCTGCTCATAAATTGCAAGACTGCTCTTACACGCAAAGTTTACTTTGCAAAGTCTTGAGGTTGTTGAAGAGAAGGGAAAAGAGAATGGGGCACCTTTTCTCTTCCTTCTTACAAACTCAGTACATTGCCGGCACATTGCTAGATCTGGCAATATTGTAAGATCTGACAACCATATGTGCAGACCTTGAGACGTTGCCAGATCTGGCTAAGTTGTAAGATCTGAGAACCGTCTGTGCAGAGCTTTATAGGGCATTTACTCATGCACAAAATCTGGCAGATTTTAATTAAAAATCTTTATGAAAATCGATACCGTTTACACCAAGTTCTTTTTGATATTTGTCAAGGCTTTTGTATCCAAAACAAAAGCTATTAACTGAAAAATTTGCTAAACTACAAACAAACAACTACAATGTTACCAATTTACACAGCTTTTTAAGCAGATCGTAACTAATTCAATCATAGCAAAAATAAAATATAAATATTTGATTTTGAGTAGATTTCCCAAAAATCTACTTATAAATTTGATTTCGTTTTGTATGGGAAATTTAGTAAAAAGCAGCTGGATTTAGCTCGAAGGCTAAGAGTCGCCGTTTTGATCTTCAATTATCTACGAGGGAAGAGAAAAAAGCCATGAGGCTTGCAAATTGCCCTCGCAACTTAAAAAGGGTCTCTAATTTAGTCGGATTTCGTGATTATAAATAATTATGCAGAATTATTTAAATACATTGTCCTAGCAAACAATTGTACAAACTTTGTTGGAAATCTCTATGTAAACATTTGTTTAATAAAAAATGCTTTTATTGAAATTACCAACAACTCATGTACGTACTACGACTCCCACAATAGGTTGTGAATTGAGCAAATGTATTTGAGTCAACTATTCACCCTAAATTTTCTTATTCTTTCTGAAAGTGAGTTAGCAGGTTTACACTCTAAGCCGACGATAAGTATTTATATCAAGGAAAACTGCATGCACATAGTTACTAAAGTGGTTCATGTTTCATATATGTGACGCGCAAAATAGAAAGGGACCTAAGAGAGCCATTTTAAAGATTTAAATACGTGTATCTTTGGTGTACTATCACTGAGCGTGTTGGTATTGGTCTCATTTAAAAGCGACACGTCTCATGAGGTAGGAACGAGTTGGTCAACCTTGAAAACGCGCGTAAGTCGTCCCAACCTCTTGTTTTGTGTAGTTGGTTTTTACTGTTTTCTACCTAGCGCGCTGTTTCTATGAGTTTGATATCAATTTTGCTCGCGTTTTTTCAAATCCAAGTTTATTTTCTGAAATTATTAATTGTGAATTATAACAAATACTCATTTATAATTCTTTTAAATCGTGAATATCACTCTGTTAGTACCTTAGAATCGTCGACTTCAATTTCTTTAAACGCGCATATCTCTGGGAGGAAACACTTTTGGGGCATGGGATCGGTCTCATTCGATGCTCAGATGTTGTCCACATCAAAAAAAAAAAGGGAAAATTGATTTTTTTTACCCTTAAGTCCCCTTCTCTATGCGCTGTCACATATATGTATACATATTTTTCAAATATATATTTTGTTTACAAATCATTAATGAATGATATTTGAATAAATTAAAAAATTTGTTTTATGTGACTTAGACCACTTTCAGAATTAATGGAAAAATATCATTATTTGCTCAGAAAAAAATCTGGCAGCTCTAAGCAAAGATCTCAATTGTCTTTAGTTCAGGCTCAGTCACTCACTCACACTCTCTCAGTAGTTCTTCTTCTTCTTCTTGAGAGCTGTTATTAACAGCAACTTCCGTGTCCGGTGTTTGTATACATTTCTGATTTAATTAAATGTATGATAGTAGATGGAAAATCACCACAAAAATATAAAAATATAAAATTAAAAAAAAAAAAATTATTAAGAAAATATTTTTTTTAAGCAAAGAAAATTTACATAAATATTTATTTTCCCAAACCGATTACCTAACTTTCAAATTATTTTCTTTCTCGTTACAGGTAAGTCAGCTTTTCTTAATCACAGCTGTCATGGGTGATCTTGGCAGACATAACGGTAGTATTTTATAACAAATAAATATTTTCCCCAAAGCCATGTATTAAATTTAACAAAGTTCCCACAGGCCAATCAAAACCAGCTGAATGAAAAAGAAACGTCACAAATAAATTACTAAATACTTTTTCCATTAAAAAAACATAAAAAAATATGTGTATTGTGAAATAAAACTTATAATAAATACTTAACACATAACAAACCGTAACATATAAATAATTAAAAAAAAAAGCAAATGCATTAAAATATTTGTTATACAAAAATTACAAAAATGCCTTTTTCCGACGTTTTCAAATAACTCTGAATGAAATGTTATGTGATTCCCAGAAGGATAAAAGCTGCAACAGTTAAATACTTGTTTCACATTAAAGTTTTTTGAATTATCAAAGTGAATTGTTTAAAAGCAGCACAACTGAATAGAGTGAAACTTGCTCATACATAAACAAGGAAAAATTATTATAAAAAAACAACATGTTTAAATGTTGATGTAAAAGGAAATTTTCAGTAAATATTTTAAGCCAAAGGCTGTTTGTTTTACTGTTGTTGCTCATATTAATAATTCATTGGATTGATGACAATTGTTTTGATAGTTTTTGTTTTAAGGTACAACATTTGAAAATAGTTGAGATTTTGATAAAATCATATGTATTTATAAAAAAAGCAAAGAAAAAAAAATCAATCCAATGGATGTCTTAAGAGGGTTTTTCATTGTATTTTATTTTTATGCATCTTAAGTGAAGAAACTAATTCCTAAAAATACTGCTTAAGTTACTGCAACAAAATATATCAATATTTTTTGCTCATCTGGTCCCAAAATGTGCATAAATTTTAAATGCTATTGACACACCTTGAAAAATATCAAAACATTTTTTTAATAATAAATTTATTAATATTTTCTAAGATGCAAGAAAACGTTGAGGAAAACTTAAGCAGGTACTTCATTTAATAAATCAATATATAGAGGTCTTTTTTTCATAAATATTAAACGATTATTTTCTAAGCAAAAAGTATGAACGAGCACAATTTTCTCCAGGACGCAATTGGAAAATCAGCAAAAAAATAAATTAAGTAAATTCTGCTGTGTAATCTTCACTTTCTATAATGAGTTGATTCGATCACGTTTTTTTTTCAGTTTCTGATTATGGCATTAGTAATCAGACCATATTATTACAGTGTTCGATATCGAATACCATAATCTCAAACTGAAAAAAGAGATTGAATCAGCTCAGTATCGAAAGCGATGATTAGGCCCCAGGAAAGAAATTATTAAGTAAATTCTGGTGTGTAATCGTCATTTTCTGTAATGAATTGATTCGATCACGTTTTTTCAGTTTGAGATTATGGCATAAGATAACTAAACATATTATTACATTGCTCGATAGCGAATGTCATAATTTATCTTTTAGCTTGTTATCGAAAGCGACGATTAGGTCACAGGAAAAAAATTATTAAGTAAATTTATTTTTATAATCGTCACTTTCCATAATGAGTTGTTTCGATCACGTTTTTTTAGTTTGAAATTATGGCATTAGATATCGAAACATATTATTACATTGTTCGATAGTGTATGCGATAATTTCAAACTTGAAAAAAGTGACCGAGTCAGCCCATTATCGAAAGCGATGATTGGACTCCTGGTGGTGTGTAATCGTCACTTTCGATAACGAGTTGTTTGCATCACGTATTTCTGGAATTTCGATATCGAACATGTGCTTACATTGTTCCATAGCGAAAAACATAAGCTCAAACTGAAAAATTGTAATCGAATCATTCCACTCTTATTAGCATTATTTTTGCATTAGGTGCCACTGTGCAGCCAGTATGTGTTTAATTAATTTAAATGTTATTCTGATGCTTGTAACTGGATTCTATTCTTATAACTCGGCAAGTCTTGCAGGCAGAAAAAAAAGTATGTATTATATAATATTTTAAAATTATTCTTTTGCTTTAGTTATTTATTTAAAACAGAAAATGTTTGCCTGAATTATGCTGATTTTTTTTTCTTTCTTCTTTTTTTCCTTAAAATTATTTTCCACAATACAATTTGTTGCTACTAGATGCTGGTGTACGAGTATTTAAAAACGTGTACTCGCACTCGTATCTGTTGTTTTAAATTCAACCCTTCAGGTCATTATCCTTATAAGATTGTTTCGTAAGCTTAAGCAAAATAAATTGAAGTAAAACATGGTAGTCTCATAACTGGTGTACAAGTATTATACACAATCAAGTGTTTAAGTTGGTTTAATGTTTTGTTTTCTTCTTTTAACATCTTTCCCCTTCGGGTTACAAGTTAAAATCACAGTCAGATGGGCAATGGCGAAAATATATTACCCTTTAAAATTTTTATAAATTAAGATGCTCATGTTGGTATTTAAAGAAATGCAAATGTTGCCAAGGGAACACGCGATACTAAATATATGTGGCCCCAGTCAGCAAACAGGTATAAAATTATATTTTTATAGATGTAAAAGCGAATCGAAATGTACTCTATAATTAATGCGTTTAGCTGTAGATGCCGATACCCAACCGTATGGAAAGCAAAAATAATAATGAAAAATTGTGTGAATAGGACTCGATTCCCTTTTATAGCTATGCTATTTATGGCGCGATACAGGAGTTAGGACGTGATTTTCGTAACAAAATAAATCGACACTATTGCAGTCATAAATTTATTTTTGTTTTGATTTCTTAGTACTTAAAAGCAGAGTACGAAAATAAACGAAAGAAATTTTTGGAATTTTTTATGTTTCGTTCTTTGAAGTGAGTGAAACAACAACAAAACAATTGCTCAATTTGCTTTTGTATTGTTTTTGCACATGAGCACAAACCAGAGAACACAGCCGATCGGTTGTAAGCCGGCTAACAGCCGCCACCGGCCACAAACAATACATTAATTTAATCGTGCGCCGCTAGAAAAGAAACTAATGGGAAATAAATGGAATCATTTTGAAATATGATATAATTTTATTGCATTGTTATTTAACACATTAAGTTTATTTTATATAGCTAAGCACCATAGCTATAACTATAACAAATGACATATCTATAACTAGACATCTCTTTTCCTTTTTTTTTATTTAAAGAATAACTTAAACTTTTGAATTTATTTATACCCTATCGTATGCCATTTTTCATATTTCCCTCAAACATTTTCTGTTTCTCATTTTCCTCAACTCCTGCATACGCTTGCCCTTACAGATATGGATTAATGTACAAGATGCTGGTGGCAACCAGTAAGCATCCTTTTGGGTGCCATTTCAAATCCTTCAGTTGTGGCACAAGGCCACTCATAATAAATGTATGTATGTATGAGTGTATGTATAGCCCAAACATAAATATCAAGTTGTTGATTTGTTGTTGTTGGGATTTATGTGTGATATTGCAAATGTTCGAAAGAAAATCCGACAACACACTCCTGCTTTTCATGCTGTGTGTTGGAAATAAACTTTCATACTTTTCAAACATCATAATGTCTAATAGTCACATAACGTAATTCAGTCAGTTTTGACCTAAACATTAGAGTTAAGTGGCATGACAACAGCAACACAACAACGATTACAAGGATTTTAATTTTTCTCTCAGTCCGGTGTCAATGTTGGTTTTTCTTCTTCACCGTGTGGAATATTAACTTTCAAGATTTGCCGTTAAAAATAAAGTGACCAGCGAAATGTTGATTTATTTAATGTTGTAGCTTTTAGCGAGAAATATAACGAAAAAAAAGAAAGCCAGCTCAAGAGCTGCTGATCTGGAAGAAGTGGGAACAATAATTCTAAAGCGGGAACTTTCTGTTCTGCTCTTAAAAGAGTTTGCTGACAATACAATACAAGTTGCAACATCAGGACACCGTTTAGGATTTTTTCATACCCTTTATTTAAGTGTCCGTATACCGAAGGTGAAAGGGAACCCTATTCATGATAATGACCCTACGCCTAGTGAAGAGTTCATTATAGGAAAAGAATATCACAGTCCTGAAGTGTCCAGATCAATAACTGGACCTCAATCCAATTGAGAACTTGTGGAATGATGTTGAACAGCATGTACGAGGAGTAAAACCAAAAAAATTTTGCGATTTATGGGAAGAAATCTAAAAAGCTTGGTATGGCATTCCAAAAGAACATTGTATGGCATTATTTGAAAGTTAACCCAGGGGATGCACTGCTGTGATCCAAAATAAAGGATTTTCCACCAAATACTAAGACTATTTTATGAAGCTGAGATTTACTTTAGTGAATAACCTTTATTTTACCTATGTCTTAAATTCATGACCAGACTAAAACTTAAGTTAATCTGTATAATATGTAAACAAAAATTCTAAGGAAAATAAATCTAACAAACCATTGTAAATTTTGTTTCATACCATTACTAGGATCTTGGAAAAAATAACAGGGATCTAAAAATTTTTCGATAAGATGTGAAAATTATCAGAAATATATAAGTGCAATGTCGTGTCTTAAATTCGTGGCCACCACTGTATATATAAAGGGTATTCTAAAGCGAGCAACGAAAAATGTTGAAATCCTAATATAATATACAGACAATTATATGTATATAGACACAAAGTTAGTGTATTTCCAAGCAGACTACAGAAATTGACACTGAAATTAAATAAAATCAAAATTAAAGGATATCCTATCAGTTAGTGTAATTTTGACTACATAATTTTGACAACTGGCTGAATCTGGGCAACCTAAGTGGCATACTCTTGAAATTTTCAAAATCGCTAAAACTAAAAAATCCCAATATAAAAAAAGTTACCAAAAATAGAAAAAAAGACGCCGAAACGAAAAAAGCACCAAACTAAAAAAATCGCCAGAAATAAAAAAAAGCTCAAAGCTACGAATAATCGAAATAAATTCCTAAAATGAAAATAAAAACAATAGATAAAAAAAATCGCTAAAACGAAAATAATCGCCAAAACTAAAAAATCGCTTAAGCTAAAATAAAGCTCCAAAAATGGGAAAAACAGTCAAAAATTAAAAAAATACGAATAAACAAAAAAAATCCCTAAAACGAAAAAAGCACCGAAACTAAAAAACAATATACGAAAATCGCCAAAAACCGAAAAAATTGTCAATACAAAAACATGGCAAAAACGCAAAAAATCGCTAAAACTAAAATAAAGCGCCAAAAATGAAAGAAAACGCCCAAAATTAAAAAATACGAATAAACAAAACAAAAATCACTAAAACGAAAAAAGCGCCAAAGCTAAGCAAAAGCTCCAAAACTTAAAAACAATAGAAAAAAATTGTCAAAGATCGAGAAAATCGCCAATACTAAAAAATCGCTTTAGCTAAAATAAAGCGACAAAACGCATAAACTAAAACGCCAATCCAAAAAAAATCCATAAAACCAAAAAAAGCGCCAAACTAAACTATATCGCCAAAAACCAAAAAACTCGCCAAACTAAGAAAAAACACCAAAATTAAAAAACGCCTAGGCTGAAAAAATTCATAAACACAAAAAACCGCCGAAACTAAAAAACAACAAAAAAAAAAATCGCCAAAAACCGAAACAAACGGGGCCTGTTCTGCAAATCACGACATGTCAAATCACAGTGATTTCAAAAAATTAATAATAGCTAAATCATTGCTTTTATATATGTATATTTCACGATTTTTGGCGATGGAAGTTGGAATAAAATATTCTATTATACATGACAAAAACTTAAAATACAATAAAAACTCACTAACAAGTCAGCTATTAATAGTTTTTTTTGAAATCACTGTGATTTTCAGACCCCGAAATCACCAAAACTAAAATAAATCGCCAAAAATAAAAAAAAAATCGCTTAAAATCTAAAAAATCACCAAAACTAAACAAAATTGCCAAAAACAAAAAAAAAATGCAAAAACAAAATAAAAATATCCGAAAATCGAAAAAGTTACCGGGTACTTGAAATTTATAAAAAAATTTCTACTTTAGGCAAGATCTTTTGAACTAAATTGAGCTGTTGGACACAAGTTCGTCCAAAAGCGTCATTTTGAAATTACTTTTGATTCGAACGCTTTTAAACTAGTTCAAAAAGAGCTGTTGGGCACAAGCTGTTGGGATATGTCAATGTATCTGGAAAAATTTTGATCAGACAAACGGAACAAAATGTCTTAAAGAACTCTTTACAAAAAGTCTGACTTCAAACTAGTTTAGTCGTTCATTTTAGACACAAACCTATGATCAAATTAAATGGGTTTGATCAAAGACTCAGCTTGATCAATCGTCCATTTTAGATACAAACCTATGTTCAATTCCATATAATTTAAATAAGTTTGATCATGGTTTTGTAGCTCAAATGTAATTTAAATTAGTTTGATCATGGGCTTGTGTACCAAATGAATAGACTTGTGTCCAAGAGTTTTTTTTTTTAACTAGTTCGTTCAGTTGGACACAAGTCCGGTCAAAAACATCAATATAAATTAAATGGGTTTGAAATAACTTTTGATTCAAACGCTCTCAAACTAGTTCAAAAAGAACTGTTGGACACAAGTCTACTACAAATGAACAATTGAACGAGTTGGATCCAGCTAGACTTGGGTCGAACTCGTTCACTAGTTCATTTTTGCCACAAACCAATGATCAAACCCATGTAATTTAAATGGGTTTGATCATTGGTTTGTGGCAAAAATGAACTAGTGAACGAGTTCGACCCAAGTCTAGATCCAGCTCTACTTCAGACAAACTACCGAAAAGTCTTAACTAGACTTGTATCGAAGTTATTCAGTAGTTAATTTTTGACACAGACCTATGATCAAACCCATTTAAATTACATGGGTTTAATCATTGGTTTGTGCCAAAAACGAAATACTGAATGAGTTCGATACAAGTCTAGTTTTAAGTAGACTTGTGTCGAAATAGACTTGTGCCCAACAGTTCTTTTTGAACTAGTTCCTTCAGTTGGACACATGTTCGATCAAAAACATCAATGTAAATTAAATGGGTTTAAAACAACTTTTGATTCAAACGCTCTCAAACTAGTTCAAAAAGAACTGTTGGACACAAGTCTAGGTCGAACTCAATAGTTCATTTTTGTTTTGATCATAGGTTTGTGTCAAAAATTAACTAGTGAACGATTTCGACCCAAGTCTAGTCTTAATGAATTCATTACAAATGGACTTGTATCGAACTCTTTCAGTTAGACTTGGGTCGAACTCGTTCACTAGTTCATTTTTGCCACAAACCAATGATCAAACCCATGTAATTTAAATTCAGTAGTTAATTTTTGACACCAATCTATGATATATGTGTTTATATGGCCACTTCATGATACATATTCTTGCCATTTATGTGGGTCATTATTATAAGCTTTATGTCCTCTTATCAATGACAACCATATTTTTGGTCATTTATTTTTGGTATTTTTTTTTTCATTATTTATGCTCAAAGTCATTTTGGATGCCACCCAAGTGGCTCCGAAAAAAAAATAATACAATTTATGTTACAACACAAAATGTTGTATGTATTTCAGAAAACACCCATTTTTGTATTACGAGTATATTATTTTATTTCGTTAAAAGAAAATAAGAAATATATTAAACATTAATTTCTTTCAAGTACTTACGGGCATAGATATAAATTTTGAACATTGCTGAAGTTGCAGATTTTGCTGAAACAAAAATAAATAAAAAAAAAATTAATATAAAATAATAAAAATTTTATATATATTTTGATTTTATAAAAGGTTTATTAATCAAATTTCCATACAAAATTTGTTTCATAAACTTCTTATTAAACAGAAATATTTTTTATGAATAAGGCAGTTTCAATTCAATTTAAAAAAATCTATTAGTAATTAAAAAAAAACAATCAGAGTTTTGTGTCTCTATAAAAATTGCTAGAAGCTCAAATAAACATTAGCATGAGTAAAAACCTTATAACCTCATAAATTATTAAACATTTAATGTAAATATATTGTCACTTTATTATTATTATTATTAACTAATGGCAAAATATGATTTGCATTACAGACAATACGGGTATTGATTTTATGTTTGCATTAAAAGACACCCACCCACAAATCATTTTTTTTGCTGCAGCCAATCTTGGTTGTTGTTTGTTTAAATAATCTTGCCAAATCGGCACAGATTGTTTTTTACAATTTCTAACCAAATCTTATTATATTTTCCCTCAATCAATGGCCTTTGAAATATTAACGATCAATATATTTTATAATTTTCTTTGTTAAAGTTCCAATTTTTTTTCATTTATTTGTTTGCTACATTACAAGTTGTTAAAAACAAAGAATGGATATAAAAAAAACTTTGGGCCAAATTGCCAAGTAGAAAAAAAATAAATAAATAAAACGAAATATTATTAAATGTTGAAAAGCTTTTTTTTATTATTTGTTTTATTTTCATAATTTTCGAAATCAATAAACTTGATAAAAAACTTAATAAAAAATGCATAAAACAAAAACTTAAGACAGGGTGGGGCGTCCATCCTTTTGTGGGTAAAGCACTTTGTGGAAATATTTGGCACAAAATAAAACGACAAATAATACAATTTACAAGAAAATTGAATTTAAATTTAATTTTAATGTGAAGACAAAAAATATGTTTGGAAATAGGGAGAGAAATTGACAAGCCAACCAAAAACATAAACAAATGACAGTTAACAAACAATTGCCAACCATCTGCTGCTCTCCGTAATCTGTAATAATGCAGCTGGACTGGATTTTTGCATTTCTTTCTAATGGATGTACTCGTACAAGCTGTCAAAGTTTTTCTGGAATAACAATATCAGGGAAACCGTAAGAAGCAAATTCTGTTCAAAAATGTTCAAAAACGCCAAAATTAAAAAAATCACAAGATTAAAAAAAAAATGCCAAAACGAAAAATCGCCAAAATAAAAGATATCGCTTAAATGAAAATGAAATCTTACAAAATCACCAGAAGTAAAAAGGTCGCCAAAATACTATATTAATCGTTAAAAACCGAAAAAATTGCCAAAAACTAAAAAAATCTCCAAAACGAAAAAAACACCAAAATTAAAAACCAAACGAAAAAATCGCCAAAAACCGAAAAAAGCACTAATACTAAAAAAAATCGCTAGAACCAAAAAAAAGTTGTCAAAACAAAAAATTTGTTTTTTAAATGTCTACATAAAATTACGAAACTAAAAAATCCCAATACTACAAGAAATGACCAAACAAAAATCGCCTAAATCAAAAAAGCGCTTAAATGAAAAAAGCACCAAAACTAAAAAATAGTCGCTAGAACCAAAAAAAATCGTCAAAACAAAAAAAATTTTTTTTAAATGTCTGCATTAAATTACGAAACTAAAAAATCCCAATACTATAAGAAATGACCAAACAAAAATCGCCTAAATTAAAAAACCACTTAAATGAAAAATATCACCAAAAATAAAATAAATCGCTGGGCTGTTAAAAAATCACCAGAAGTAAAAAGGTCGCAAAACAATTAAAATAATCGCCAAAAACCGAAAATAATCGCCAAAAACTAAAAAAAAAATGCCAAAACTAAAAAAAACGCCAAAACTAAAAAAAACGCCAAAACGAAAATAAAAACCAAAATTAAAAAAATCGCTATAACTAAAACAAAAAAGTCAAAATAAAAATTTATTTTTTAAATGTCTACATAAAATTACGAAACGAAAAAATCCCAATACTAGAAAAAATGCCAAAACAAAAATCGCTTAAATTAAAAAAAGCATTTAAATGAAAAATATCACCAAAAATAAAATAAATCGTCACAATGCAAAAAAAAATCACCATAAATCACCAAAAAACTAACAAAAAAAATCTCCTAAACTAGAAAAATTCGCCTCAGCGAAAAAAGCGCCAAAAATTAAAAACAACCGAAAAAAAATCACAAAAAACCGAAAAAACCATCGAAAATTTTTTTTAAAAATGTCTACATCAAAACACAAAACTAAAAAATCACATAATGCCAAAACGAAAAATCGCCAAAATTAAAAATATCGCTTAAATGAAAAACATCAATAAAATTAGAATAAATCTCTAGAATGCTAAAGAATCATCGGAAGTAAAAAGGTCACCAAAAAACTAAATTAATCATCAAAAACCGAAAAAACGCTAGAACTAAAAAAACCGTTAACACAAATTTTTTTTTCTTTAAATGTCTCATATCGAATTATAAAACTAGAAAATTCTAATACTGCAAAAAATGCCAGAACGATAAATCGCCGAAATAAGAAGCGCTTAAATGAAAAATACAGAGCACAAAAAAAAGTACCAAGAGTCGCCAGAAAACTAAAAACAATCGCCAAAACTAGAAAAAATCGCCAAAATTAGGAACCAACCGAAAAACTTACCAAAAACCGAAAAAAAAACACTTAAACTAAAAAATCGCTAAGATTACACAAAATCACAAAAACCAAAGAAAATCGCAAAAACAGAGAAAACGCCGAAAAAGAATTTTATTTTAATTTTTTTTTTTTAAAATCTCTACATAAAAATACAAAACTAAAAAAACCCAATATTACAAAAAATGCCAAAACGAAAAATCGCCAAAATAAAAAAGGGCTTAAATGAGAAATATCAGCAAAAATAAAATAAATCGCTAAAATGCAAAATATCACCCGAAGTAAAAAGGTCACCAAAAAACTAAAAAAATTGGCAAAGCTAAAAAAGCGCCAAAGCGGAAAAACGCTGAAAAAATCGTTAAAAACCAAGGAAAGCACAAAAACAAACAAAAAATCGCTAAAATTACAAAAAATCGCCAGAAACCGTAAGAATCGGGAAAACAGAAAAAACACCAATATACATTTTTTTTAAATTGAGAAATTCGATTACATAGGCTAAAATTCGAGCCATAACCGCTAAAAAAGCCTAAGCGTCAAATTTTTCTGGCACTTATGGCCTGTTTCACAATAAGGAAAGAAAACTTTTGAATAAAAATTTATATTGAAAACAACAATAAAATATGAAAATTTAATTTGTTTTTGTCTTCAACGTAAATTGTAAGTCGCAAGTTTTCTTTCGTTATTGTGAAACAGGTCATTAGTTTTTTTTTAAGAAAATGGATTATTTATGATCGCAAATAATCGATTTCGGTAAAAAAAAATAACGTCGAAAATGATGTCGCTTAGGCTTGTGTGCGATTCAAAGTCCCAGTTTTCTGAATTTATTTATTATTCTTCTCCTCCCTGCCATAAACGCATAAGTTGCTCAATAAAAATTGCTGTGTGTTTGCTCTTTCTTTAATTGCAGGAGTTAATGATGGTGATTCTTATAAGTTGCTGCGAATTTTCATTTTACATTACGCAATTTGCTTTAAATTTAAAATATACATATTTGTTTTTTGTTTGTCAACATAAAGGAAAATAATGTCTCAGATGCTTTTGACATGTATTTTTATTTTGTAACATTTCTATTTTGTCGTTGTATTTATTTTTCATCTTGTTATTTTTAATAAAAAATTCTCTTTTAGGTGTATTTACCAAAAAAAAAAAAAATATAAAAATGGAAAAATTGCATAAATTGCTATTTTTTATGTTATCTCCCATTTTTGTCTCCCCATTACGTTTGCAATTTTTTTTTCATATATTTCTTGAGCAAAATTTTATTTGCCGTCTTTAGAAATGGGTCAATCGTTTAGTCTCTTAGTTTTATGGAGACAACAATTTTTTTTTTATTTTATTTTACTTCGTCTTATTTTGTCTAGTTGTGCATTTGCCCAGGATTCTGTTTATTTGTTAGATTTCATTATGGTGGTTTTTACGAGCTCAGACCAGAGAAAGAAGCGTATTGTGTGGTTGTGTGCCAAAAGTCATAAAGTAAATTTGTTTTGGGTGACCCATATTTTCAAATGGCATAATTTACTTTGTTGTCGAAAATTTTCTAAATTTAATACTCATACTTTATTTTTGTTTGATGTAATAGTTTTTTTTTCTTTTTGAATTTGAGAAAACGTTTTGACGAGTTTTCATTCTTTCATAAATTTGAAAGCGAGAGGATGATGCCTGCCTGCAGTCGAGTTAAAAAAGTTTAAGCAATATTAAAAAATTTTCGAAACGGATGTCTGAGTATATGGAAATCTGATGAATGAGTAAGAACTGTCTTAAATTTGCAAACCAGTGGGTTTATTATGTAATCCGAATCGAACGGAAATGTGTTCGAATTGCAATGTTAATAACATACAAATTCGAACAGTTTTCGTTTCGAATCGAATTACATAATAACCCTCCAGATACGTTCAAAGAGATTGTTCTTTACTAATCTTTGAATTATCGTTTATAAGAACGAGTTCACACACAGAAATTTTTGTTGAGCAACTTCTAAGTTTATTGCGAAGAGAGAAAAAATAACAAAGACAAATGGCATAATTTTTTTCTTTAGCGCACAAATTAAAAAGTTGTTCAACAATTGCTGTGTGTGAATCCATTCTAACAGAAGAGTAGCCAATAATAGCTTAATAAGAGATTTATGAAAAAAAAAAAATTTCTATGGAAAGTTGATTAATAAACCTTTTATAAAATCAAAATATTTTTTATGAATTAGGCCCAAAGTGTTTAGATCCCACTAATAAAATTTGTGGGACTTCCGGTATTATTGCAACACTTCACAGATTACACATATACTAGCGGAATATGTAAAACCATCCAAATTTCACTAACACATATAAATTGTATGCAAAAATATGCCCATGCAATGAGAATATGCAAAAATAAGCTTTTAAAATATGCAATAGAAGTTCGATGCGTCGTAACTTAAATGTTGATGATTTGGATAGGTTAGATTCACTTAGACAAGTGCATCACTGCATTCGTGCTCGTATTAGACATATTTTAGACACTTAAAGTTCACTTTGCAAGGTCTTAGCTCATCTGAAGGAAGGAATACTTTTTAGCTCTGTCTTTCTCCCAGCTGAATTAAGATTTTGCACAGTAAACTTTCCGTGTGTTATAGGGGTGTTAATTTTCCTCCAAACTTTCTACGCTGTAACCAACTGTATGCATTTCATAGTTACCAATATCTACCCAGACAAGCAGTCCAATTATGAAAGAGAAACAAATTGAAATAATTTTTTAATTAAAAGAACAACAAGATTGAAGTAAATTTTTGCAGCATACATACATACATATAAAAAACATATTTTCTTTATATTGAACATGCTTTTTTGGATGTGTTCCATACTATTCTATTTTATGACAATTTGCACTTAAAGTCAGGAAAGACAAATATTTGATGAAATAATAGTAAGCAATTTTTGTTTTCAAAATCTTATTGAAATTGACATAATTCCTCGGTTGCTTAAAAGTTTTAAGTTTTATTTAAAAATTGATATCAAACTCATGGAAACAGCGCACTAGGTAGAAAACAGTAAAAACCAATTACACAAAACAAGAGGTAGGGACGACCTACGCGCGTTTTTAAGTTTGACCAACACGTTCCTGACGTCATGAGACGTGTCGCTTTCAAATGAGACCCATACCAACACGCTCAGTGATGGCACACCAAAGATACACGTATTTAAATCTTTAAAATGGCTCTCCTGAACAAAACCGGTTTTTACCCTTAGGTCCCTTTCTATTTTGCGCGTCACATATATATGCCCTTAAGCTGACATCCCATTATCGGCACAATGTACCGATTTTCGCCGGAACACTGCAATAAAGTCCTAAGTTCCAATTAATTCCGGAATAAGTCTATATGGATTTATAAGCCATTGCAGTGTGAAGCAATTATGTCCTTTTATTTCAATTAGTTGAGAAATAAGTCCAATTTAGCTTATAACTTATGACTTTATTTCAGTAAGCCAACGAAAATCGGTAAATTGGGGCCGGTAGTGGGATCAAAATATTAAGAAAATTATTAAAAAAACGCCAAAAAGGGAATAAAATCGCCAACATAAAAAATCACCTATAAGAAAAAAAAATCCTCAGGGCCAATTTTTGACTTGTAATTATTTTTAAGTTTTATTTAAATACGAAATTTTGTTTTTTAGTGCATATTTAAATAAAACTTAAATGCCTGAACTTGTGTATTTAAATTCTATTTAAGTTTTATGAGCATACCATATATTTTTTTGTGCATGTGTGTTCATGCAATTTTAGTTCTCTGCATTTTGATAAACCTTACTTTCATATTTATGATAAACAGCTGTTGTTTGAAAAGCCTTCCATAATACTGGGAAATTTTGCAGTGTTGCCATACTTTCATTGTAATTTAATGAGAACTTTAATTAACCACTGACAAAATGACATCGTACGAGTATTTAAATACAATTTAAATTTACATAAAAATTACGTATACACTTAAATATTTAGTTAAAAACTAGGGATTACAATTAAGGGAAAACAGCTTCTAGTAAATATTATCAGAGTACTCGGTATTAGGAAAATTAAAAGTAATGCAAAAACATTCAGAATCGCCAAATTTCAGGGAAATATATTCCCTTAATGACTTAGCAGCACTTCTTCCGAATCACTGGATCTAGGAACTCAAAACAAATAATATTTTCTTTACGAATCTTAGGTGAAATAATTTAACATTGATGCTAAATCCTTTAATCCTTCTTCCATATTTTATAACACGAAAATTTTTTGTCTAGTGGTAACATTTCTTGCGTTATAAACGAACTTAATCTGACTTTAGCTCAAGATACGAGTACAATATATCTAGTATATGCACATAAATTTTTTTTTTCGTTCAGCTTAATGTCGTAACAATAAAAATGTTGCTGTCTGTAAGACGTCAACATTATAAATATTGTCAACATGCAACGACAATGATATATTTTTTTTTTCAAAGAGTTTAAGAGTTTTTTTCAAGCATCATCATCAAGCTAATTTTTTAGATATCAAAGCCCAACTTCATTATTATCATCATCACTTTAAAATATTGGGAACATTATGCGCCACTAAAAGACAAGCAATTGGTCACGATCAGTTAGTCATTCATTGTTGCCAGTTTGTTGCTGGCGTGACTGATGTATACAGAGAACAGGAGATTTGCCACATGCAGCAACAGCAGCCCCAGCATGAAGTCGTTCAAATGATCTGTTTTATTTAATTTTTGTTTGTGCAAAATGTGAATATTTTATTTTATTTTACTTTATTTATTTTTTTCTTAACCAAATGCACGTGGGCTTTTCAAACCAAATGTTTCTACCGGTGAGTTGTTAAAATTGCAAACTACAACAATTTTTTTTCCTGCATATTTTGTATGAATTTGTGTACATCGATGAGGTATTTGAGGTTTTTCTTTTCTTTTTTTTTTTTTGTTGCCTTCATACATTGCCCTACAGTTGCATGCTGACTGTGTCGCACGAAATAGTTATGTTGCAACAACATTTTGTTTTTGTATTTTGAAAATTTTCTCATTATTTTCAAATAAAAGGAAATTTAATTAGGATCCTTTAATTTATATTGGAAAAAACTTTATAATTTTTGTCTTGTTACTATTTTTTTTTAGATTTATAATTTTGGCCAAATTATGTTGTAACTTCAACGGCTGCTGGCTGATTATTTTAATAAATTTTTGTTTAGAAAAATCTTTGTTTTTTTGCTTAAAAAATGTAATGGCCTGAAGTTTTTAGTCTAATGCAAAGCCACGCTGTACCAGGTAAAGTGGAAAAAATTACTGTCAGTCTAGTGTCAGGATGGCTAAATGTAACTCATACATTTTAATTAACTTTTAATTTTTTTCCAAGTTATTTGTTACCCTGTTTTTGATTCTTCGTTTAGGCTAAAGTTCATACATATGTCTCTGTAAGCCAAATTAGAAGTGATAATTATTAAAGAACCAAGTGCACAAAAGAACAATTGTAAATATTCATGTATAAGTCTAGCAGAACGGAACAACATGCTGTTTTTTCAAAGGGGGCCACGCCTTCATGATCAGTTTTCTTGTGTTTGGTCCACATCATCATCAGTTTTCTTGTGTTTGGCCCACAGTTTGTGGTGTCAATTAAGACTTGTACTCACTATCCTACACAATCGCATGACTTACGCAAAAATACAACGCTGATCTAATGCACCGCTGTCCAAAGTAGCACTAGAGTGCCGAAAATCAAACGATTTCTTATGCAAATAAATATACATAGGCGAATACATTTCTCTCGGTGGCCAGCCCTGATCTATTGAATTGTTATTGTCTTGAAAATTTTCATAAACTCCATCATAGCAGGGTTGTATTTCTTCTAAAGTCGCACGATTATATGGGATAGTGTGAGTACCAGCCTTTACTCTAAACTTCAGCTTTATATACATATATTTGATAGGAAATAGAATATGTGAATTCTTTCCATTCATTGTAATCCAATTCTTTAAAAGCTTTTTATGTAATGAAAGCTCAAACTTGTATTCAGATACTGGAGATTCTTGATATCATACATCATACTGTAGAATAAAGTTTAGGCTAATCTCGCAGACACCAGCACAAGTTAGGTGAAATTTAATAGGTTTCTATTGCAAATTAAGACGAGTATAAGAAAAAGGAGCTTTGTCTGAAAAAGTCAACTAATTAATAAGAAAAGTGTGCTGTGTCGGGCACAGTAAATTCTTCTATAAGAAAAGTGTGCTGTGTGCTGTCTTTGTCAACTTCTCTATAAGAACTGTGCGGTATAACATACAGTCAACTTTTCTATAAGAACAAATGTGCTAACTCAGCCATCTTTTCTACAAGAAAAGTGTGCTTTTCTTTAAGAGACGCCTGCTGTGTCTGATACAGTAAAATTTTCTATAAGAAAAATTATCTGTTTTTCGTACAGTAAATTTTTCTATAAGAAAAATTATCTGTTTTTCGTACAGTAAATTTTTCTATAGGAAAAAAATTGCTGCGTTCTATAAGAAAATTATGCTGAAACGCTCAACTTTTCCATAAGAAAGGTGGACGGTGTCTGATACAGTCAACTTTTCGATAAGAAAATTCTGATGTGTCCTGACACACTCAATTTTTCTAA
The DNA here is from genome assembly GCA_944452675.1 of Tachina lurida. Lineage (NCBI taxonomy): Eukaryota > Metazoa > Arthropoda > Insecta > Diptera > Tachinidae > Tachina > Tachina lurida. The sequence continues at coordinate 165,941,005 of OX101753.1, read as the reverse complement.
CAAAAAAATGTACTGCGTCCTCATATTGTCAACTTTTCTATAAGAAAATCATGCTTTATTATAATATAATATGTAATATAATTATAATATAATTATAATTTTCTATAAGAAAAGTTTGTTATGTTAACTCTTCTATAAGAAAAGTAGGCTGTGTCTCATACAGTCACATTTTCTTTGAGAACAGTGTGCTGTGTGCTGACACAGTAGAACTTTATATAGAAGAAGTGTGCTGTGCGCTGATGTTAACAACTTTTCTATAAGAGAAATTTGCTAACTTTTCGATAAGAGAAGTATGCTGTGTTTGGTACACTCAACTTTTCTATAAGAAAAATGTGCGTTATCTCGCACAGTAAATTTTTCTATAAGAGAAGTTTTGCTGCATGGTCAAACAGTCAACTTTTCTATAAGAAAAATATTTTTAAACAGTCAAGTTTGCTATAGGGAATGTTTGCTGTGTCAACTTTTCTATAAACAAGTGTTCTGCGTGCTAACACAGTCAACTTTTCTATGAGAAAAATAGGTTGAAACAGTCTATAAGATATTATCAACTTTTCTATAAGAAAAGTGGGCTGGATTGATACAGTCACATTTTCTATAAGAAAAGTGTGCCATGTGCTGATGCAGTAAATTTTTCTATAAGAAAAGTGAGTTGTGTGCTGATGTTGTCAACGTTTCTATAAGATAAATTTTTATTTTCTATAAGAAAAGTTCACTATGTAAACTTTTCTATGTGCTGTATCTCGCATAGCAAATTTTTCTAAAAGAAAAGTTTGCTGCGTGCGTGTTGAAACAGTCAAGTTTTCTACAAGAAATGTATGCTATGTCTTACAAAGTCAACTTTTCTATAAGAAAACTATGCTGTGTACTGCTTCAGTTAACTTTTCTATAAGAAAAATTTGCTGCATACTCACACATTCAACTTTTATATAAGAAAATTTTACTGAAATACTGAACTTTTCCATAAGAAAAGTATGTTGTGTCTCACACAGTCAACTTTTCTATAAGAAAAGTGTATTGTGTGCTGCTTCAATCAAATTTTCTATAAGAAAAGTCTGTTGTGTGCTCACACAGTAAATTTTTCTATAAGCAAAATATGCTAACAAAGTCAACTTTTCTATAAGAAAAGTGTGCTTTGTAAACTTTTCTATAAGAGCAGTGTGATGTGTATATTACAGTTAACTTTGCTATAGGAAAAATGTGCTGTGTCTCGCATAGTTAATTTTTCTATAACTTTTCTATAAGAAAAATATGTTGAAACAGTCAAGTTCTCTATAAGAAATGTGTGCTGTGTCATCCATCTCTATAAGAAAAATATGTTGCAACAGTCAAGTTATCTGTAAGAAAATTGTGTTTTGTCAACTTTTCTATAGGAAAAGTCAGCTGTGTGCAGATACTGTCAACTTTTCTTACAGAAAAAATTGTGCTGTCTAAAGCAGCTGTAGATCAAAATGTCAAAAATGTTGTAGAGTGTTTCTAACTCGTTCTAAATGTATCATAATCTTTCATAACATGTACTACGGTTTTCATTATTATTTGGTTTTATCTTTCCATAAAAAAGAAATAAACGTTTTGCTTGCAAATGTGTGGGCTTGTTACAGTTTATCGGTAAATGCGGTTCAGGTTCAGGGCTGCAGCAACAAAAAAAAAGAGAAAAACGTGCATTACACCTTTTAAAATACACAATCACAATAAGAACAAACAGAAAAAAACTCAAACACCAACAGCAGCAACCACACCGAGTAATAAGGTAATGCCTTGTGGCCTCCAATGTGTTTGTTGGTTTTTGCACAGTGTTTTCGTATGCATGAAATCATAATACACAAACACATGCTAACATACATATTTATGTTGTAATTGCAGTTTCGTGTACTTGAAATATCCAAAAAAAAATATAATAAGAAATGCTTTAGTAGCCAAACAACGATCACCTTTAGAGTTTAACATGAATTTTGAGATATTTTTCTTTTTTATAGAAAAAAAAAATGCTCATGCTTTTTTACATCTTCAATGGAAAATTGTTGGTCATTGATGGGTTTATGAATTAAAATTTTGCTGTCTGTCTGTCCCTCGGCAGGCCTGTCCGCCTATTCCTGATGCATGATTCATTAATTGTGTGGTTTTTTTTAAATTTTTTTTTAACTAGAAAAGAGTAAAATTAATTTCAATTCATCAAATAAAAGAAGTATTACAAATGATTGAAATCTTTATGAGCTTATTTATGCATGATCGTACGTAAATACAAAAAGGCCTTATCTAACCACACAGACAAACAGACAGACATGGACGACAGTATGTCGGAGTCCAGACGGCCAAGTTGTTTTATTTAAGTTACACTCAAAGACAAGCAAGTTGTCTTTTAAATTTAGTTATAAAAAATTATATGTATTGGAATATTACAATGGGACGACAGGCAGTTACGAGTAGTGTTTATGTGTTTTACGAGGTGTACACATTTCCACTTTAACTATTCATCACTTGCTTACATATCTTTCATTATTTCCTTTCGATATTTGCAATACAACAATTTAATTTGAAATGTCCATATTTTTTTTATAAACAAAAAATTTAACTTTTATTTTAAAGAAAATGTCAAGTTTAATAAAGAAATTATTATGCTGATTGTATTGTTATAGTGAATATAAATGTTTTTATTACTTTTGTAATAAAAAAGAGGAAATTAATTGGTTCCTTTTGAAATTGCAAGAAACCATAAAAAAAACTTTCGTGGCAATAACATTCATAGTTTTTATTGTAATAGTTAAATTTTTGTAAAGGCTTTTACCATAAGAGCGGTTTCTTCTTTCCTTTAAATGGGCCTTGTGTTATAGTGAACAAAGCCGATCGTTTCAAAATCCGCCGCCGCATTATTTCTTGTAGCCCCACTGTCACCGTTTGAATTATTTTTTAGTTTAAATAATTCTGGCAAAAAAACCCACTACAATGCAAAGATCTGATAGAACATTTTTGAAACAAATTTATGGGATACAAAATTAAATTTTAATGGGCGTAACTCCGTCCATTTATTAAATGTAAGATTGTGTATTTTTCACAGCTCAGGGTGTGTGTTAAGTTTTGTAAAAATCGGTACAGTAGAAACACTTTAAATATAATATTAAATTTTAAAGGGCGTGACTCCGCCCATTTTTTCAAATGGAAGATTGTGTCTATAGTTGAGCTCAAGCTATGTGGTAATTTTCGTAAAAATCGGTTAAATAGAACCACGTGATATATAAGAATAAATTTTAATGGGCATAGCCCCGCCCATTTGTTTAAAACTCTTAAATTGTATACTTACAAGAACCAAAGGTGTTGGCTAGGTTTCGCAGCAATCAAATAAGTAGAATATCATAAAATCGAATAAAAAAAGTTGTGGGCGTGTCCCCGCTAAATTTTTTTTACAATAGGACCAATGGGCATCTATACCATCTCAATCGTGACTCCGCCCATTTTTTCAAATGGAAGATTGTGTTTCGTAATATTCGTAGAAACCGGTTAAGAAGAACCACGTGAAATATAAGAATAAATTTTAATGGGCGTAGCCCCACCCCATTTTGCCAACTCTTTAATTGTGTGATTACAAGAACCAAAGGTTTTTTCTTCGTTTGGCAGCAATCAAATAAGTAGAATATCATAAAATTAAATAAAAAAATTTGTGGGCGTGTCCCCGAAATTTTTTTTTTACAATCGGACCAATGGGAAGCTATACCCTCTCAGACAATTCAAAAGAATGTTAACAATCGTTCTAATATAAATCGAGCTATGAAGTAACACTGCAAAAAAAAAATAAAGACGAATTGATAACTTCCTCCTTTTTTTGAAGTCGGTTAACAAGACTATGACAGTTTTTCTGTGCACTTCAGGCCAAACCCTAAAATTGCAATTCTTGTTTAGTATTAATTTTTTTTTATTAATTGATGTGAAGGGGCGAATTTGTTAGTGAACCAAGCCGATCGTCTCGAAATCGGCCGCCGCCAGATTTGCCGTAGTCCCGTAGTGTGTGTTTGTGTATGTGTGCCTGTCCGTGTCCACGTACATACCAAACCGATAAACCGATTTTGATTTAATTTTTTCTGTTTGAAAGGTGACTTGATCGAGAGGGTTCTTAGATATATTTGAAGAAAACCGGTCCAGCCGCTTAGAAGATATCACATCTTTTCTAGATGTATCGGGGGTCTTTAACATTTTTAATTTTTGTTATTTTATTAATTGATGTGACGGCGTGAAAAATAAAAATGGAGTGACAATTTACAAATAACATAAATAATATAACTATATCAGAGTACAAGAAGTAAGGAAAACGTTTCCCGTGAATTTTTAATCAGAATAAGACCCCAGGCACCCTGCATTCTATCAACAACGACTCGCCCTCACTGAAACACCCTTTAAATTCCATTAAACTATTAAAAAAATAATACTTTTCCTAATAATAAAAAAGAATGCATTTAAATTTTTACTAAGAATAACTTTAATTCATGTGAAAAGTCTATTTGCCTTCAAAATCATGTTTGTATCAATCTCCCTCTCTCTCTCCTACACATACTCGCATTAACTAACAAATAGAGAAATAATGCTTTAATGTAAATGCATTTAAGCGGAACAAAAGAATTTTTTTTTTTAATTTTGTTTTTATTTTTATTTTTCAACGTGTATCTGCTAATAATCGCATTTATGCATTCAAACTCATTCGTCCTGCAAAAAAATTTTTTTTTGCAAAGATCAATGGTTCACATTATTCAATGCCAGCAACCAACAGTAGCAGCCGACATGTTGTTAAAATATAAAAAATAAACCCCAACAGTCATATTCTAGACACATCGAGATGCATTTTAAATCAAGCACGATTGCATGACATTTAATGTCAGATTTTTGCGACTTTGGTAAATTGTGAATGTAAGCAAAAGCCGTCCATAAAATCAATAATACGAGTAGCAACAAGAAAAAAAAACGAGAAGGATAAAAAAACTAGACATAAGACACACGCAGATTTAAGCAGAAAGTACATAAAGTTGGGCCACATATAAAATAGGGGGGGGGGGGGGTGGGGGGTTTACTTATAAAAATTAGGAGGGTATCATATTTATGAAAGTAGAAAATAAAAAAAACTAACGATAAATTTTGATCCTCTAAAAAACATAAATGTGAATAAGGCCCCGATTCCTTTCAAAAATTTCGAACTCCAAAAGTACTGAGATAAAAATTTCTACCAAGTTATAGTTTGGTACAATCTACTTTGGATTTCATTTTGTAATCGTCAGGTTGTCATCTTATTTCTGGGCAATATTTTTATTTTTACCTTTAACAGTAGAGAGTTATCGTGCACCGTGCGAACACTGTTTGTGTCACTGTACAACTTTTAGCAAAATTCGAAGACAAATCTTCCAACGGGAAAATATGCCAGATATGGAATATCTTAGGGATTTAGAGTGGAGAAACCTAAGAAGGATATTGAGGCGACTAGGTTACTAATTTAACTAAGTTTGATAGGTTTTTTTTTAATAGTATTTATTGCGTATCTCCCCAATATAACTTGTGAACGAGTTCGACCCAAGTCTAGTGTGTAGGACAGCATATCAAGACACTTCAAAATATACAAGGGCAGTGAGTGCTGCATTAGCTTCAGTGACTCTATGACAACCATATCAACAAAGGCGATAGAGAACATTCCATCTATATTGGCGATAGATGTAGAAGTTACATATTAGTCAGCTATGGTTGCTTCTAGGCTAATGGTGGTGGGAGAATGGCTGGACACAGATCATATAACACTAAAGAACAAAGGCTAGTAGACAATTTTAGTGGAAGAATTTAATTGTAATGAACCTTACAAACCAAAAAAAAAAAGGATCTTGGAAATGTCAAATAGAGAATGATCCATAAAAATAGTTCATAGTTCTTTTGCAGAAGACCAGTTAGTTCGACATGGGTTGTAAGTCCCAAGATGACACCCAAGTGTAATAAGATTAATTCTTAGGTACGCATCGTTAGTGTGGTGTATATCATTGAAGAAGGAGGTAAGTACAAAGTCACTGCATTGGCACACCAGCAAATCCAACAGAGAACATTTTTATTGATATTACCAATCGGAGAATAGCTGGGAGCTGAACATATAACTAGACACCAAAGGATGTAAATCATCTCACCATGAGTTAATGGAACCACAGAAATAAGTGACAGAGTACCAACTAGATATTTACACACTAACTGCATGACTTTAATACAAGTGATGCGATTCAGTAAATTTTAACGATCCGACGATCGTAATTTTTGTCTGTACATTTTGTCGCTTGCAACGACAATTGTCTGATTCTGTAACTTCTTTTTAACGGTAGCACGCAGCTGATATTTTCTGTTGATTTTTGATGATAAAATTAACAGCACATAAATGATTGTCGCTTAAATAACGACACAGCTGGCATTAACCTACAGCGAATATCGTTAAAAATATTACTGAATAGCAAATTCGATAAGCTTTCGTTATAATTATTTTAATGATGCAATTATCGTTAAAAACAAGTTAGTGAATCGGTCTACAGGAATGATATGCAATGAATGAAGCGGGGAGTGATCCAAAAAACCGATACTGATACAGACGGTTCGAAAAATTATGACTAAGGGGAAAATGGATCAAAGACAGGAGTCGAAACGTGAGGAAGTTATGTCCTCTGCTAAGTCATACAACAATTTTTCAGACTGAGTTCATGGCCGTTATGGAAATCATTAAATGGTTAAAGGAAATTGATAACAGGGTGTCAAACCAATTTTCACGGATTGTCAAAGCTTTTGTCAAAGCCTTAATGAAGGAGAAAGTTAAGTCTCTCAAAGTTTTTTAGTGAAAAACTGATTTTTCTGGCCAGATAGGTATACCGAGGGGTACCCTCGGAACCCACGAAACACGTATGGGAGGGAATTGTCCCACTTTTCAACATAACCTAAACTAATGGGCTTTCTGTTTTCTCCTTGACATCAGAGACACTGCTACACTTTTATAAACATAAAATGAGCAAAATCACAAATGTAAAGATATTGAATGAAGCTCTCTTTATTAAATTTCTCTTCTATGACTATTCTTCTCCTCAGGACGGTACAACCTAGCAGCAGTACTAGGTAGGGGTGGGTTTTACTCATTCGAACTCTTTTAGTCGATCGGTTTAGACAGAAATCTATGATCAAACCCACTTAAATTACGAGAGTCTGAACAAGTTCAAACGAGTTGGACCCAGCTCTGGTGAGTGTTACTTCTATTAAGCAGAAGCTTCGGTGCTACCACTGATTCGCTCCTATTTCAGGGAACGCATTAGTCGGGTTTTGCGAAGTGCAAATAAGTCCTGGATTAGTAAGGAGGGTTGCAGGGTCTCACGGGCCTTGTGGAAGAGGGTAACCGAGGCAAAATCCGAACTACTATTACGTATGAAAAAAGGAGATTCTTGACTGGCCATTGTTCGGTTAAAACAAGTATCGCATAACCGGTGATGAATGAGAGCCAGAAATACTACAATACATTATGGAGGATACAATGCCTCAGACTTAATTAACTGAGTAACGGTTTTCATGGGTAACTAAAAGATAGCATGGACCGTAAGCTACGAATATACGTAGGTGTACATACGTCATAAGCATCAGGTGGCTTAATGACAGGCAAACTATGCACCGATTTTCATCGTTTCAGATAACTAAGGACCATCTGAAAGTATTCGCAATGGACCTAAAGGTTTATGAAGGTTAAAGCATAATCAAGCCTAACCTTCAGAGAGAGAGAGAGAGAGAGAGCTTACAAGTTTCATATTTGTTAAATATTTTTGACATTTTAAAAGGTTTTTATTGAATATATTTCGTATGATATACGATTCGGTGTAATTTCGGTTCGGTGATTTTTTTTTTCAATGAATTTGGCCAAATGGAAATATAAGTATTGACATCCCTGACTAAAAGTTGGACCTTCATAAGTCCTGGTTTACACTATGCAAGTCTTATTGCTAAGCTGATTAGTTTATTAGGAGAGAGGGACGAGGAGAAAAGAAACGTTTCTCTCTCCTAAGAAACTAATCAGTTTAGCAATAAGACTTGCATAGTGTAAACTAGGACTAAATGTGCTACAAAGTGAATGGTTTGAAACAAGCAATTTCTTAGTGTTCTTTTGGACTACTCTAATGTACTCCAACATACATAAAATAGACAGACAGCTGCTAAGAATGTTATAAAAATATTTATTACTTCTAAGAATTTGTTCAATAAAAATACCAAAGTTATTATAATGCGCTTAAAAAACCAGCAAAAACAAAAACAAAAACAGAATTTACTACAGCAAACAAGCCAATGAAATATAAATACCCAGTTGGCCAAATCGTCGCGGACTACATTTTCTTCGACGCTTAATGTACGACATGTCGCCTGTCGATTAGGTTTTCTTATCGACAGTTTAAAGAAAATCGTCATTCATGACTATCTGAGCGACAATGTCACACACTTTCTTGACGACAATCTGAGCGAGATTGTCTCTCGTTTTGTTTTCAATAAAGCCGTGTTGACGACAATCTGAGCGAAAGTGTCATACGATTTGTTTTCAATAAGACTTTGTTAAGAATAATCTGAGCGAGTGTCATAAGCTTTGTCTACAATAAAGCAATGTCGACGACAATCTGAGCGACATTGTCGCTCATCTCGCCCTGTGTGACCTCGCCGCCATTTGCATGGAGCTATCTTCAATATGTCTTCTACGACTAACCATTGTCCTGTACCCGTCGTCAAAGATGTCTTAAAGACGTGGCCAACTGGGTAACAAATACACACATACATACTTATAAATAAATGCACACATTGCATGGAAGTGTGCGTGTGTGTGTGTGAGTGCCTGCGCGTATGTAAAAATTAAAGTTGTTTTAATGCTAAACATTAGATCTAAAAATGGTTAAATGCATCAACAGTCATCACAGAGATGAATCATTTGAGATGTGGAGAGTCTATAAATTATCGGTCCGGCCAATAATCTTTTAAGATGTCAATCATTCCGCCTTCGACGATTGAGCAGTGATTTATTTTTTTCATGCGGCAAAATCTTCATATGAAAGCTGCTTTTTATCAAATTCTGCAAGTAGTAGATCAAATATTTTGATATCGTCGTTTAAATAGAAAATGATGGACAGTTGGAAGATGGAAGAAAAATGAAAACAAAAGTAAAAACCATTTTCATTTAATTTCATTTCAATTGCTTTTCAATTAATCATTTAGCAAAAAAAAAAAAGTAAATAAACAAAAGCAAATAATAAAAATGATAGATGTGATGGTTGCAAGACACTTGCTGATGGTGAAATGAAATCATCATCTGAATAACGGACTTGTGATGAACATATCTGCCCGCTGGCCGAATAGGCCGACTGGCTTGCCAACATGTCTTGATAGACAGCGTCGTAAGTAAAATGCGTAGTCGTTTCTTTTTGCTTTAGAGAATGCCGTTTCAGTTGCTGTAATTGCGTTGAAAATTGTTGCAAACTTTTTTTTTTGTTGCCGCTTAGTACGAGTAAATAAATAACAGAGAAAAAAGTGAAAAGTGATCGTTTGAATTTCGCTTTTTTTTTCTCTCTACGTATCATTCATTTGTGTATTGTGCTTTTTAAAACTATTAAATAATTAATTATTTATTGCTTGCAATTTCAATAATTTTTATTTTACACTTGTTGCACCAACTTGCTAACTGAAACTTTAATTGCCAGTGTTTCAATGTTGCAAACAGCTTTTTTTTTTGAAAACTAAAAACGTTTTATACCCTGTAAACATTCGAATGATTATTGATTGCGTCTCTGGCTGTTTCGCCTGGAAGTTAGTAAGATGATTATTTGTGTAAATAATGTGTATCCCAGCAAAAAATTAAATTGAAGTCAATTTTTAAGAAGTGACCGTGTCATTGCAGTAAAACACTGCAGCATTGACTGCATGTATTTAACCTTTTAGTAATTGCGATAAATATTGTTGAGAACATAAACGGCAACTGATCTAATACAAATGTTTTTTTTTTTATAAAAATATTTGTGGGCAAAAAGAATAATTCAGATATTACCCTGTCGGAGAATGTGTGGTTGACTACAAAAATAGTTAAGTTATAGTTAACTTTTCTTAGACTGACTAAAAGCTAGCTGCAAAGTCATCCAGAACAAACCCAATATTAGTTCGTAAGTTGAGTACGTAATCGAGTTTGGTGAGAGCCAACAAATTTATTCTCAGCTACTTTAAAACTCATTTCAGTTTTATATTAACATTTTGCTGTTGTTATTTTAGATGGCAGCTTAGCACAGTACACAACGTGTGATGTTACATGTTCGAACCCCAGAAAAATTTTTTAATTTACTGACTACCAAGTGATTTAAAAAGTCAACTTTAAGTTAGCTGAAAGTAGTGCAGAGTGAGACAATTGACTACCGCCTAGGACATCGCAATGTTAAAATAGTCCGTTGATTATATTGCAAAGTAACCCAAGTGTCAGTCACTACTAGTTGCGAAATAGCTGGCTTAGTTTAAAGTTAGCCAAATTTCCGACAGGGTAGCTAAAGAATAAAATACACAAGCACAAAAACATGCAAGACAGTGCTGAATGTAAACATTCAGGGTATAAGAATAACTATCCAGGCGAATTCACACACACACACACCACGTGAACTCATTTCAGCAGATGATGATCAGCTGTTAGTTTCTCTGGTGTCAAATGAAGCAAAATTTTAGTATATGAGTTCACCTTATTCAATTCTGCATGACAACTGTTAGGTTATATATTCTGCTTATCAAGAAATCAGAATACAACCACATAAACGTGCAAAGCAATACAGATAGATGTGTTTCAGATTATCGTGAGCACCTGCCATTACCGCTTCATCTCAAGGTGGTCTAAAAACCGCGTGTAGGAAAGACACTCACCATCGCAGCCTTAAACCCTTTTAGAATGAACATAGTGGCCGCAGGTTGCAATCATCGATCGTAGTTATTATCCCTGTACTACGTTGAGCATCTTGTTGAGGTACTTAGACCAATCTAAACTCTTTATGCCGTAATGACTTTGTCAAAACAGTACTATCTGTTGTATGGCAACAGCAACTAGAATAGTGTCCAGCTGACAGCACCCCACCAACCACTAGCATTGGTTTAACACTAAAAAGACAAAATTATACTCCCAGCGATTTTTGTGGCAACCAACAGCCACCACGTTTAATTCTCAAAGTTCTCATGACGCGAATGTAGTTGCTTACACTCACAGCGAGGTTCCTAAGAGAATACCTCAACCATTGCCGGCACAGCTCAACCACTCATCAGAGATGGACGCATACCTGTATCGCTAAAACTCCAGTGCCTACTCCACACTGATCAAGATCATCCCTTTAACCCCGTGGGCTAGAGCGAACTCGAACTCTTAGCAAAGGATCCTGACGACCGCTACATATACCCAAACACCTAGAGTAGCTGGACTATCGGGCAACCGGCACACGTGGTACCAGAGACAAGCATCTGGAGATACCTCGAAGTTCCACCATAAAGGTTTCACCTCCATCGTCTTTTGAACTCAGGGTGACGCTGCACCTGGTTGACATAACCTGGAGGTCTACTCTGTAATTCGAAACGAAAGAAAATGCTTTCGAATTTGTATGCTTATAACATGTAAATTCGAAAGCATTTTCTTTCGTTTCGAATTACAGAGTAGACCACCTGTCTTCCTTTTATAAATATGTGCACATCCTTTGCTCTGTTGCCAGAGATCGGCTAGTAACACATAAGTTCTATGGGTAATGTACCAAGGGTACGTCAACGGAAAGAGCCACATCACTCCAGCTGGGGCCCCGGGATTGCCACACCCGTAGTCTAAAATAGACATACATATACAGAAACCAAACAGAATGAATTGTAACTGTGACTTTCTGGATGATGTCAACATTCTTGTGAAAGTTAACATCGTGTTATTTCACCAGTGAATTATTGTACATTGTGTGTTTAAAACAATTAGATAAGTAAATTGAATCCATTTTAGGTATTAGTCAATTCAATTGTTGATTTATGAAATCAAACACTTTGATTAAAATTATACATAATTTTAAGTTTTAGTTTTAATTAAAATAAAAATTGAATTTTTTGCCTTCTTGGTACTCGCAATGTAGCAAAAATTTTGTGATTGCTTCACTCGATATCAGTGATCAGCAATGAATGGTTTTTTTCGCTATTCATACTGACTCATAAAATTTTAAATATAAGTGAGTAGGTATCATTTAAAGCCAACTACTGTGATTTACACATACTCTCGATGATATTGATTTATAAGTATAGGCTGAAATAAATATCAATGCGACGTTGACATCATAATCATACCACAATCACACTCAGAAATCACCGCAGTTTGATTTTTAATTTCAGGAAAATACTTATACTTCTCACATTGATTCAGCTCACTCAACTCATACATTTTATGTTTATTTAAAAGTTTAGTCATTAAACAGTTTGTAAGTGGTAGACAATAGTAGTAAATAGGGTTATTTTTCAATTCGTGCAAAAAAAAAAGCAACAGAGAAACACATAACCTCATAATAAGAACTTTAATGTTCGTCTGCGAAGTTCGCATTGTGAATCAGACTTATTTTACATCGCCCATAGGCAATGAGCTAAGGAGAGTCGAAGCTAGACTTGTGTCCAACAGATCTTTTTGAACTACTTCGTTCAGTTGGACACAAGTCCGGTCAAAAACATCAATGTAAATTAAATGGGTTTGAAACAACTTTTGATTCAAACGCTCTCAAACTAGTTCAAAAAGAACTCTTGGACACAAGTCTAGTCGAAACCAACAACGTCATAAATGTTGCTAAGTATGAGTTCGATGGGCACTTCAAACTTTCGAGTGAATATTATTCATAGGCAACATTGCAATAAGTATGAGTGCACATAAGTACAAGAAATTATAAATAATGATTCAACTCTACTCACTTTTTCACTACTGCTCATTGCTGTTCTCTGATCCATATTCTAAGTTTTTCTGCATTTATGCAGATACCATTTTCCAACTTTCATCCCACCGATACTCAAACGGTAGATCTTTAAACTGCTTGTTGGTTGCCAAATTGTTTACAGTTTGAGATTTTGCAAAGTGTGCACGCGCTTGAGTATCTGTGTGTGTGTGTGTGTGTGTGTGCCTGTGTGCGTGCATGTGCGTGTGTTTGTGTACTAATTAAACACCGCAGGTTGTCTTTAATTGCTGGTACGTTGTTTAAAACGTGAGAGAAAGAGCCCAGATTATCGCTTAATGCGACTCTTTATTTTGCCTTGATTTTGATGAAATAATAATGCATTTTGCATGATTAATGGCAGACAGCAGCGCACAGCAGATAAAGAAAAAAAAAGTTCAAGTAATTTTTTGTTGTTGTTGTTGTTGCTATTGGTTGGCACGATACATCAGTTTCATTATTACATTGAGTGATATTTTTTTTTGGTTGTAGCTTTTATGCTTCACTCATCCACACATCACAGGTTTTTATGAATTTGTATTCATACGAAGTTTAAGATACACTTAATTGCTGATTTTAATCCTTTTTATTCAAAAGAAATGTGTGGATTGTTTATGTGCATTTGCTTAAATTATTTTTAAATAACAAAATCGTGTTTAAATTTAATATTTATAATGGCAATTTAGTAATATACACCGTAAATAAATGAATTGTGGAAGGCATTTGCCTTTTAAGCGGGGAAAGCTATAAGTTGACAGAAGATAATGGTTGCATTGTAGGCCTTTAGGTTTTAGGATTTATTTTTTATTTTTTGCTAATTGTACAACTAGAAATTTTTAGAATGCTTAAAAGCAAATTGAGTAAAATACAAAGAACACACTCCTATCACCTATTAGACAAAAAGAAACACACAAAAAACTTGATTCCAATGAATGATTTTATTGTTTGAGCCTAAAAAAGTAGACATGTCTCGGAACTTTTGAAAATTTAAAAGTAAATCTTAAAAAAGTGGTTTGTAGTTCCTCCCCTCTTACATATTTGTATGGCAAAAATGCATTTTAGTTAAAAACAGTTCAGCACTCTTTTATAAAATGTTATGAGCAACATTTTGCTCAAACATTTGAACCCTCTAACTCTTCTCGTTATGGAACGACTTCGCTGCAGTCAACTTTCTATAAGAAAAGTGTGCTGTGGTCTTTCAGATTGAACTTTTCTATAAGGGGCTATTTACATCTTAAGTAACACTCCGGGGGGGTGTGATGGGTTAAGGATATGTTAGGGTTTAGAAAATGTATACTGAAAATTGTGTAAAAAGCGTTACCAGGGGTGGGGGAGGGTGGTGTATAAAAACTCCGAAAATAGCGCTACCTAATATATGAATTGCCCCTAAAACACTGTCTTGTATCTGATACAATCAACTGAAGTAATGAAGTCAAGTTTTCTATAAGAAACGTGTGCTTTTCTTAAATAAATATACGCTTTGACAGACTTTTTCCGATCTATTTTGTCCCCTTTTCAAAAGCTGGCCAAAATTAACATTAAACGTGCGAAAGGTTTTTGTAGAGTACGTGTGTTGGTACATTTTATTTTATTGAGCAAATTAATTTAAAAGAATTATAAACGAAAATATTCTCGATTAAAACGACACCGACAAACAAAAAAATTTACATTGATAAGGTACGGTATTACCCTGACACTGTATTACCCCACTTCAATGTAAATTTGCTGTTCTTTGCAGGGTTGTCAGAACGGCTGCCAGATTTGACGATTTATCGTCATTTTGCCGATTTTTGGTGCCGAATATAGCAAAATGACGATTTGACGATTTTTTCCTTAAAATTTACGATTTTTTAAAAGTCCAAATATGGAAGTTTGTTTTTATGAAAAATTTACTATTATAATTCATGTATTACTTACCAACTAAAAGATGTTGGTAAGTAAAGATTTTGCCCAATCTTTATTTTATATTGATATCTGTAAATGTAAAAAAATCCAAATTCATATAAAAAAATTCTGCCATCGAATGTGCAGAGATTTGGAAATAACTTGGCAATATTTTTCACAATTTTACCACTCAGGGGAACAAAGTTATAAGGTGTTAAGACAAGACAATGGTTTCAAATTCCGAATAAACATAATCTACTCGAAATTCTGAGAAAATTCTCCGAAGAAACTACGTATCTCAAATCAATCCCTATTCCGCCCCTCCCGACATGAAACTGTATTTTTATTTCTTTGGAAAAACAGTTTTTTTAAAATATAATTTTCAAATAGAAAAATTTACGTAATCTTTGCTTTTAATTTTTTCGCGACCTATCTTAGATTTATCCATAATATTTGTTTCTCCATTTTTATCTTTAAAGTCAATGGCGTATATTCATAGTCAAAAGAAAGTATACTTTAAGAGTTTAATACCAGTATTTTGTATGGAAATACTGGTTTTAATTTCTTAAAGTTTACTTTGTTTTGACTATGACTACGCGCCAATGTTTTTAAATAAGGCAGGCAGTAGCCATACAAGAAGCAGCTCAGGATGAGGAAATACATTTTCATGTCGAGAGGCGCATAATAGACGCATGGTTTCTTCGCAAATTTTTTTAGAAGTATATGAAGATTTTCTTTTTACTATATGATTTTAAGATTTTTTTCATCCATACAAATCGACCCGGTCTACTAGAATACACATTAAAAAATTAATTTTGATTTAGCCGATTTTTCTGACGATTTTTCGAATACAAAATGACGATTATTTTATAGTTTATAGGGATTTCGAAAATTTTTCGATAATTTTATCTGGCAGCCCTGGTTGTCAGATTTTTTCCGACCTTATTCCCTAAATTGATTTTAAAAATCACCAAAATCAATTTTGTGTATTTGTTAGCCGACTTTAAAAAAAGGAGGTTATCAATTCCGCTGTATTTTTTTTTTTGACATTGTTACTTTATAGTTCGGTACTTTGTAGACAGATTGTAAAAATTTCTTTTAAGTATGAGAGGGTATAGCTTCCAATTAAAACCATTGTTTTTTAAATTTAATTTTATGATATTCTAGTTATTTGATTGCTGCGAAAACTAGCAAACACTTTTGGTTTTTTTAATTACATAATTTTAAGGTTAAACAAAAATTGGCGGAGCTACGCCCATTAAAATGTATTATTATATTTCACATGGTTCTACTTAACCGATTTTTGCGAAACTTACCACACACTTTTACCTCTAAAATAGACACAATCTTCCATTTAAAAAATTTGGCGGGGTCACTCCCATTAAAATTTTATATTTTATTGAAAGTAGTTCTACTTTACCGATTTTTACAAAACTTAACACACACCCTGGCTCTTTGGGCTTAAATATATAACTCTTTTACTTTCCTAAAATAAATGTATGGAAAGTTCGTTAAACATTTTTAACATCTCAATCATATTTGATGGCGATTTTTCAATATCTGTTTTTTGAAAATAAAATTCAGAAAGAACTTAATTTGAATGCACTGAATGTCTGTTAATGATTATTATTTACATCCTTTTTCGCTAATTAATCACGTATTATGAAAATGAATAAATATGCTGCATATAAAGCAGATGGCCTTAATATTTTCAAAACAATAATGCACACGTTCACACGACCTTTTGCAAGTCATCAAAAATATGCCAAATTCATCATCATAAAAAGTAAAAACAATTCATCACAACTGCACTCTGGCACCATTTTTTTTTTTTTGTTTTTTTATGATTTTCGTTACATAAAAACCGTGCCAAAAGTGCAATTGTTGTAAATGAATAATAATAATTGACGTCCCAACATAAATATTTAGCCCAAAATCCAATTTGGTTTACAAAACCACTAAAGACCACGTGTAGTTTTTGAGACACAAACGTGACCGCAGTGCAATTTAATAGTTTAAGCAACAACTTCATTTACTAAATCAATTGTAATCTCTCGACCGCAAACAGACATAACAATAGGAAATTATTAATAAATTTGATTGTGAATACAAAAAAAAGGGTGTCACGAAAGATGGGAAATGGGAAATGGGACAGATGATGCCAGGCTAATATACAATAATTTAAACTGCACATGCAAAAATTAACATTATTTTATAAAAGCCAAAAAAAAATATTTTGTCAAAATACTCCCGCAGTGCAAAACTGATGTGCTGAATTTTAAAAAATTTAATAATTTTTTTATTTTTGGCCAACAACAGATACGAGTAAATTGAATTGGCATTTGATTTAAAACAATTGTGCATGAATAATATGGCAGCTTGTTGGTGTTTATGGCAAAATGTGTTCATTGTCAGCGCAATGACGTACGGGAGAATCCAGAGGAGTTGCTATTTTTTTTATTTTATTTTTTATGAATACATAATTTGATTTTTTTTTATATTGTTGTACGAATAAACTTGTTGGGGTAATCGGAAAAGTTGAACAATTACATTTAATGAAACATATTTTTTAAACGTAGAATGAGACATATTTTGCAAAAAACAAAACTTAAAAAAAGTACCTCTAAAAGTACCTCATTCAAAAAGTTCCTATTTGAAAAAGTACCTTGCTCAAAAGTTAATTTTATATATCGTCGTTTGGTTATTCGTTTGCGGCCCACAATATTCAAAATACATTATGTCTGCAGCAAACCAATAACCACCGACGATATAATATAATTTTTTTTAATGAGTCTATTTCTTAAAAAATTCCTTAAAAAAAAAGCAATTGCTCAAGAAAGTTGATTTTAAAATAAATTAAAGTTGTTTTTTAAAGAAAAAATTTCCTAGTTAAAAGTTAGCTTTACAAAAAAATTCTTATACAAAAGAAAAGCACTTTTCTAAACGTTTTGAAAAAATTATTCTTTTAATAAGTAACTTATGAAAAAATACATCAACCAAAAGTACCATTTAAAAAAAGTATTTTTTAAGAAGTACTTTTTGAAAATGTATCTACATATAAAACCAGGACTTTTTAAAATAATTACCTTTTAAAAGAAATACATTTTTAAAAAAAGTACACTTTTAAAAAAGTACCTTTCAAAAAGATACGTTTTAAAATTATTATATTTTAAAAAAAGTAACTTTAATAAAAGTAGCTTTTAAAAAAAGTACCTTTTAAAAACAGTACCTTTTAAAAAAGTACCTTTTAAAAAAAGTACCTTTTAAAAAGAGTACCTTTTAAAAAAAGGACCCTTTAAGAAGAGCACCCTCTAAGCTAAGTATCTTTTTAAAAATAATAGCCTTTTATAAAAGTACCTTTCAAAACAGGACCTTTTAAAAATATCAAATTTTAAAATAAGTATCTTTTAAAAAAGTACCTTTTAAAAAACTACTACTTCTTTTCAGAAAAGTAAAAAAACCTTTTTAAAAAAATAATTAAAAAATACCCTTTAAAAAAAGTACGTTTAAAAAAGGTACATTTTAGAAAAAAGTTCCTCTTCAAAAGAGTAAGTAAAAAGTACATTTACAAAAAATTCGTATAACAAAGAAAAGCACTTCTCTAACCTTTTTAATAAATTAGTCTTTTATTAAATAATTTATAAAAAAAATACATTAACCAAAATAACCCTTTATAAAATATCTTTTGAAAAAAGTACATTAAAAAAAGTACATTTTAAAAGAAGTACATTTAAAAAAATACCTTTAAAAATAGGTATGTTTAAAAAAAGTACCATTATCAAAAAAGTATCCTTCAAAAAAAGTACCTTAGAAAAATATTACCTTAAATAAAAGTACCTTAGAAAAAATTACCTTTTTTAAAATGTACCTTTTTAAAAAAGTACCTTTTAAAAAAGTACCTTTTAAAAATAATACATTTTAAAAATATTACATTTTTAAAATAGTACTTTTAAAAATAGTACCTTTGAAAAATAGTACATTTTAAGAAAGTACCTTCTAAAAAAAGTATATTTTAAACAAATTACAAAAAGTACCTTTTTATAAGAGTGCATTTTAAAAATAGTAACATTTAAAAAAATACCTTTTAAGAAAAGTAACTTTTAAAAAGTACTTCTTCAAAAAAGTACCTATTAGTAATAAGTACACATTAGAAAAGTATTTTTTTGAAAAAGTACCTCTATTATAAAAATCCTATCTATGTATATAAATACCTTTCTCAAATAGCACTTTTCGAAGTACATTAAAAATATTCTTAATAGGTAAAGTACCTTTTAAATAATATAGCTGTTGATAAAGAAAAGTTTTTGCAAAAAAAAGTGCGGGAAAATAGTACCTAAATATAAAAACTAAGTTTTCTAAAGACAACTTTAACATGATGTTCTTTGGCAAGATACTATTTAAAAAAAAAGTAACTTTTTAAAAAGTACCTTTTGGGAAAACTATCATCAAGGTAAAAAGCGGAAGACAACTCTTAAAAAAGTACCTTTGCAGAAATTCCCTTTTAAACAAGTAAAAATGAACTTTAAAAATCATAGCCTTCGAGCTAGAAAATGTTATAAACACACAAACATTATCTTTCGTACAATCTACAATTACATTATGCTTTTAATTTACAGCATTAATTTAAACACCCGTCCGTCCGGCCGTCCATAAGGGGGAAAAACCTATTTTTCATTGCAACATGTGCAAAATTACAATTTACATTTTCAATTACATTTTGAATACAATTTATTAATAATACGTGATTTTTCATTGAATTTGCACATAGACAAAAGTGATTTGAATTTTTAATAAATATCATTTATATAAAATATGTATTTAATTTTAGTTATTTCCCATTGTTATTTAAATTACTCAAAGCAAGCAGCAGCAACTCTCTACAATGCAAATCATACAAAAATGAACTGATAGTTTTTTTTTTTGCTTGATTTGCTTTAAAGCTTTTTGTAGCCACAAGCGCCCAATTTTACTTAAAAAAAAAAACTTTTTATTTCTCTGTCCTTCCGCCTTTAAACTGAAACAAAATATCAATTTCCACTTAATTAAATTTGTAACAATTTAAATGAAATCAACAACCATATTTAAATTGTTTGGTTTCTTTAAATAAATTTCTATACGTATCCTCATCCTGTCCAATCATCAGTCGCCGTGTTTGAAGTTTGCAAAGTTGTCTGAAGTGAGTGTTCGTGTGCTTTTTAACTGAATGCCTGGGCGTACGTTTTGTTTTTGTTTTTGGTTTTGTTTTTTGTTTTTTATTGTTTGTGAACAATTTACAATTGAAATTTCTAATTATGATGGGTATGTAATTCTTTTTTTTTCTGCAAAATTTATGACAATAACGTCTATTGGCTTTAATGGTATGACTAGAAAATTAAACAAATAATCAGGGTTTTTTTAATGAATATTTATTCAACGTTCAAAGTAATATTTTATTGATATTGATGACACTTGTCCTATGGTAAAGGTAAATTTTATACGGGCTTTAATTCGTTTTGTAAAGGCAGCTCTACATATCGTATTCGTTAAGACTATCATAGAAGCAGCGACAGCTCTGCGAAAAGAGTTACAAAGTGTGGGTGGGTCTCGTGAAGAATAAATTATCTATCTATGTTGAAACTCAAGCAGTAAAGGAAAAGTTATTGTGGTATGACATTTTCTGTAAATATCACCTTTTGAAATAAAATAAAAAGAAAAAAAAAACACCTCTTATACAAGAGGACGAAAAAGTAAATTTTGCAAGAAAGTACCTTTTTATAAAAGAGTATTTTTTATAACAAAGTATGTATATAAAAACAAGAAATATACATATGTATAAAAATT